>CM064510.1:44125616-44234629 GCA_032716605.1 Paralithodes platypus
TTAGCCCCACTAGTTTTGAAATTATAAGATGTTTGGCCCATTAGTTTGGCGATTTTAACACCTTTCGCCCCATTTCGTTGTCAATTTTAAGACCTTTCGTGCCATTTAGGTATCGATTATTTCCTGGCGAGCGATAAGCTTGATGGAGGTCTAGGGAGGAAACTAAAAAAGTATATGAATAAATGAATTAATAGACCAAACAAACGGTCTGCCTCCCCTTAATGCGAGGGTATACATCTTACGTCACAATATACCGGTATACAGTACTGTATACTGTATATAGCCAGTACCCTCCATGTTCTGAAACTATAACTACATGGATAGGGATAGTACCGAGACCCCTGTTCTTAACCCTTTACGTACCAGCAACGTCTGTGGTCCTATAGTCTAGCTGTATTAATTCGATTGTATGCAGATTAGGAAGGATCTGTGGTAGTTCACAGGGTTGATTGAGATAGTTCGAAGACTTGTAATTAGACGTAAACAGAACAAATTAAAAAGGACGTCGACGGTACAGACGGGTTAATCAACCTATTATAATTATGTATTGTTTGTTTGTATTATTACTATTGTTATGTTTCTAATATTATTATGATTAACATTATTATTATTATACATGTGGTTGTTGGAAGGATCATAATAATTGATATTGGTTCAGGAGTAATTTATCGAGAGGACTTCCCTAAGTGGTTAAGGCCCCATTAATTGCTCTTTCCATTCACATATGCATAGCCTACGTGAGTTGCAGTTGGGATGTGTGTACATGCTTAGATTGATATGCAGGATTCGAAGTTGCATAATAAATCGTAGGCAGTGTCCACCAACCTTTAACTGTCTTCGTGGTGCGATGTATAAGGTGTTGATTTTCGGTGTGAGCATCCTGGGTTGGCATCCACGGACTGCCACATGTGTTTGTAAATTTCATTAATCGATGTTAGGAGTATGGTTGGTTGTTGGAAGGAATATAATAATATGTGATATCTTGAATAGCTCGAGGTGTCCTACATTACCTGCCTTGACATGAATGACTCTCTCTCTCTATCACCACCCACTTTCCCTCCCACCACCCACTCTTCCTCCATCCCTCCTACTCCTCCCTCCCACCTTCCTAGTCCTACCACCCTCTCACTCACTAAATTTCTTTCTATGGCTCATTCACGCTTCTTTCAACCTCTCCATGTTTACCTTTCTTCCTCTCCATCAACTCCTCCCCCCCCCCCCCCCCTCCCTCCCAACACCTATACTCTAGTCTTTCCTCTCTCCCCACTCACACTCTCCCTCCCATATCCCCTCTCCTCCTCTCACCTCTCCTTCTCACACTCCATCCCACCTCTCCCTCTTTCTACCTTCCCCCCTCCCTCCTTTCCTCTCCCTTCCTCATTCCCTCTCCTCCTCTCACCTCTCCTTCTCACCCTCCATCCCACCTCTCCCTCTCACATTTCCTCCTTCCCTCCCTTCCCTTGCTTTCGCCCTTCTTCCCTCCCTCCCATTCCTCCCTTCCTCCTCCTTCCCTCTCTTTATCCCACATCCCCCTTTCACTCCTCCTCCTTCCCTCCCTACTTTTCCGCCTCCCTCCCTCCCTCCCTTCCTTCCCCTACCCCGACACCCCTCTTCCTCCCACTCCGTCTCTCACACTCCCAGCACCCAGGATCAAAGGGAAAATCTTATGAGCTTAGAATATATTAAAAGGAGGGTTTGGAAGGGGTGGCGGATGAGTCAGCGGAGAGAGAGAAAGAGAGAGATAGATAATATAAAGGAGTACAAAGAAAGTCAAGCAACAACAGTTCTAGCGACCCCTCGAGTTTGTTTGCCCACTAAATCACTGCTATTCAAAGTGTCCAACAGTGGTTCAGAGTGGGTAAGGGACAATTGGAAAGGGAAGCACTGACCAATGTCCTTGGCAGGGTTAGGAAATGTTAGTAGGGAACAATTTGGGTTAATAACATACCACAGCTACAAGTGATCCTCTATGTATCTGAGAAAAATGTAATTACTTTACAAATGCAATCAGTCGCGGGTTTAAGGAGAGGTACTTGTCTAGGCGATGTTTAAAGGAATCAATGGTGCTGCAGTCTATGACATCTCGAGGAAGCACATTCCACAAGTTTACAACTCGATTGAAGAAGACATTCTTAGACTCGTGCGTTAGAGAGACACAGATTTAGATGGGATATGATAGAGGTATTCAAGTGTGTTGAGTAAAGATGGGACTATGGATGAAGAAGTGCGGCAGAGGGTGCAACAGGGGAAGAGGGTTGTAGGAACGTTGAAAGCAGTAACAAGAAATAGGGTGGTCAGTATGGAAGTGAAGAAGTCCTTGCATTACAGTGTGGTAATCCCGACACTAACTTACGGAAGCGAAGCATGGACGTTCGGGAAGAGACTCAGACCAAGAGTGAGAGCGGTGGAAATGAGTTACTTGAGAAGTGCGTGCGGAGTTACATGGAGGGATAGACAGACGAATGAGGAAGTAAGGAGGTGTGGTGTGGAGGTAGATGTGCTGGAAAGTGTGAAAAGGTACAACTTAATATGGTTAGGCCATATGGAACGTATGGAAAGCGAGAGATTGACTAAGAGGGTGTACGAGAGCGAGGTGGAAGGACAGAGAGGGAGAGGTGGAAGGATGGAGTGAGGAAGTATATGAATGAAGGCGATGCTGGTTGGGAGGAGGGGCGTCGACTGACGGGACAGAGATGCATGGGGGCGGTTCGTTCGTGGCCACCCCTTCGGGGATCACGGTGTCAGGCAATAGATAGATAGATTCAAGTGGGTTAGTGGGATTAATAAAGGGGACATGAAAGATGTACTAAAGCTCAGTGATTGCGAAAGAACTAACAAATGGTTTCAAATTAGATAAATTTCGTTTCAGAAAAGATATAGGTAAATATTAGTTTGGTAACAGAGTTGTAGATAGGTGTAATAGGCTACCAAGTGCTATAGTGGGATCAATAACGATAGAGAGCTTTAAGAAAAGAATAGATAGGCATATGAACGAGATGGGTTGGGTGTGAGAGAGATCTACCGAGTGTGGGCGAATCGGCGCCCTGCAGACCCCCGTTTACTGACCTCTCACCGTTTTGGTGAGGTCGGTCCTCATGGTATTAGTGAGCTGGTTCTATAATTAGGACTTGTAATTGGAGTTGGGTATGAGAGGGATCTGCCTTGTGTGGGTCAATCGGCTATCTGCAGACTCCCATTTTCTTATGTTCTTATGTTCTAAATCTTAGGGATCATTTTTGTCATTCTAGGTTGTACGTGCATTCTATAATAATGACACCACAATTGAACAGCATTATCCATATGGAGTCTCACTAATGACAAGTAAAGTTTTGAGATAACATCAGCAGTTCTGTTACTCACACTCCTAGAGATGAACCCGAGAATCCCGTTTGCCTTGATACGAACGCTTATACACTGTTTTCTAGGGTTCAAATCAGTGGTAACAAACACACCTAGAACTTTCTCACAGTTTGAGTTTTCTAATTCCATATTAGCTAGTTTATATTTTACAATTGTATATTTTACAATTATACAATTGTTATGAAGTTAGGTCAGATATTATAGTGGTACGTACTGTAAGTGATAAGGAAAGCGAGTAATTGGTGCAAAAAAGTTATATATATATATGTTATATATATATATATATACTGTATATATAACACCATTAGGAAGAAGGTGAAAGAAATTGAATAGAAATAGCGATGGGTTGGCGTTAAGGAAAGGTTGAGTCACACACACACACACACACACGTATACATACATAGGCCTACATACAGAGAAAAACACGCACACACATACATACACACACACACACACACACATGAACATGGGATCATACAGGAGTTCCAAGTAAATTAAACTAAATCCAGTCCACCAGGATACTAAGAACAGATAGCACCAACAGGAAAAACGGGAAATCGAATTTTATCCCACTCGTTCCCTGTGCCCCGGATGATAGAATTGAAGCCTGGTAGTAGAATAAAAGTAGAGTTAGGATAGTGAATGTCGAATTGAGGGCTGGTCGTCGAGTAGAGTTAGGGTAGAGAATGTCAAATTGAAGCCTGGTAGTAGAATATAAGTAGAGTTAGGGTAGAGAATGTCGAATTGAAGCCTGGTAATTGAATAAAAGTAGAGTTAGGATAGAGCATGTCGAATTGAAGCCTGGTAGTTGAATAAAAGTAGAGTTAGGATTGAAGCCTGGTAGTATAAGAAAAGTAGAGTTAGGATAGAGCATGTCGAATTGAAGGCTGGTCTAGTCTATTTTGTTCCATCAGATGGTAAATTGATTCCTTTCGCATCTGATTTTCGATTCTTGATGGAAAAATATAATACTGCTGTGTGTCTGCGTCATATTATTGCCAAGTCTTTATAATTAACAACATATTTCGCTGCAAAATGTTGGTAATAGTCGAGTAATCAGGATGGCGAGATTGCAATTTACCATCAGCTAGAAAAAAAAACCATAGCATAGTAGAGTAGAGTTTGGGTGGAGAATGTCAAATTGACCACTTGCGAGTTTCAGGCTATAAGAAAGTTGGAGCCGTACACATCGATATTAAAGAGAAATGCAATAATAATGTAGGTTTCTGATGGGTAAATAGTATGTTGAATTGGGTTTTTGATGGATAAAAAGTACGTTGAATTGGGTTTTAGGTATTTATAAATGTACTACAACGGCATTTTAGCTGGTAATTCTTCTAAATATCAACGCCTACAACTCCAACTTCCTTATGGCCTGAAATTCGTAAGTCGGTAATTGAAGGCTGGTGTAATCTGTTTATTTTCCGCTGAGGGTAAATTGGCATGTCCTCATCGTCATTACTCAGTTACAGTGAACATTTTGTAGCGAAGTGTGTAGGTAATTGGGAAAACTTGGCATTAATATGACTTGGATATACATTAGTCTCATATATGACTTGGATATACATTAGTTTCATATATGACTTGGATATACATTAGTTTCATATATGACTTGGATATACATTAGTTTCATATATGACTTGGATATACATTAGTTTCATATATGACTTGGATATACATTAGTTTCATATATGACTTGGATATACATTAGTTTCATATGTGACTTGGATATACATTAGTTTCATATATGACTTGGATATACAGTTTCATATATGACTTGGATATACATTAGTTTCATATATGACTTGGATATACATTAGTTTCATATATGACTTGGATATACATTAGTTTCATATATGACTTGGATGTACATTAGTTTCATATATGACTTGGATATACATTAGTTTCATATATGACTTGGATATACATTAGTTTCATATATGACTTGGATATACATTAGTTTCATATATGACTTGGATATACATTAGTTTCATATTGTCCATCAAATATCTGGACAATCGCTGTTAAGGGGAGATTTCCACCCGAGGGATTTTTTTCTTTACCCCTTTCTCCCTCATGTTTAGCCCTATTGCTTTTTAGATTTTAAGACGTTCGCCCCATTAGTTTGGCGATTTTAAGAACTTTCACCCCATTTATGTCACTTTCAAGACCTTTCGTCCCATTTAGGTGTCGATTTTTTCCTGGCGAGCGATAGCGAACCTGTAATTTAAGAGGAACCGGCCATCGGCCGGGAAATTTTTCTACCGAAAAATTTACAAATTTATCTTGAAAGGCTGTCAAGGGAGTGTAATTTCAAGCTTGATGAAAGTCTAGGAAACACTAAAAACCTCCCCTTAAGCCATTCAGTTTACCATCAGCTGGACAATAATAGACTACACTATATAGAGAATGGGAGTAGAGTTAGGGTAGATAATATCGAATTGAGGCCTGGTCGTAGAGTAGAGTAGTATGTTGAATTGAATCCTGGTAGTAGAATGGAAGTTGAATTAGGGTAGATTATGTCCAATTGAGGCCTGGTCGAAGAGTAGAGTTAGGGTAGAGAATATCGTATTGAGGGCTGGTCGTAGAGTAGAGTATGTCTAATTGAGGCCTGGTTGTAGATAGGAAGTAGAATTAGGGTAGATTATGTCGAATTGTGGGCTGGTCGTAGAATATAAGTAGAGTTAGAGTATAGTATGTCGAATTGAGGCCTGGTAGTAGAATGGAAGTAGAATTAGGGTAGATTATGTCGAATTGAGGGCTGGTCGCAGAACATAAGTAGAGTTACAGTATAGTATGTCGAATTGAGGCCTGGTAGTAGAATGGGAATAGAGTTAGGGTAGAGAATGTCGAATTGGTTATTATAAACGACACTACTGCAGCATTATGAGAAACAATGTATTAGGGAAAATGAGCACAATAGATTAGCCATATGTTTCTCCATATAGTCCGCATGGAGGATTTTCATTATCGACACATTGAAAAAATACCCACTTCACAGACAAATACACCAACAATTTAAGTCAAAGATTTCAAATAGCGGGGGTGTGGGGGCGGCAGCCCCCGCCCATAATAATAGGATAGGTTAGGTAAGGTTGTTAGGTTAAGCTATTGTCCTTTCAAAGGGGTATAGTAAACACTAAGATAGCCTATACCCGGTCAGAGGTAAGTCCTGCTGTAGTCTCCTTGAATGCTACCGACATAGGCTGAAGTCTATGATCGCTTCTCGGCTTTATTTACACCTATTTCGGCCTAAATAGATCCCCTATACTGTGTATTAGTAATAGATCCCCTATACTGTGTATTAGTAATGCTTCGCAATCGCCAATAAAAAGTGGAGGTTATGGCATAATAACGCCATTATAATAAATTTATCCGAAAATACAGTGAAAATAGGCGACAAAATCTGAAGGTTACGACTCTCACGAAAATCATGTAGAGGATAAACACCTAACACCATCAGTAGGCTAGGTGGCGGGTGTGGAGAATTTCGTCTCAACTGCCCTAGTCGACCTTCGTTAACAAAAACTCTCACCTCCCGTAAACGATATGGGCATAATGTTGTAGGTTCAAATAATTACTGAATAACTGTGTCACGTACTCACCACATTAGTCACTCCCTGCAGTTATGCCTGATGGTAGACCTAAGAACCACTCACTGAAACAAAAAAGAATAAACAAATAATTAGTATAAGTTAGTAAGGAGACTTCGGTCAATATACAGGAGACGCAACAATATAGGTAGCAAATTTCTAATGGTAGTTTTGGGTTCCTATCATCATATGCTTCATTTCTATATACTTTTTATCCCCGGGAAAAAACAAAAACAAAAATTGGGATTTTTCATTTTTTTTTCTTGTGATTTTTTTGTTTTTGGTCATTAACCTAACCAAAAAACCTAACCTAACCTAACCTAATAGCCCCCAAATACATTCAGGTTAGGTTAGGTTAATGAGAGAAAACAAATCCCAAGAATTCTTTTTTTATAAATCCCAAGATTTTGTTTTGTCCCCCGGGGATAAAAAGTATATAGAAATGAAGCATATGATGATAGGAACCCAAAACTACCATTATAAATTTGCTACCTATATTGTTGCGTCTCCTATATATTAACCGAGACTTCCTTTGTCTATTGATAAGTATAACGTGTGTGAAGTTCTAATGTATCAATAACATAGATATCTTTCAATATTAATCAATTATGTATCTGGTTAGAATGTATAACTATGATTATAATTAACTTACGGTTGTTTTGTAATAAACAGGCAGTGTAACGCCCCGAAATATTCCTACTCACTGGCCAGGACTACGGTATATACTAGGTTACTTATTCCTACTCACTGGCCAGGACTACGGTATATACTAGGTTACTTATTCCTACTCACTGGCCAGGACTACGGTATATACTAGGTTACTTATTCCTACTCACTGGCCAGGACTACGGTATATACTAGGTTACTTATTCCTACTCACTGGCCAGGACTACGGTATATACTAGGTTACTTATTCCTACTCACTGGCCAGGACTACGGTATATACTAGGTTACTTATTCCTACTCACTGGCCAGGACTACGGTATATACTAGGTTACTTATTCTTAAGAAGCGCAGCTCCATTATTATAGTCAGAGCCTTATGGTAATTAATCAATAGTGGATGAATGTTCACACTATCCGTAATTTAAGCAATCACTTTGTAATAGGTCTTTACTGTTTCGCTGTTTATCGGCAACTGACTCCCAAACCCGTTCTCCAGGTCATCGTCATGTCAGGGGTTCAAAATGCTCGGAAATATGTTCCGTGTATTAATTATACGATGTGATCGTAAAGATCCTATAATTATGTAACTATGAAATAGTAAATATCAGAATAATATACTATCATAATTATTTTCATGATTTAACCGAACCCAAACGTATGTACCATTATTTACAGAATTTCCTTATCAATCTAATCTTATTTACGCCGGATTCGAAAATCTTTGACCCATATAAATTCCCGCCAATCCTTTGTGTCGAGTGATAGTAGACTGACATATTTTGACACTCCGCCGCAACAAACTGAACGCTAATAGAGCTTCTTGTATGTTAAGGTATTGGCAAGTAATCATATACAACTTAATTATATTAACTATATTACACAATTACGTTTTTTTTATATAATGAATCAGTCTTTAGTCAATCTGTGGGATATATTTCCCGCAGCGGGTGATAGAATCGAAGGTTGAAAGTTTGATATATGATGTACAGTACAAACATTAATATAATATAATCATGCTCAATCTTTAACTATATATTTTATTACAGTATAATGTTCAATAAATTGGGATGAGAGAACACGGTTTAATCAAGAAGTAGGCTACAGTACGTATGCACAACTTCATGCTTCTACAAATACATTATCTTTGGGCAAGAATGGGAAGAATATTCTCTCAAATGATGAAATGTATCATACATCGGTTATTATAATCAACATACAATTATAATTTGCAACAATAAACGATGTGTTATAACTAAATATGAGTAGTAGCTATTTGACTGCAATGGTTAACCTAATAATTATGTCCTTCAATATTACAAATTATGTATTCTGTATGCTTTGTAATTACTTAAACATATCTAGTTTAATGAATACATAAGGAACAATACAGGTAATAAATAAATTATCTGGGTATTGATACGATAGCCAATCATGAGCGTGCTGCTGCTTCCACTGACTTCCACTTTTACCAACAGACGTGGATTCCTGTCGCTTGTTATCGGTAATAGCGAGCATTATAGTCATACTTACCTTGGTTTATATACATGCTCAGCTTTATCATAGCGATAGTGATGTATAAATAGCATAACAGGAAGCTGAAACGGCCGAATTAAGACTAATTAATTTCGAAGTGACCTTGAACCTTCAATTCAAACGTAACCAAATGAGTGTAAAGCTGTTAATTCAAACGTAACCAAATGAGTGTAAAGCTGTCAATTCAAACGTAACCAAATGAGTGTAAAGCTGTCAATTCAAACGTAACCAAATGAGTGTAAAGCTGTCAATTCAAACGTAACCAAATGAGTGTAAAGCTGTCAATTCAAACGTAACCAAATGAGTGTAAAGCTGTCAATTCAAACGTAACCAAATGAGTGTAAAGCTGTTAATTCAAACGTAACCAAATGAGTGTAAAGCTGTTAATTCAAACGTAACCAAATGAGTGTAAAGCTATTAATTTATTTAGTAAAATGTAATGTTTTGTAGTTCGTAAAGCCGGTATCACACGACAGCTTTTATAGTCAACATTAGATGATCAACATTTCTCTGGCAACATTTCTGGAATATTTTGCACTGGTATCGGAAACTAGACTGTTGGTGGATGAATTTAGGTGAACGAAATATTGTTAATGTTGACCTCATAAGCTGCCAGACCAGTGTTAAGGATAAATGTTAGGTGAAAAAGCGCTCGTGTGATACCGGCTCAATACATAAATTTCCGTTTGTATATCATTAGTTTGTATTCAGATATAATTATATATATGCAAAATACAAATGCATACTATAAATGGTCATTTGAGTTTAGTATTATCGTGGGCTAGAGATAGTCGCTCGTACAGTCAGAATGAATAGTTTGGCATTACATAACCCGTGTGAGTTTAATCCCTTCTGTACGATGAAGCCATTTTAACATACTTTTTTTTTGACAAGATATTCATCAAGCGTTAAAAAAAAAAAAAAAAAAAAAAGAAAAAAAAATCTGTAAACCTCCCTACAAGATAAACTTGTAAAAAATCCGTAGAAAATTATCCCGGCCAAAGGTCGATTCCTCCTAAATTACAGGGTCGCTTACACTCGCCAGGAACAAATCGACATCCAAGTGGCACGAATGGTCCTGATATCGACAAAAAATAGGCCGAACGGTCTTATAATTGCCAAACTTATGGGGCGAGCATCTTAACCCTTTCAAGCATTTATGACGCAGAGGTTGCCAGATTAGCAATAAGAAATAGCGTTCTCTCACTCATATAATTACCTCTCCAAAATTAGTTTTCTGCCCATAGCTAACTCAAAGACAACTGCAGAGGTTGAAGTAACTAAACTAAAGGTTTCTAAATACCCCTGATGGTAACAAAGGCTTTAAAGTATCCCCAATAGGCTTAAAATAGCGTCATATGCGTGAAAGGGTTAACATTTCAAAACGAATGGGGCTAAACATGAGGAAAAGGGGGTTTTAAAAAAAAAAACATAATTCCTGGTAGTTAAATGGTAGTAGAGAATATCGAATGTACAGTTTTCCGCACATATTCCATTTCTCAACCATCCCAGGCAACTCGTATCTTGGCAGCGCCGCACCCACCTCCCCAACCCCCCTCCCTCATTCCACCTCCTACCAATAGTGGAAGGGAAGGAGGTGGAGCGAGGGGGGGGGGGGGGAGTGGTGCAGCGCTGTCAAATCACGACCCCAACTGGATAGAATATGTGTGGCAAACTGTACAGTCTAAATATGTGCGGCAAACTGTACAGTCTAAATATGGGCGGCAAACTGTACAGTCTAAATATGTGCGGCAAACTGTACAGTCTAAATATGTGCGGCAAACTGTACAGTCTAAATATGTGCGGCAAACTGTACAGTCTAAATATGTGCGGCAAACTGTACAGTCTAAATATGTGCGGCAAACTGTACAGTCTAAATATGTGCGGCAAACTGTACAGTCTAAATATGTGCGGCAAACTGTACAGTCTAAATATGTACGGAAAACTGTACAGTCTAAATATGTACGGCAAACTGTACAGTCTAAATATGTACGGCAAACTGTACAGTAAAATATAAACGGCAAACTGTACAGTCTAAATATGTACGGAAAACTGTACAGTCTAAATATGTACGGCAAACTGTAGTCTAAATATGTACGGAAAACTGTTCCAGTCTAAATCTGTACGGCAAACTGTACAGTATAAATATGTACGGCAAACTGTACAGTCTAAAATATTGCGGTCAAACTGCGACATACAGTCTAAATATGTGTGGCAAACTGTACAGTCTAAATATGTGTGGCAAACTGTACAGTCTAAATAGGTGTGGCAAACTGTACAGTCTAAATATGTGCGGCAAACTGTACAGTCTAAATATGTACGGAAAACTGTACAGTCTAAATATGTACGGCAAACTGTACAGTCTAAATATGTGCGGCAAACTGTACAGTCTAAATATGTGTGGCAAACTGTACAGTCTAAATATGTGCGGCAAACTGTACAGTCTAAATATGTGCGGCAAACTGTACAGTCTAAATATGTGCGGCAAACTGTACAGTCTAAATATGTGCGGCAAACTGTACAGTCTAAATATGTGCGGTAAACTGTACAGTCTAAATATGTGCGGCAAACTGTACAGTCTAAATAAATAGTTCGCCGAGTACAAAACCAGCGTCACTTTAACCCCTTCCGTACGATGAGGCCATTTTAACCTCTTATTCTGGCTAACATTAAGGGGAGATGGGTCGTTTTTCTGGGCCCCTTTCTCCCTCGTGTTAAGCCCCATTTGTTTGGAGATTATAAGAAGTTCGGCCCATTTGTTTGGCGATTTTAACATCTTTCGCCCCATTTCGTTGTCAATTTTATGACCTTTCGTGCAATTTAGGTGTCGATTATTTCCTGGCGAGCGATAGCGAGCCTGTAATTTTAAGAGGAACCGGCCTTTGGCCGGGATTTTTTTTTACCGAAAAATATACAAATTTATCTTGATGGGGGGTTTAGGGAGTGTTTTTCTAAGCTTGATGGAGGTATAGCGAGGAAACTAAGAAATAAAGGTATACATTTATTAATAGACCAAAAAAAACACCCCATCTCCCCTTAAACGATTGTATGCAGTGTAAGAAGGTTGAAGGTGATTATATTATCATTATATAAAAACAAGATAATGAAAATGAAAACAATACAAATACAAATAATTATAATAATGACTTGAAGGACACTTAGGAGAGGGCGTACCTCCGCCTGCGCTGGTGGAGTCATGCGCTCTACCGATTGCCTGTTAAATAGAACCACTTTTTTTCTTGGCGCATATTCCAACTGCCCACCAACTTTCGTAAAAATCGGTTCATAGCTTTGTGTGTGGTCAACGGTGGCGGAGGTATGCGCTTTACCGATCACCTCCTAAGATGAATCCCTTCTTCTTTGGCACAATTCCTCTCTGCCTACCAACTTTCGTGAAAATCAGTGTATAACTTTGTTGCGATATTTTGCTTGCATACAAACAAACAAAGGCAAAAACATAACCTCCGTCCAACTTCGATGGTGGAGGCAACAACAACAGCAGCAACAACACAGAACAGAAATTAATATAATATCATCCCACCTTTTCCTTTCCTCCAGTAATTCGCCGAACTAAAAATGAAATAGCCAAAAATCCTGGTTGATCCGGATAACGAAATGTAGGTACCGGATTGGCGCATTATGTCCGGTAATTCGTCACCCCCTGTCATACGTCGGACTGTTAACCCTTTTAGTATTTGAGGACTGTTAACCCTTTCAGTATTTGAGGACTGTTAACCCTTTCAGTATTTGAGGACTGTTAACCCTTTTAGTATTTGAGGACTGTTAACCCTTTCAGTATTTGAGGACTGTTAACCCTTTCAGTATTTGAGGACTGTTAACCCTTTCAGTATTTGAGGACTGTTAACCCTTTCAGTATTTGAGGACTGTTAACCCTTTCAGTATTTGAGGACTGTTAACCCTTTTAGTATTTGAGGACTGTTAACCCTTTCAGTATTTGAGGACTGTTAACCCTTTTAGTATTTGAGGACTGTTAACCCTTTCAGTATTTGAGGACTGTTAACCCTTTCAGTATTTGAGGACTGTTAACCCTTTCAGTATTTGAGGACTGTTAACCCTTTCAGTATTTGAGGACTGTTAACCCTTTCAGTATTTGAGGACTATTAACCTTTAGGTAGGGGAATGGTAAAGTTGTCAGTACTTGAAAAATCGCCCTTCAGTATTTGAGGACTGTTAACCCTTTCGTATTGCAGGACTTTTAACCCCTTTCAGTATTTGAGGCTGTTAACCCTTTCAGTATTTGAGGACTTTACCCCTTTCAAGATTTGAGGGGGCGCTGTTAACCCTTTCAGTATTTGAGGACTGTTACGTCCTTTCAGTATTTGATTTGAATGTTAACCTGTTTCAACATTTTGAGACAGTATGTTGTTAACCCTTTCAGATTTGAGGACTGAACCCTTTCATTATTGAGATTGTTAACCCTTATCAGTATTTGAGGAGGCTGTTAACCCCTTTCATTTTTGCAGGCTGTTAACCCTTTAACCCTTTCATTATTGAGGACTGTTAACCTTTCATATTTGAGTACTGTTCAACCCTTTTTTTTTTTCGTATTTGAGGACTGTTTAACCCTTTCAGTATTTTGAAGGACTGTTAATCCACCTTTTCAGTATAGAGGATGACTGTTAACTCTCTTTCAGTAGTTGAGGACTGTTTACCCTTTCAGTATTTTGAGCAGAGCGTTAACCCTTTGACCAGTATGTTGAGACTGTTTAACCCTTTTCAGTATTGTGAGACTTTTAACCCTTTCAGTATTTGAGGACTGTTAACCCTTTCAGTATTTGGATGGAGTCATGAAAGAAATACAAGGAAGAGCAGTGGTGTTGGTGTATCACTGATAAGAGAGGGAAATGAGTGGAAGCTGCCTGTACTGCTGTTTGCTGATCATACAATTCTGATGAGCGATAATGAATGGGGAGTTGCAGGGTCTGGTAAATGTGTTTGGAACAGTGTACGAAAACGGAATCTGAAGGTAAATGCAGGGAAGAACAAGGTTATGGTCTTCGAAGGGGTAAAGCCACAGAGTGCCTCATGTTTAGCCCCATTGCTTTTGATATTATAAAACGTTTGCCCCATTAGTTTAGCGATTTTAAGAACTTTCACCCCATATTAAGACCTTTCGTGCAATTTAGGTGTCTATTTTATCCTGGCGAGCGATAGCGAGCCTGTAATTTAAGAGGAATCGGCCTTCGGCCGGGACATTTTTTTACCGAAAAATGTACAAATTTATCTTGAAAGGGACTCGAGGGGGTGTAATTTTAAGGTTGATAAAGGTCTAGGGAACAAACTAAATACCTCCCCTTAAGGGGGGTGACCTGCTTTTTATTATTTCTGTCCTTTTCTCTCTTTCTCTGGCTTGTATCCATTCGGCCCCATTCAGCCAACTATTTTAAGACGTTCATCCCCATGTAGGTGTTGATTTCTTCCTGGCGAGCGATAGCGAGCCAGCATTCTATAGACAGTTTTCTATAGAAAAATGTACAAATTTAGCCTGCTGTCAAAAAAAAAAAAAAAAAAAAGTAAAGATGGGACTATGGATGAAGAAGTGCGGCAGAGGGTGCAATATTGAGGGGAAGAGAGTTGTAGGAACGTTGAGTGCAGTACAAGCTCACTATCATTGGAAGCGAAGCATGGACGTTTGAGAAGAGGCTCAGACCAAATTATACTTGAGAAATGCGTGCGGAGTTACATGGAGGGATAGACAGAAGAAACTACGAAGTCTTGAGACTAGAACCGACAATGAAGATAACGGTCAAGGACTTCAGAGTCGATCCGCATACACTCGCATCCTGCAAATCCATTAAATACCAATGCATATTGCGGGGGTGGGTGAATACTATCCAGTGCCGGAAAGCTTAACAAATGTAAGAGCAGATCCCCGAAGGGTTGGCCACGGGTGAAAACAATAATTTGTAAAATAACTAGAAGGGGTGATGGTATTGGAAATTTACAACGTCATTTTTCCATGTGCAACTTTGACGATAGAAACTAATTGATACATATGATGTTATAATTACACAGTATTGTTCATTAACCCCCTCTGTACCGACGGCGTCCTTCATTAACCCCCTTTATTCTGGCTGTAATTGACGTCTTTCCTTTGTTTCAAAAGGCCTCCCGCAATAAACAGCCTTCTGCTACTATCTCACGATTAACCCCCCTTTTCAAAGGCTCCAGCAAACGCCTACCGCAGCCCCACTCTTCAATAACCCGTTCACTACCGCAGACCCATCTTAAACCGCACAACATCGTCTAAATGTAACTAGAATTAAGTAAAGAGGACGTCGCCGGTCCAGAAGGGGTTAAGTTTGATACATTTTTTTCGAAGCTGTTTTGGGTTGAACTGATACTCTTTATTAATTATCTACCTGATACCTGATATCTGATAGGTGTCGATTGTTTTCCTGGCTAGCACAAGCGAACCTGTAATATAATAGTAACTGCTCATCGGTCGGGACATTAGTGTATTGACAAATGTTACAATGGTCACACAAATATACTCAGGGGTCAAAGGGGCTGTTTATTATTATATGTTAAAGATGCTTGCAGTGGTCTAGGGAGGAAACTAATATATAATATTAAGATAAAGTTAAATGAGCAAATAAATACGCCCATCCCCCCTTAACTCCGGCTCATTATAGGACACAAGAACACAAGCAAATGGGTGTCTGCAGACCCCGACTGCCCACACAAGCAATTCCCTCTCACATCACCCAACCGCCAATACAAGGCCCAATCATAGCCCCTCTCATTATAGGACCAAGAAAACGCAAATGGTGTCCTGCAGAAGCCGATGGCCCAACACAAGGCAGATCTCCATCTGACCGACCCCCCCCAATCCCAATTACAAGGCCCAATCATAGGCCCATCTCACTAACACCATGAGGACCGACCTCACCAAAACGGTTAGAGGACAGACAAAAATAGTTATAATTGTGTTATTTTTCAACTTGTATGAAACACTTAGAGTGTACAGTCGTGACCAAAACAAACTAGTATACACCCATTTGTATCTTTAAAGGGGGAATGGCTGTTTTTCTGGCTCCCCTTTTCCCTCATGTTGAGCCCCATTAGTTTTGAGATTATAAGACGTTCGTTCTATTTGTTTGGCAATTTTTAAACCTTTCACCCCATTTAATTTATTCTATTTTATTTGTATTAATATTATTTTAATAGTAGGACCTTTCGTACCCTTAGGTGTAGATTTTATCCTGGCGAGTGATAGCGATCATATAATATTAAGGCCGGGACATTTTTCGGTTCAATGATATTTTAATACAACGAATTTTGTTGATATATTTGAAGATAAATATTGAATCTATATGCTCTAAAGATCATAAGAAAATTTGTTTTAACCTTCGGCAAAACCTAATAAAAAAGTATGGTACTAAAATTTCTTTTTCGTAACAAGGTTGTCAATACGTTACTTCCAGTCATCGATAGCTCTAAAGATCATATGAAAATGTGTTAAACCCTCGGAAAAACCTAATATAAAAGTATGGTACTAAAATTTAATTTTCGTATCAAGGTTGTCAATACGGTAATTTCCCGTTATCAATGTACAATCAAAACTCAAGATTGCAGAGTAAACACAGTAGACTTCATCGACTTTTCTTTCACCTTCGTATAATCGACAGCCAATTTTTTTGTTTATTTACTAAGGGATTAGTACTCAACCAGCGGGGGTGTGGGGGAAGCAGCCCCCACCCATAATACTAGGTTAGGTTAGGTAAGGTTGTTAGGTTAGGCTAATGTCTTTTCAAATCACTATCGGGGGCGTGTCTCAACATCGATCAATAGGCCTAATGGGGAAAATAGGTTTTCCCGAGATTTCTAATTAATTACAAACACTATATATTGATGCAAATGAACAATTTCTTTTATAAAAAACACTCGGAAAATTCGTGGTATTAAAATAAAAAAAAATCCCATTTTTCTACCGAACAATTTACACATTTATCTCGAAGGGGGGGTCTAGGGTGTGTTTGTTTAAGCTTGATGGAGGTCTAGCGAGGAAACTAAACAAAAGATAAATAAGTACACCAAACAATATCTAAAGCCGAATTCTGAAACAGCTGCGATATAAAAACACATTGCAAAATTGTCATTGTTTCGTTGATCCATGGTCACCGTCTCAGGTTCAGCACTATAGTCTATATTGTTTTCCAGCTGAAGGTAAATTGCCATGTTCCAACCTTCATTACCCAGTTATTACGAAGATTTTGAAGCAAAATGTGTTGTTAATTGGGAAAACTTGGCATTACTATAATTTGGATGCATATTAGTTTCATATTTTTCTATTCGGTATCGGGGAATCAGCTGCTAAATGGATTCAATTTGCCCAATGTGAAATCTTGAACACCATATGAACCTTTAAGAAGTAAATATTAGATAGAAAAGTTATGAGGAGATTCGATTTAGTTCGGGACAGCTTCGAAAACTGAAGGCCATGCTTTATGTTCTAGAGTGTACACTCTAACCCACAAATTCCGGTCCAATGCAAACCCTCGAACAGCAAAACGAAACTCCGAAATGTAATAGTTAGGCAAAGAATGAATTAAAAGATTTGATTAAGTTCGGAACAGTTTCGAAAACTTAAGGCCATAATTAATGTCCTAGAGTTTTAAATTTAGGAGTTGAGTATTATCTCCTAAATCATTATAAACTTTGATAACCGTCTTGGTGGTGTAATGGTTAAGGTGTCTAAAAATCTGTGTGTGATGACCCGGGTTCGAATCCTGGTGGAGCACATATATCTATCTATCTATCTATTGCCTGACGCCGTGATCCCCGAAGGGGTGGCCACGAACGAACCGCCCCCATGCACCTCTGTCCCCAGTCAGTCGACGCCCCTCCCCCCAACCAGCACCGCCTTCGTTCATGTAGTTCCTCACTCCATCCTTCCACCTCATATTCGGTCTACCTCTCCCCCTCTGTCCCTCCACCTCGCTCTCGTACACCCTCTTAGTCATTCTCTCGCTTTCCATACGTTCCATATGGCCGAACCATCTCAAGTTGTTCCTTTTCACACTTTCCAGCACATCTACCTCCACACCACACCTCCTTCTTACTTCCTCATTAGTCTGTCTATCCCTCCATGTAACTCTGCACGCACTCCTTAAGTAATTCATTTCCACTGCTCTCACTCTTGGTCTGAGTCTCTCAACCAACGTCCATGCTTCGCTTCCGTAAGTCAGTGTCGGGATTACCACACTGTCATGCAAGGACTTCTTCACTTCCATACTGACCACCCTATTTCTTGTTACTGCTTTTAGCGTTCCTACAACCCTCTTCCCCTGTTGTACCCTCTCCCGCACCTCTTCATCCATAGTCCCATCTTTACTCAACACACTGCCCAGATACTTAAAAGAGTTGACGATCTCCATAGCCTGACCGTTCAGCTTCACCTCACACTCTGTGACTTCACCCCTTTCGAAGACCATAACCTTGCTCTTCCCCGTATTTACCTTCAAATTCCGTTTTTCGCACACTGTTCCAAACTCATTTACCAGACCCTGCAACTCCCATTCATTATCACTCATCAGAACTGTATCATCCGCAAACAGCAGTATAGGTAGCTTCCACTCAATTCCCTCCCTTTTCAGCGATACACCAACATTCACTGCTCTTGATAGTATTTCTTTCATGACTCCATCCATATATACAGTAAACAACCACGGGGACATCACACACCCCTGTTTCAAACCAACATTCAGGTCAAAGAACTCGCTCTGCTCACTCTCCACACGTACTGCCGCCTTTTGCACCCTCATACATGCTCTTCACTGCTTTCAGCAACTTGCCCTCTACTCCGTATATTCTAAGTACTTTCCACAAACCTTCTCTATCCACTCTGTCATAGGCCTTCTCCAAGTCCATAAAGGCAACATACACCTTTTGTTTCTTCTCCAGATACTTCTCCACAACACAATTCAGGGTAAAAATCTGATCTACACATCCTCTTCCCTTCCTAAAACCTCCCTGCTCGTCGCCTATCCATTTCTCCGTTCTCACTCTCACTCTCTCAATCACTACCCTACTGTATACCTTCCCTACTACGCTTAGAAGACATATTCCTCGGTGGTTACCACACACTCCTCTTTCCCCTTTGCCCTTATATAGGGGGACTATTATGCCAGTCTTCCAGTCATCGGGTGCACTCCCCTTCTCCCATGCTAGTTTGCACATTTTCCATACCCATTCTATCACTATCTCACCACCATACCTCAACATTTCCCCACACACTCCATCTGTTCCTGGTGCTTTCCCCAACTTCACTCTTTTCATGGCTTCCCACACTTCTGACCTCCTGATCCCCACCTCCTCCTCCACTACTTCTCTTCTTCTCCCTCCCATACCATATCCAGCTATGTTTGCTGGCTCTTCATTCCTTTCATTTAGCAACTCACTGAAGTACTCCCTCCATCTTTCGACTCTCTCTTGCTTCTCGGCTAGCATTCTCCCATTCTTATCTTTCACACCCTTACTGTTTCCCTTGCTACCTTCCCTAACTTTCTTGACTTCTTTCCAGAACAGTTTCTTACTCTCCCTCCATTTTACACTCAGATTCCTTCCAAATTCCTCATCTACTCTTCTCTTACTTTCCTTCACTACTCTCTTCACCACCCTCTTACTCTCCACGTACCTCGCTCGTTTCTGTCTCTCGGAATCTTCATTCCCTCTACTACCCAACCACACTCTATATGCTTTCTTCTTTTCTTCCACAGCTATTCTTACCTCTTCTGTCCACCATGCTGTACCTTTCACTCCCCTCCCTCTTCTCCTCACTCCACACACCTCCTCACATGCTGCACAGATCTCATCCTTAAACACCTTGCTCATCTCCTCCACTTCCTCCATAACTTCCAGGTCGAACCCACCTAGTCGTCTTTCCACTGCTCTCCTGTACTCCTCCCTGACTTCCTCCTCCTATATGCTTTCATTAATTTCATTGGAGGTGTTTGGTGTTGTGGTGAAATTAATTAAAACAAAATATATATATTAAAATAGAAGAGTGTTCTATACAAATAAACTGGAACCAAGTATTCAAGTTTTAATAAGATTTGCTAAGGAGTATCGTTTTCTCGTATTATAGATAATGATAATGAAGTTCTAGTTGTGAAGGTGTAACACGACTTTCGAGCATGAGTGTACTACATCAACCACTAATGTTTTGCTACCTAAAGGATACCTAAATTGTTCAATTAATGTTACATCAGGGTGAATGTTTTATTTATGAGAATGCCGCACAATAACCATCCTAATAACAATAGTTTAAGTTCACATGACTGTTTGTCTATTTCCTTCCTGAATGTATGTGTGCATGTGTGTGTGTGTGTGTGTGTACGTATAACATTGAAATCCTAATAACAATAGTTCAACTTCACATGACTATTTGTCTATTTCCTTCCTGAATGTATGTGTTTATGTGTTTATGTGTGTGTGTGTGTGTGTGTGTGTGTACGTACAACATTGAAATCCGCGTTTGCACCCTTGGAGAAAAGACAGGCATAAACAGCTGGGTGTCCACAGCCAATCACATACCAGCACACCAGCTCGTGACCCGGTTGGGCCAATCAGGTAGAGAGGATGGTGCGAGAGCTTACCTTGAGACTGACGTGTGTTAAGTGTCTCAAGTGCTCCTCCGCGGGTAATGTGGATCCTCTTGTAAAGTGTTGTTTACCTTCTTTACTCTTAAGTATACGCCTGTGAAGATCACTTTACGCTACTTAATCATTGACTCATATTACACTACTCACTGATATAATTTTTTTTTTTTTTTTTTTAACCGTCCGGAATGACGTTTTGGCAACCAATGCTGACAATCCAGGGGATTAATTAGACGTTTCTCATTGATTCACATGATGAGTCCACCGTAGAACATGATTGGGATAAAATTGAAGACAACCCGGATACGAGCCCCATCGATAATTATCAGTGTTCTAGAAGTTTCATGGACGATACTTTGTT
Organism: Paralithodes platypus; assembly: GCA_032716605.1. Classification (NCBI taxonomy): domain Eukaryota; kingdom Metazoa; phylum Arthropoda; class Malacostraca; order Decapoda; family Lithodidae; genus Paralithodes; species Paralithodes platypus. The sequence continues at coordinate 44,146,753 of CM064510.1, forward strand.
GGTGTACATGTAATTACCGTCGCAAATTCGCTATAAGTGAAATACGAGAAACTGTTGGATTGTTCACCCATAAACAGGGAACGTGAGCTGGGTTTAGACCGTCGCGCACCCATAAACAGGGAACGTGAGCTGGGTTTAGACCGTCGCGTACCCATAAACAGGGAACGTGAGCTGGGTTTAGACCGTCGGTTAGTTTTCGGTTAGGTTAGGCTAATGTTGAAAATACTAAAATGAGACGGTCCTCGGTATTAAACAACACTATATCAAAGAAAATTAAAAATTAAACTGAAATTAACTAGTAAAAAGGCTGTCCGGGGTCTCTTCAATTTTTACCCATGATTGTATATACGTAAAATCCAGATACTTGCGAATTTTATGAAAAACAATTGTACTGTACACCATATATTGCACAACCATATATTGGAAAAGGAAAAACAAATCTGGTGAATATCGTGAAAATGAGCGAGTCAGACTGTGTATATTTCGAAGTTGTGGACGCGGCAACCACTGGACGCCGCCCCCGTGCACTAAGTTTGAACCCGGGCAAGCCGCTCCTGAACCCGCGAGGACACAAGTTGGTGCTTCTCAATCATGGTCACTACTGCACAACTCTTCACGCTATCCCACTCTTCCACCTCTTTCCCACGCCTCCCTCCCACTAACCACCTCTCCACCCCTTCCAACCCCTCCACACTTCCCACCTCTCCACCCCTTCCTCACGCCGCACTCCCACTTCTCACCCCTTCCCTCTGTCTACCACTTCCCCCTTTCCACCCCTCCACTCCTCCCCTCTGTCTACCCCTTCCCACTCCTCCACCCTCCCGTTCCCACTCCCCCCCCCCCTCCATCCCCTCTCCACCCTTCCCACTTCTCCCCTCCCCCTCTAACTCTTCCCCCTGCCTACCCCATCCCACCCCTCCACTCTTTCCTCCTATACCCCCTCCACCCCTTCCCACGTTTCTAAAAGCTACCACACGCGGCCACACCTCTTCACTTCACAGCCAACTGCATCCACCCATTGTCCCATACGCATCCTAGCCTGACTTCATCATCCCATACTAGCCTGACTTCATCATCCCATACTAGCCTGACTTCATCATCCCATCCTAGCCTGACTTCATCATCCCATCCTAGCCTGACTTCATCATCCCATACTAGCCTGACTTCATCATCCCATACTCATTAACATAATCTTCTACCCACTCATTGATCATCGACTGTCCACCCATCTACATCTTCTCACCCATCTCATACCTTTAAGGGGGCCCACCTCGCATTTGTTCTCTTTCTCTCCCTCTCTCTTTGGCTTGTGTCCATTCGGCCTCATTCAGCCTACTGTTTTAAGACGTTTACCCCCATCCAGGTGTCAATATTTTCTTGGCGAGCGGGAGCGAGCCAACATATACATAATTTTGTTTTGACAGCAAGCTAAATTTGTACATTTTTCGATGGAAAAATTTCTCCGGCGAAGCCGGATTTCTCCATACAATGCTTGTTCGCTATCGCTCGCCAGCAAGAAATTGACACCTGGATGGGGATATACGTCTTATAACAGTTGGCTGAATGAAGGATACAAGCCATAGAAAGAGAGAAAAGGAAAGAAAGAGAAAAAAACAGGTGACCCCCAATTTTCTAACCCACCTGTACTTACACACACACACATCAATTCATTCTTACCCAACCATTCTTTTAAATCACACCCAATCTTACACGCCCATTCTCAAATGTGAACACAATATTTGTCCCATAACGGATCATACAAGAGTACAATATAAGGATTCCATAGATACCTGCATTGTTTCAGATACATTATTTATAATAACGCTGCGAGTTCTCTTATGAAGCAACTTGGTTGAGCCCGAGAACTTTCAGTCTTCTACTGTACTTCTCACTTTTCAGCTTGTTCTTGCTCTGTCCAATTACTCTTCTTTCCTATTTTACTCCAGCCATTCTGCATCTTCTGAATAATTATTGAATTATGTGACACTTGCAAACATTTACTAAACGCCCACATATTCTCCCCCCCATCCATCCTCAACCATCCACTTACACGTCATCACTTATCCTCTCTCAACCACCCACTTATGGTCTCTCTCACTCACCCACCCACCCACTCATCCGTCCTCACCCACCCACTTATCCTCCCTCATCCTCTCTCACCAACCCACTCATCCTCTCTCACCCACCCACTCATCCTCTCCCACCCACTCATCCGTCCTCACCCACCCACTTATCCTCCCTCATCCTCTCACCCACCCACTCATCCTCTCTCACCCACCCACTCATCCTCTCCCACCCCCTCATCCGTCCTCACCCACCCACTTATCCTCCCTCATCCTCTCACCCACCCACTCATCCTTTCCCACTAACTCACCCCACCCCCACCCACCCACCTTCAGAGCGTGGATAAGTTGACCAATCCGCTCCTCCTTAGGCCCATCAGGTAAGAGATACCACCTGCGATGGTAAGGGATAGACTTAAGGGAGCCCACCTCGCTTTTTTATCTTTCTCCCTCTCTCTTTGGCTTGTATCCATTCGGCCCCATTCAGCCTACTGTTTGAGACGTTTACCCCCATCCAGATGTCAATATTTTCCTGGTAAGCGGTAGCGAGCCTGCATATATATATATTTTTTTTTGTCTACAGGAAGCTAAATTTGTAAATTTTTCGATAGAAACATGTCTCCGGCGAAGCCGGATTTCTCCATACAATGATGGCTCGCTATCGCTCGCCAGAATGAAATCGACACCTGGATGAGGATAAACGTCTTAAATCAGTTGGCTGAATGGAGCCAAATGGATACAAGCCAGAGAAAGAGAGAAAATTAGAGAAAGATGAAAAGAAGCAGGTGACCCCCCTTAAGTATGGGCCCCTCGTTGGTTTCTTTCTTCACTGTAGATGTATTATCTCTTCATCATCTTACTGGGGTCCTCATGTTCTATACATTTACTTGTTTTCCAAATATGATGTCACTTGTTTTGTCTTAGTATTAATCCTTTTCTTGTTCTTAATTTTCTGTTCTTTCGTCAAGTTTTTTGTTATCCTCTTTCCTCTCCTTTTCCAACACCTATGTAAGTATTGCTTTATCTCCTCGTTTCCTTCTTTCTTGAATAGTGACTCTCCTATTAGTTTTTCAGTGTCTTGGATATAATTATGGCCTGTGTAACTTGTTATGTTGGTCCTTATTTCATTATATTCTTCACATTCCAGGATAAAACGTTCTAAGTTTTCTGGATCTTTTCCACACAGTCTGCATTTTGTATCCTCCTTCTTAAATATGTTTCTGTCTTCTAGGTTTAGGGTGTTAGATCTGCATTTAAAACGTGTGACTGAGGCTGCTGTGTTGTCATATACTTCATCTTCTTCCCCAAGCTCTTGTTATATTTTCTTATAAAATGCTTAGAATGTTTTTTTATTCCATGTTCTTTTGCCACATTTGTGTATCCCAGTCATAGACCTTCTAACACAGTTTTGTCTTTTTCATCCTTCTCAGTTTTGTTCTATTTATGTTTCTAGTGGATGTTCTCTATGGTTACTGGAGATGTCACCCCGAAAACAACTCGCCCCGCATGTGTACGAGGAACTTGCCCCGATTAGGTTAAGTTGGGTGATTTTAGGTTACGTTAATTTACCTTAGTCAAAAATAATGAAACGTAATAATAGACGACTTCGTTTCGGGGCGAGTTGTTTTCGGGACGAGTTGTTTTCGGGACGAGTTCTCCAGTATTCTATTCTTTCAGTATAATTGTTAATGTAAGGAAGCCATTATTTTTGAAGTAGAGTGCTATCTCTGTGTAGCCAGCAACATGGGTTTTGAGCTTACCTAATAGTGGGATTATTATGATAATATCTGGTACCGGTATTATACCTGGTACCGGTATTATAATTGGGTGTTTTGGTATTTATTAAATAATATGTATTTGCTTGAATAATATATGGATAATATCAGGCAGTTTTGTATTTTCGCGGAAATTTAAGAATTTTACAAGGAACAATATGGTTTGCTTAATTTATGATGAATGTGTCCTTTAAATTTCACTTCAAAGAATTAAACTCAACGATATTTGGAATTGTTGTTGACTGTGCACGTCCGCTGTTACTGTTCACACTCGTTTGTATTTCTAGATAATTATTATGTTAAATGGACTATTTTTCTTTTATATTTGTGTTATTTTGTGGGGTGGAGTTAAAAAATGGTAACTGTATCCCGTTGATGAGAAATAGGCTATATTGGATTTAGCAGCAAACGAAAGAATATCCGGTATTCAAAAGTATTCATGGTGTGTCATACTTGTTTGTATAATGTTAGTTGTTGCACTTAACTAGGCCATCTTTTTATTTTTTATTTTTTTATTATTATATATATACCGTATATATATTATTTTTTTTTTTATTTTTTTTTTTAATACCGCATTTTTCTTTAACTCGGCTCGGGTAAGGCCATTTGCCTCATGTTTCCCCACCCGGTTTGGACAATTTGCTGTTGTTTTCATTGTTATTAGCGTTTACGTTTACGTAATGGGACCCGCAGGGGGACGCTCTTGGGCGGCATAATATGCAGTGGTTGTGCATGGGAACTAGTGGTATGGGACAGGATCAGGAGAAGGATCAGTATTGGGGATGTAATGACTGGTGATCCTAGTCCATTTTCTTTCTCTCAGTCTAATGCAAAAAAATCTTGGTTTAGCCTACTCACGCTTGTTCTATTGCTGTCCGCAACCAGGAGGAAGCATTCAAACGGTACGTACGCCTTAAAACTCAAGAATCTCCTTCCTATGTTTCTGCCCGGAATCAAGCCAAATATGTTCTTCGACTTACCAAGCACTCTTTCATCAATAATAAATGCACTAAACTATCCAACTCTAGCTCTTCCCAACGTTTCTGGCATCTAGCCAAAAACCTCTCCAACAATTTCTCTTCCTCGTCTTTCCCTCCCCTTTTCCACTCTGATGGCACAACCATCACTTCTTCCTCTGACAAAGCTGAACTCTTTGCTCAAACTTTTGCTAGAAACTCCACCTTGGATGATTCTGGTGCTATTCCTCCCTCTCCACCCCCCTCTCTCCTATTATGCCTAATATCCTAATCTCTTCTAAAGATGTACTTTCTACCCTCTCTGGGCATATTACTAAGAAGGCGTATGGTCCGGACGGTGTTCCTCCTGTTGTACTAAAAAACTGTGCTTCCGTGCTGACTCCCTGCCTAGGCAAACTCTTTCGTCTCTGTCTCTCCTCTAATGTCTTCCCTTCTTGCTGGAAGTTTGCTCTCATTCAACCTGTCCCAAAGAAGAGTGACCACTCTCAACCCTCCAACTATCGTCCAATTGCTCTCATCTCTTCTATCTCTAAAGTTTTTTAAACTATTCTTGCTTCCAAATTTCTGAAGCATTTCTCTTCTCATAATCTGCTATCAGATCGCCAGTATGGCTTCCTTAACGCTTTACGAGCGGGCCCGTCAGTAACTTCTACTACCTGCCAAGCGGGTGGTTTTACCCTAAACAAGCTTATTTCCGTGCTCTTTTTCATGCAGAAACAAGAGCCAGAGCGTAATACAATTATGTATCCCTGAAAGGGCGATAATTGGGGTTTCCAATGACACCAGAACCATCCTTCTACGACCACATGTTCTCTTGCAACGATCGTGCAAGACGAAGGAAAAATCCCTAAAATACGGTAATTTCCTTACATAATTCCCTGTGTAGCGAGGTAGTGAGTGTGGATGTGTGTGGAGGGGACGTCAGTTGCCGCGGGACCCGTGCCGAATGGTCAGAGCCGACCTACGCTCCTCCCACCGCTTGTCTCTCTCTCAGAGCCAATTATTGCCCAAAATTGCACACCGCCTTAAGTCGGTCCCCGCCACATAGTCCTTTCTTCTCTAGACCGACTTAAGTCCGGTCCTGCCAGTTAAGGGTTAAGGGTCGCTCTACTGGTGGTCTTCTTTCATATCTTACTAACTCTTGGTTATCCTCCTTTCGGGACTTCGGTGAGACCTTTTCTATTGCACTAGACATATCGAAGGCCTGCGATAGAGTCTGGCACAAATCTTTTAATTTCTAAACTACCCACCTTCGGTTTCTATCCCACCATCTGTGCCTTTGTCTCTAATTTCCTTTTCGGCAGTTCCTTAGCTGCGGTTGTGGATGGCCATCGCTCACTTTCTCATCCTATCAACTCCGGTGTTCCTCAGGGCTCTGTCCTATCTCTTATTCTCTTTCTAATATTCATAAATGATCTTCTCAACTGTACCTCCAGTCCCATCCATTCATACGCAGATGACACTACCTTGCAGTACGGTACTCAACTAGTTTTCAAGAACGCCCCACCCAGCAAGCCCCCAAAGACTAACGTAATGAGGCCATTGAACACTTATCTTCTGATCTAACTACTATTTCCAATTGGGGCAGAGAAAACTTTGTTGCCTTTAATGTTTCCAAAACCCAATTTATCCATCTATCTACCTGTCCGAAACTCCCAGAGGACTATCCCTTATTCTTCAACAATACAAAAATCAATCCTTCATCTTCTCTCAATATTCTTGGTGTCTCTTTTTCTTCTGCTCTCACTTGGAAGAACCATATTACCAGTCTTGCTAAGGCAGCCTCCCAGAAGCTGGGTGTGCTCAACCCCCTCAAGGGATTCTTTGCCCCTGCGCAGCTTCTTGCTCTGTATAGGGGCACAGTGCGTCCTTGTATGGAGTATTGTTCACATGTTTGGGGAGGATCCTCTCACACAGCACTCCTAGATAAAGTAGAAAGGAAAGCTTTTCGTATCATTAACTCCCGTCCACTCACCAACTCTCTGCAATCTCTCTCTCTTCGCCGCAATGTTGCATCTCTCTCGCTATTCTAACGCTACTACAATAATCAGTGCTCCTCAGAGCTTTCCCAGTGTATACCACCTCCTCTACGTAGGGTATGTGGTACCCGTCTTGCAACACAATCCCACCCCTACTTTGTGCAACTCTCCAACCCAAGAGTGAAACGTTGCTCTCAGACTTTCTTCTATTCAACAGCTGAGCTCTGTAACTCTCTCCCAGAATCAGTCTTTCCCTCCTCCTATGACTTAAATTGCTTCAAACTCCGTGTGTTCAGGCATTTTAGATCGAACGTCCTTTGATTTTGGCCCTGTCACTCTTTCAACTATGGGGGAGGCACTCGCTACAGGGAGTTCTGCCTTTTGTCTCCCTCACTCACATAGGAAAAAAGAGAAAGCTTTATTAATATGCTTTATCTAGCCACACACACACACACACACACACACACACACACACACACACACACACACACACACACACACACACACACACACACACACACACACACACACAAACACACACACACACACACACACACGCGATAGATATATATGTATTTCGATAATATAACTAAATCATTCGTGGTTGACATGGTAATTTATGAATGTTAGCTCGTGCATAAATAATTGAGTTTCTATGGACAATTACTGAATATTCGCAAAAGCCGGATCACATACATATCACTAATAAGCACCGTGTATATTAAAGTATTTGTATTCGGATATTCATGGAATATACTGTATATATACACTATATATATACTGTATGTATATAAGTCCTACATCTATACACCTCTGTACACGGAAACGTAAAAACGCAAAGGAAACGATTAAACGCAGATACCATACGAAAATTGTAAAGTGAAATATTGACAATAAAAAACCCGCGAATATTCTGCACACTCCCGCCGTGAACAAAAACCAGGTGGAGTAGGAGTAATTGGCTCACCTGTATTACCAGAGATTCGGAATCCTTAAAAAATTCTAGTCCAAATGGATTTGACATTTTTGAGGGTTCTTCCCGGTTCTCAATTACCGCATTTCGCTCTGGGATACTCTGGTGGTTATTGCTGTCGTTTGTTCATTTGTGCATCTTTTACCTATCTATTGCATATATATACTGTATATATATAATCTTTCAATGTGTATGAAGGAGACAAAAGGCAAAACTGCCTATAGGGGTAAAAAGCCAAAATCAAGGTATATTAGAGGTACTTTAGATTTGTGGGACATGATTGTCAGACTGTTATTATATATTGATGTTAGTGCTCGATTGTTATTATATATTGATGATAGTGCTAGATTGTTATTATATATTGATGTTAGTGCTAGACTGTTATTAAATATTGATGATGGTGTTAGATTGTTGTTATATATTGATGTTAGTGCTCGATTGTTATTATATATTGATGTTAGTGCTAGATTGTTATTATATATTGATGTTAGTGCTACACTGTTATTATATATTGATGTTAGTGCTAGACTGTTATTATATATTGATGTTAGTGCTAGATTGTTATTATATATTGATGTTAGTGCTAGATTGTTATTATATATTGATGTTAGTGCTAGATTGTTATTATATATTGATGTTAGTGCTAGACTGTTATTATATATTGATGTTAGTGCTAGAGTGTTATTATATATTGATGTTAGTGCTAGACTGTTATTATATATTGATGTTAGTGCTCGATTGTTATTATATATTGATGTTAGTGCTCAATTGTTATTATATATTGATGTTAGTGCTAGACTGTTATTATATATAGATGTTAGTGCTAGACTGTTATTATATATTGATGTTAGTGCTAGATTGTTATTATATATTGATGTTAGTGCTAGATTGTTATTATATATTGATGTTAGTGCTAGATTGTTATTATATATTGATGTTAGTGCTCGATTGTTATTATATATTGATGTTAGTGCTAGACTGTTATTATATATAGATGTTAGTGCTAGACTGTTATTATATATTGATGTTAGTGCTAGATTGTTATTATATATTGATGTTAGTGCTAGATTGTTATTATATATATTGATGTTAGTGCTAGACTGTTATTATATTGATGTTAGTGCTAGATTGTTATTATATATTGATGTTAGTGCTCGATTGTTATTATATATTGATGTTAGTGCTAGACTGTTATTATATATTGATGTTAGTGCTAGACTGTTATTATATATTGATGTTAGTGCTAGATTGTTATTATATATTGATGTTAGTGCTAGATTGTTATTATATATTGATGTTAGTGCTAGACTGTTATTATATATAGATGTTAGTGCTAGACTGTTATTATATATTGATGTTAGTGCTAGATTGTTATTATATATTGATGTTAGTGCTAGATTGTTATTATATTGATGTTAGTGCTAGACTGTTATTATATTGATGTTAGTGCTAGATTGTTATTATATATTGATGTTAGTGCTCGATTGTTATTATATATTGATGTTAGTGCTCGATTGTTATTATATATTGATGTTAGTGCTAGATTGTTATTATATATTGATGTTAGTGCTCGATTGTTATTATATATTGATGTTAGTGCTCGATTGTTATTATATATTGATGTTAGTGCTAGACTGTTATTATATATTGATGTTAGTGCTCGATTGTTATTATATATTGATGTTAGTGCTACACTGTTATTATATATTGATGTTAGTGCTCGATTGTTATTATATATTGATGTTAGTGCTAGACTGTTATTATATATTGATGTTAGTGCTCGATTGTTATTATATATTGATGTTAGTGCTAGATTGTTATTATATATTGATGTTAGTGCTAGATTGTTATTATATATTGATGTTAGTGCTCGATTGTTATTATATATTGATGTTAGTGCTAGACTGTTATTATATATTGATGTTAGTGCTCGATTGTTATTATATATTGATGTTAGTGCTAGATTGTTATTATATATTGATGTTAGTGCTCGATTGTTATTATATATGATGTTAGTGCTAGACTGTTATTATATATGTTAGTGCTAGATTGTTATTATATATTGATGTTAGTGCTAGACTGTTATTATATATTGATGTTAGTGCTAGATTGTTATTATATATTGATGTTAGTGCTAGATTGTTGTTATATATTGATGTTAGTGCTAGACTGTTATTATATATTGATGTTAGTGCTAGATTGTTGTTATATATTGATGTTAGTGCTCGATTGTTATTAAATATTGATGATGGTGTTAGATTGTTGTTATATATTGATGTTATTGCTAGACTGTTATTGTATATTGATGCTAGTTTAGGTTATTTTATATAACTCAGGAAGAACCATTAGGAATGAAAGGGTTAAAAAACACCGAAATTAACCCTTTAACTCTGACAGATCCCTGCCAAGCTAAATAGAAATGTTGTTCGACCCTTGTAGCTAAAGTAACACACAAATCGCCCTTATATTAATGCATTTATGTACACGTAATGCTTTTGATATATTGCACGTTTAGTTTGTATTATTGTGCAGTGCAGTACAGCAAACTATTATTTGTATTATTGTGCAGTGCAGTACAGCAAACTATTATCTGTATTTCAACTAGAAGGGCCTACGTGTCAATCGAATAATAATAATAATAATAATAATAATAATAATAATAATAATAGTAGTAATAATAATAATAATAATAATAATAATAATAATAGTAATAATAATAATAATAATAATAATAACAATAGTAGCACATCAGATATAGTATTTGGACGTTTGTAATAAAAACGTTTCCGCCTATACATTTGCATATCTGGTTCCGATAGCCATATGCTAAATGTTTTACGATTCATCCGATTATTGAGTCCTGTCTATGAATATGTATACAGCGATGGGTATATGATGATAGCAGTGCCATTTATACAACCTATATTTATGGTGGTGCATTAAATTTTGTTGTCACTGGTTCCAATCCATTTTGCCCTCCGAAACGGATTAAGGGGAGATGGGTCGTTTTTCTGGTCCCCCATCTCCCTCACGTTTAGCCCTATTAGTTTTTAGATGTTAAGATGTTTGCCCCATTAGTTAGTCGATTTTAAGACCTTTCGCCACATTTCTTCGCCAATATTTAGACCTTTCGTGGTATTTAGGTGTCAATTTTTTCCCTGGCGAACGATAGTGAGCCTGTAATGTTGGAGGCCGGGAAATGTTTCTACCGAAAAATGTACAAATTAATCTAAAAGGGGGATCTAATGGATGTTTTTGTTTAAATTTAATGGAGGTCTAGGAAGGAAACTAGAAAAATAATGAATACATGCAAAAATCGCCCAAAAAGTGAACCTTAAGGGTGTTAGTTTGCTCCTCAGACCTCAACCAAGCTTAAAGAACACCCCCAAGATAAATGTGTACATTGTTCGGTACGAAAGGTTTTACTATTGGTAAAGGAATGTGGAGAAGGTTCTTAAATCGTCAAATCAAAAAGGCGAATGACCTAAATCTCAAAACAAATGGGGCTAAGCATGAGTTGTGGAGAAATATCGGGAGTAGCAACAAAAGGTGTATGTTGCCTTTATGAACTTGGAGAAGGCCTATGACAGAGTGGATAGAGAAGGTATGTGGAAAGTACTTAGAATATACGGAGTAGATGGCAAGTTGCTGAAAGCAGTGAAGTGCATGTATGAGGGTGCAAAGGTGGCATACGTGTGGAGAATGAGCAGAGCGAGCTCTTTGACCAGAATGTTGGGTTGAAACAGGGGTGTGTGATGTCCCCGTGGTTGTTTACTGTATATATGGATGGAGTCATGAAAGAAATACAAGGAAGAGCAGTGGATGTTGGTGTATCACTGATAAGAGAGGGAAATGAGTGGAAGCTGCCTGTACTGCTGTTTGCTGATCATACAATTCTGATGAGCGATAATGAATGGGAGTTGCAGGGTCTGGTAAATGTGTTTGGAACAGTGTACGAAAAACGGAATCTGAAGGTAAATGCAGGGAAGAACAAGGTTATGGTCTTCGAAGGGGGTAAAGCCACAGAGTGTGAGGTGAAGTTGAACGGTCAGGCTATGGAGATTGTCAGCTCTTTTAAGTATCTGGGCAGTGTGTTGAGTAAAGATGGGACTATGGATGAAGAAGTGCGGCAGAGGGTGCAACAGGGGAAGAGAGTTGTAGGAACGTTGAGTGCAGTACAAGAAATAGGGTGGTCAGTATGGAAGTGAAGAAGTCCTTTGCATGACAGTGTGGTAATCCCGACACTGACTTACGGAAGCGAAGCATGGACGTTTGAGAAGAGACTCAGACCAAGAGTGAGAGGGGTGGAAATAAGTTACTTGAGAAATGCGTGCGGAGTTACATGGAGGGATAGACAGACGAATGAGGAAGTAAGAAGGTTATGGAAAGTATGGGAAGCGAGAGAATGACTTATGCCCCTTTCACACATACAGGACTCGGGTGCCTGCCGCATGCAGCAGAGTAGCTAGTCGTGGCGGTTTTTTTCCCCGACTTGGTGGAGCTGGCTCGGTATGCCGCATCCAAAGGACTTCACCAGACTACAGCCGCATACAGCCGATGTTGTCGTCCTGACTCCGGAGAAGTCTTGAGACTAGAACCGACAATGAAGATAACGGTCATTTGTACATGCCGACTACACACGCATCTATAAGACTTCAGACGATCGACTTCAGAGTCGATCCGCATACACTCGCATAAAGCCGACACATACAGGTTCTGTGGCCAACGGAGGTATATAAAGGGCGCTCTTTTCAAAGGTATTCAAAAAATAACAAAATTACCATTTCAATGTGCAAATCCATTAAATACCAATGCATATTGCGGGGGTGGGTGAATACTATCGATCTATTTATCTATTGCCTGACGCCATGATCCCCGAAGGGTTGGCCACGGGTGAAAACAATAATTTGTAAAATAACTAGAAGGGGTGATGGTATTGGAAATTTACATTATAAATACAAACATGATAGAATACTAATTACGCATAAATCATAAGTGTTTGTGTGTCAAGCTACGGATAGGTGACAGATAGTGTAAATGATCTTCATTCTGTAAAATCAGATAATTTATTGCAACATTGTTCTGGCATATATAGAATATATACTGTAGATTACCAATTACTGACATGGTCTCGGCCTCGTTGCAAGGTTACTTTATTCTGTGTTCGTGGAAAACAATGGTTGTAATCGGCGGTTTCCTCCTGTGTAGGGTTGGGGTAGGGTGTGAGTGGGGGGCCTGCTTGTTTAATATCTCCATTATAGGGTAGGGGAAGGAAGGGGTGACGGACTGGCACCATCCCGTCCCTTCTGCCTGGGGTAGGAGTAGTAAGAGGGACTGGGCACGGCCCACCCCGTTCCTACCTTCTGGGGTAGTAGGAGTAGGGGGTAAACCCTATGCAGGGACTTTCACTTCTGGGTGTACCTTACCCCTTTGGCTACCCACCACAAAAATCCCAAATCCCTCCTCCCACCCACTCGCTGACTGTCGGTCCCGTCAGAAGAAAAAAAAGGAAAATCTGTGGCGGCGAAACGACTGCACCAATCGGTTCCATATTTGTGTGACAAGTCCCTTACCCCCACCACACCCCTAACCGCCTCCCACCACCCACTTCCAGCGTATCCGTACGAAGAAAAGGAAAAAAAGGAAAATCTGTGGTGGCGAAACTACCTCACCAATCGGCTTCATATGTGTAGGGAGGGGAGGAAGGAGGGCGATAGAGAAGTTATGAGAAAGTATGAGGTAAGAGAAAAAAGGAAACAATATGAAGGGAAAGAAGGGGGTAGGGGTATGGGAAAGAGGGAGGGAGGGAGCTAGGTATGGAAGAAGGAAGGCAGACCTATGCGGCTGTACTCGTGTCTGTCGGCTGTACTCGGGTGTATGCGCCTGTATGCGGCTGTAGTGTTTATGCTACACATGACACACAATTCGCTACGCTATACTCAAGGACTACAGCCGCATACAGAAGACTAGTGACGACTAGCGCCGACTAGCGCAGACTACTCCCCGCATCCACCAGACAAATCTCAAGTCTGGACCAAATTTTGAAACTCACAAACATTTTGTTCTGGGGCCACGACTTGACACACATTGCCAGGACTTCACCAGACTACAAACGACTACAGCCGCATGGTCAGGACTAGGTGCCGACTCGGGTGCCGCATGCAGCAGAGTAGCTACTCTGCTGCATGCGGCACCCTAGTCCTGTATGTGTGAAAGGGGCATAAGAAGGTGTACGAGAGCGAGGTGGAAGGACAGAGAGGGAGATGTAAACCGAAAGAGAGGTGGAAGGATGGAGTGAGGAAGTATATGGATGAAGGCGGTGCTGGTTGGGAGGAGGGGCGTCGAATGACTGGGGACAGAGGTGCATGGGGGCGGTTCGTTCGTGGCCACCCCTTCGGAGATCACGGCGTCAGGCAATAGATAGATAATATTATAATACTAATAATAATAATAATAATAATAGTAATAATAATAATCACCTTTTTGTTCATGTTAATCCCATTGAGTATTGGGATCAACCAACAACTGTTCATAGGTATTTTGGAGAGTTAGCCCTTCCAAATTCCGATTACGCATTTATTTTCTGTTTTCTGGCTATTATTAAACGATGTTATTCAGGTTAGGAAGGGTATATGGAAGTCAGAGGGTTAATTTAGATAGTCTTTACCCATATAATTCCAACAGATCCTTCCTAAACTGTATAACATCGTAACATGATTGCAACAAAAAAGGTCGAAATACGTCATAATTTCAAAGGGTTAATTTGGGGGTGGGGGGTGAAAGGGTCATCGAATATTGGTCAAAAGTTAAACGTTTCTCTTCTGTTGATAAATCATGCATACACATAGACACATGAATACTGAGACAAACACACATAGCAACGATCAATCACGAAAAAAAAAAATTGCGAAAATATTAAGACATTAAAAAACGGTATAGATTTTGGTTTGTGATATTATAAAAACAATTATTATTAACAAAATTAGCAGTCACAGTAGATTAGACCGCATTATACGCTATAAATATTTAATAACTTCATCATACTTCATATGGTAAAAATGTGTGTACTAACCGGCATATTAAAACTCGCTTGTCGCGTAACAGCCGTAGCTTATGAAATATTGGGTGTTGGGTACAGTGTCCGATATAACTGATAGAGCTTTGTAGTGTCTGGGTTACTGGTTACCGTGTGTCTTTGATCCTAGATTTTGTTTATAGTGTTTTTTTCTTTCTCTATCACTCTCTCACATTTTCTCTCTCTCTCTCTCTCTCACCCTCACACACTCTCTCTCACACACACACACTCACTCTCACGCTCTTTACTCCTCCCCACCTCTCTCTCTCTCTCTCTCTCTCTCTCTCTCTCTCTCTCTCTCTCTCTCTCTCTCTCTCTCTCTCACACACACTGGATTCGGTCAAGAGTAACCTGTTATTGTGAAGTGGTGGGATCAAAGCACCTCGGTAATTCTTCTGTTTGCCCTCACCTGGTTCGGGCGTCCCAGGCGTTCTTTGTTCGGACTGAGAGGTTTTCTGTGTTCGGGAAGCATAGCTGGTCACATAAACTTGTATACACTCCTGAGATTTGATATACGTAAGGAAAATTCGTATCATTGAATTAAGAGTGCATTTTCTTCCGCCTTAGTTAAATATCGGGACCCATCAACGGTTTTATTGCAAATTATTCTTGTAAGTCAATCATACTGTGTTTCCCCCCCTACCTAAAATCACCAAGGGGCTACAAATTACTGTGACCAACTGTACAATAAAGTCTCTGCGGCTTTGTATTACTTGTTCTTTGCCAAGGTTCTATTGCGGTAGTATTTGCCAGGTAGAGGCAGTAGGAGTTTCTTTGTGTGTGTGTGTGTGTGTGTGTGAGGGTTTTAATGTCTTGGCTTTTGATCGACGTGTGTGCGTTGATGTTATGTCAAAGCCTTGTCCCTTTCATTCTCGAGTGGTGTCGCTTTAGTAGTGTCATATTTGTCTAATTAAATGTCCTTTGTATCTCCGTTGAAGCAATCGTTAAAGGAAAGGAATGTGGCAAAACTCCCGCGCAGATCTTTCCGAAAATGAAACACACACACACACACAATTACCAAAAAAAGAAAACAGAAAATAATACAAATAATAATAATAATAATAATAATAATAATAATAATAATTGAAGGAGTATTTCCGTCCGCCAATCAGGACGCGGGATTAGCTCAGATTATATAATCGTCTAAATGTAGCTGAAATCCCATAAACCGAAGTTACTGGTACTGAAAGTGTTAAGCAAGATACGAATGGCTTCTTTGATTTTTTAAAGGTCTTTTCTAAACTGAATGAAATCGTCCAATGAGAGCCAGCATTAACTGCTGAAGAAAGTAATTAATTGTTTACCTGTTATTTACATTTAGGAGGTCCGTTTAAAGGGGGTATTTGGGGAAGGATATACTATCCGGGTGTACGGTCCAACGGTCGTCATGGGTAACTACATTCTTGCCGATATTTGTTTCAGGATGTAGCTGTCGTGGTCTAGTGGGCTAAGGCTCTACACGCTATGTTGGTGACAACTATAGTCCGTTCATTCTAGGTGGGGCAGAAATCGTAACCCCTAACCTCTCATAACTCAAAAAGGATTAAAGTAATCGAGCTAATATTTCTACCAAATAGGAAGACTTGGCTAGGGAATATGTGTATAAATTGACAGCTCATTTGCTTTAGCCCTTTTTGAGTTACAGAGGTTAGGGGTTACGATTTCTGCCCAACCATGAATGAACGGTCTATAGCCACGTGAGTTCGAATCTCTGCTATGCTACGACAGTTTCCATTGCTATATAAGCTTCGTCGCTTAGTGATGTACAATTCATTACAGTTGTGGATTTCCCCAAGATGCAATTAATTCATAAGGTTATTCAACCTTATTCTGCTAAATACCGATGTCTACAGCTCCAACTTCCTTATCCCCTGAACATCACAAGTATCAGTCAAGTATCAGTAGTCAATTCACATTCACCCATCCGATGAAAACAGCAAGAAGGAAGAGAAAAATCTCAATGAATAACACTACATTATTATTGTACTTTTGTTTAGTATTGATGTTAGCCTGAAACTCGCAAGTGGTTTATAGGCTTGGTGAGGCAGAGTTGTTAAGGGTAAGCAACAGGAGAATATCTTCACAGTCCTAGGCTACCCAATGTTCGTACAAGTAAAATACACGAAATATTATTGGCTACATAAAAATGTGTATGCCCATGAAATGATTTACATGAATATACCCCTGAATGAAAAGCTTGATAACAGTCTGGTTAATAGATTTAAATTTCCCGCCTCAGGAACCGCTACTCCAACCTCTCCCTCCCTTCCTTCACCACCAAATTGACTAAACTCCCTGAACATATAGTTCTACTTTAAGGGGAGTTTTTTAGTTTGTTTCCTACTCCTCCATCAAGCTTAAAATGTCACCCCCTAAGCCCTCTTTCAAGATAAATTTGTACATTTTTCGGTAGAAAAATGTCCCAGCCGAAGGCCGGTACCTCTTAAATTACAGGCTCGCTATCGCTCGCCAGGATAAAATCGACACCTAAATGGCACGACAGGTCTTAAAATTGACAGAAATGGGGCGAAAGTTCGTAAGATCGCCAAACTAATGGGGCGAAAGTCTTAAAATCTCAAAAGCAATGGGGCTAAACATGAGGGAGAAAGGGATCCAGAAAACAATCCCTCAAGTGGAAATCTCCCCTTAAATGTAGTACATGCCTTATATGACATCTTGTACTTAAGTGTTATGCTATCTTTTATATTCGCTTAAGCAGCCAAATGTCATTTAGCTTTCAAATAAAATTAGTTGAATGTAATGCAGTGTTCGTTTTTGCATCAGTTGACTTGGGTACAGATGAAATTTTGGTTAATGACTGTTTGTATTGCAGAATATATATGCTAAACGGCATTTACAAGATTTAGAATAGAAGACACTATTACACTTTGTAGATATGATGAGTCAAATAATTACAATGAACCAGTTATTTTAATGTTTATGACAAACAACCTACGAAATCAAACACATTCACTCCAACCAACCACGAAACATTACCGCGCAGTTGCCACATCTACGATTCTCGATCATTAGCTGGAAAAAAAATCAGGTATAGTCATATCCATCCCTCTCATCACTCATCTCACTATTCATATCCATCCCTCTCATCACTCATCTCACTATTCATATCCATCCCTCTCATCACTCATCTCACTATTCATATCCATCCCTCTCTCATCACTCATCTCACTATTCATATCCATCCCTCTCTCATCACTCATCTCACTATTCATATCCATCCCTCTCTCATCACTCATCTCACTATTCATATCCATCCCTCTCACCAACCATCTACTATTCATATCCATCCCTCTCACCACCACCCATCCCACTATGCATATCCATCCCACTATTCATATCCATCCCTCTCACCACCCATCTACTATTCATATCCATCCCTCTCACCACCACCCATCCCACTATGCATATCCATCCCACTATGCATATCCATCCCACTATGCATATCCATCCCACTATTCATATTCATCCCTCTCACCACCTCATATCCGTCCCTCTCATCCACCCCTCACTATTCATATCCGTCCCCGTTAAAGGGAGATGGTTTATTAATTGGTAGATTAATTTATGTATATATTACTGTTTTAATTTATGTATATATTATTGTTTTAATTTCCTCCCTTGATCTACTTCAAGCTGAAAAAAACATCCCCAAGACCTCCCTTCTACACTGATTTGTAAATTTTCGGTAAAAAAAAATCCCGGCCAAAGGCCGCTTCCTCTTAAATTTCATCCTCGCTATCACTCGCCATGAAAAAAATTACACCTAAATTAAACGAAAGGTCTTAATATTGACAATTATATGGATCGAAAAGTCCTAAAACTGCCAAACTAATGGGCTTAAGATCTGGATACTAATGGGGCTAAACATGAAGGACAAGGGAAGACAGAAAAATAAACAATATCTCCTTATTAAGAGCCGGTAATGTTCGCCAATCGCCGCATTAAAAAAAAAAAAAAAAATATATATATATATATATATATATATATATATATATATATATATATATATATATATATATATATATACCGGTATATATGTATATAATATATATAAGTTTTAGGACTTTTCGATATTATATATTATATATATTATATAATATTATATATATATATATATATATATATATATATATATATATATATATATATATATATATATATATATATATATATATTCTCGCGCTACTTACCGTGATCGGGTTAGAGTTACCGGAATTCCAGACCTGTTCAATCTCCCTCCCTGGCCTTTGAAGCGTAAATGTCAAGCTTTTAATAATCCAGCCTATCGATTACGGAACCCGTATTTATAGAGCCGCAGGGGATCGGGTATATATAACAGGGTGGCTTGGTGGAATAGAGTACCGCCAAGTTGTCACCAGGACGCCATCTTGACTCTTCCTCGCGTTGTAGCGTAATGTTTCCAATCTTCAGTTTGACCGTTATGTTGCTGGTATAACGGTCTTGATAGCGTAATGTATAAGTGCGCGGAATGTCGATGTGAGTATCCTAGGTTCGAGTCCTTGGAGTGTCACATGTATTTGTTGACTTCATTGTATGAGTTTAGAGGTGAAGTTGGTTGGTGGGAAAAGATACTAATTATTCTATGTAACTCCTTTCTATAACGCCATCCATCATGATTTATTTACATAATTACTCTGACTTCCTCGATATATTGACAGAAAGAGGCTGCGACTCATAATGGCGCCTTGTAAGCTGACTATCCGGCCTCTTAACCCCTTCAATACCGTGACGTCCTTTTAACTTAATTCTGGCTACTATTAGACGCTTTTCTTCAGTTAAAAAAGGGCCTCCAGCAATGAACAGGCGTCGAACTATCCAACATGACCATTTTTACTACCTCAGATCCTTTTTAAACTGCATAAAATTGTCTAAATATAGCTATAACAAACTACAAAAGGCGTCGCCGGTACAGAAGGGGTTAATATGGGTACTCTGTCAATCGAGGTACTCTAAGGGATGAAGGCTTGCTCATGTGTAGTCAGGCGTGTAATAAATAGCTTCCTATCTCCATAATTGCGGAGCGAGATATATATATATATATATATATATATATATATATATATATATATATATATATATATATAACTCTACTGCCGTTACTTTTTTTGTCATTATCATCATCATCATCAATATACTTGTGGTCCTTGTCACTATGGTCACCTTTGTCCTCATAACCCTCAATCTCCCGCACATCTTACTGGCCGAGAACCCTGTCTTTATATTCTCTATTCAATTATATTAAGCTAACACAATTTCATTATCATATTCAACATCATCAAATTCAATATAATCGTTAATGTTGTAGACGACATAGGCTAACCAATTTGTTATTCATTAGTTTCATCCGAGTGGATGTGACTCTTTAGCCTTGGTCGACAACCCATCTAGGGGAGACAACCTTATAATAATCCGTACTGCTTACCTAAGGGTGAAGCAGGTTAGTGGATGGACTAGCCGAACACCACTGTAGAAAAATAGATATATAGAGGGCCTCGGGGTCGGACGGACCTAAATTGGGTGTGTCAATCCTGTAAGTCCTTCAGTAAACTGGCATAGGTTATTCCCCTTACAGGGGATAGGTCTACCTGGGGGCATTTTGTGCATGGCCACCCTCATTAAGGGGAGTAAGGCGTCCGGCAATAGATAGACATACTGTATAGATAGTTTAATTGATTTAATTAATTATATTTATTTGTAAGTTAATTGGTGGGTTTGTGATAATATGAAGTCATAGTTATTTATTATCGTGTTCGTGATTATTTATGACCAGGATTTTTCGCATGTTTGTTTTTCTTTTGCTTTTTCTCAGGTTTGTTATCATGTCTGTAATTATCATTATCATCATTACCATCGTAGTTATTACAACCAATATCATTATCATCACCTTCATCAAACTCAACACTATCACCATATTTCTACATTCACATAACTTCTCATCACCATCGCTCACCCAATCACCAACACCACCATCATAACCATCACCGCACATACGATAATTCACCATCATAACCATTACCACCAATACTACACCAATATACCATTCAATGCCTATAATACCAATATACCATCCAATGCCTATAACACCAATATACCATTCAATGCCTATAATACCAATATACCATCCAATGCCTATAATACCAATATACCATCCAATGCCTATAATACCAATATACCATCCAATGCCTATAATACCAATATACCATCCAATGCCTATAATACCAATATACCATTCAATGCCTATAATACCAATATACCATCCAATGCCTATAATATGCCATGCCATCTATACTATCTATTATATTTTGTCACCAACCAACTTCACTTCTAAGCTCGATTAAGGGGAGATTTCCACTTGGGGTATTTTTTTCTTGACCCCTTTCTCCCTCATTGCTTTTGATATTTTAAGATGTTCGCCACATTAGTTTGGCGATTTTAAGAACTTTCGCCCCATTTCTGTCAATTTTAAGAGTTTTCGTGCTATTTAGGTGTCGATTTTTTTCCTGGCGAGCGATAGCGAGCCTGTAATTTAAGAGGAATCGGCCTTCGGCCGGGACATTTTTCTACCGAAAAATGTACAAATTTATCTTGAATGGGGGTCTAGGGGCTGTAATGTTAAGCTTGATGGAAGTCTAGCGAACTAACTAAAAACCTCCCCTTAATGAAATCAACAAATACATGTGGCACTCCAAGGACTCTAACTTAGGACACTCACACCGAAGTTCTGCGCACTTATGCATTACGCTATCAAGACCATCACCATATATTATTACCATATCCACCTTCCCATTCAACATCATCAATATTAACCTTCACAGTGATGGTGATGGACTGGTCTATCAGAGAGAGAACTGAGCGATCTCTGCCATACCCATAGCTTACTCTGACTGTTCCGTTTACTTATATATTTTCTAGATCACAAGTGACGGCGTCTCTTCCGTGGATTGACCTCCCAATCTACCAAGATTGGAAGCCAAAGCGTCACATTTTTCCTTTGCCCCTCAACTTTCTCATCATATTTGCTGAGGGGCACAGGGCCCTGGGTGGGGCTTTGGTTTCCCGGGCGTTTCCGCACCCTCCTCAGCTCCCCGCCATGGAGTGGCTTCGGTCGCCCAGGCTTTATTGTGGTCGGCAGGGAGGGTTCTGTGGGGACGCTCGTTTATGGCCTTGGCCTTGCTCGGGGCCTTGGGGCTGTTCGGCCAGGCAGCTTGGGGAACAACAACAACAACAACAACAACCTTCACAGTCAATAGGTATATCATCATTACTCTCAATCATCGCCATGGTCACTCTCACGTCATCATCATTAGTATCATTAGCCTACGCCAAGTTCGCATTAACCCCATTACCACCATTACGTAATTGTCATCATATGCTGGTTACCATTAGACTATTTTCTTTAGTTTGTAATCTACCTATGCGTCTCAGATGGGTAAATACGATCTCCATAAATCCTCTTTGTAATATAGGTTCTTCGTAAACTGCATAAAATCATCTAATTTTAGCCAGACTTAGAGGCAGAAAGGCGTCATGGTGCTGAAGGGGTTAACGTCTTCCATCTCCTCACCATTACCCCATCACCACCACCATCATTATCACCACTACCACTATCATCACTATCGTTACTACCATCACTATCATCATCACCACCATTATCATCACTACCGTCCCTACCATCACCATCACCACTACCACACCGTCACTACCATTACAACCACCATCACCACTACCAGCACAATGCCCCTCATCACCACCACCATCACTACCAACCCCAACCACCATCACCACCACCATCACAATCTTCCGCATCACCACCATCATCATCACCAGCGTCATACGTTCACCACTCAGCAACTCCGGCTAAGGACTGTTAAGGGGAGGTTTTTAGTTGATTCCCTAGACTTCCATCAAACTTAAAATTACTCCCCCTTGACCCCCTTTCAAGATAAATTTGTACATTTTTCGGTAGAAACATTTCCCGGCCGAAGGCCGGTTCCCCTTAAATTACAGGCTCGCTTTCGCTCGCCAGGAAAAAATCGACACCTAAATGGCACAAATGATCTTAAAATTGACAGAAATGGGGTGAGGGTTCTTAAAATCGCCAAGCTAATGGGGCGAACGTCTTAAAATCTCAAAATTAATGGGGCTAAACCTGAATGAGAAAGGAGTTCAGAAAAAAAATCCTCCAGGTGGAAATCTCTCCTTAAGGGGACAGTGGCTGGGGTTTGGGCTATTAATTAATTTATTAATTTGTGTTTTAGTTTCCTCGCTAGACCTCCATCCAGCTTAGAAATACACCCCCTAGACCACCCTTCAAGATGAATTTGTACATTGTTCGGTATTCTTAAAATTACAGGCTCGCTGTCGTTCGCCAGGAAAAAATCAACAGCTAAATGGCACGAAAGGTCTTAATATTGATATAGAAATGGGGCGAAAGGTCTTAAAATCGACAAACTAATGGAAAGAACGCCATCAAATCTCAAAACTAATATGCTAAACACGAGGGAGAAGGAGGTCCAGAAAAAGCGAGTTGTACCCCCTTAATTAGCCGAGACAGAACTGCTGCCTCCGGGTCAACCAGTCCTACCATTATTAAGGGGAGGTATTAAGTTTGTTCCCTAGACCTCCATCAACCTTAAAATTACACCCCCTTGAGTCCCTTTCAAGATAAATTTGTACATTTTTCAGAAGAAAAATTTCCCAGCCGAAGGCCGGTTCCTCTTAAATTACAGGCTCGCTATCGCTCGCCAGGATAAAATCAACACCTAAATGGCACGAAAGGTCTTAATATGGGGTGAAAGTTCTTAAAATCGCTAAAATAATGGGGATTTTTTTTTATAATATCAAAAGCAATGGGGCTAAACATGAGGGAGAAAGGGGTCAAGACAAAAATCCCTCAAGTGGAGATCTGCCCTTAACCGCTATAGCAATTAGCATTATTTACCGGTATATTATGTTACCCCTACTGTACCGGTGACGTCATTTTCGTTTTATGCTGGCGACTAGTAGATGATTTTATTCAGCTTAGAAAGATCCATTAACAATTAAACGGCTACAGACTATCTCCTTAATCCTTTGGGCTACCACATGTCCTTCCTAAGCTGAATAAAATCGTCTAATAGTTGCCAGACGATAATGAAAAGGACGTCCCCGGTACTGGACAGACACATTTTGACTTCTTTCTTTTTCTACTCACTTTTCTACCACTAGTTAATTTGTTTGCTCCATTATTGACTCTGATCATTTACCGTTGGAGACCTCTACATTATTCACTTACGTTCCGTATATACATGTATAATTAATTAATACATTTATAATTAATTTATTTATTAATTTGTGATTTAATTTCCTCGCTAGACCTCCATCCAGCTTAGAAATACACCCCCTAGACCCCCCTTCAAGATGAATTTGTACATTTTTCGGTACTCTTAAAATTACAGGCACCCACCACCAACTGACCAGCAACGAGCATTAATTACAGTAACTGGGGTCGAATTAAGGGGGTAGTACTCGCGTTTTATGGACCCCCTTCTCAATCATGTTTACCATATTAGTTTGTCGATTTTAAGACGTTCGTTCCGTTAGTTTGTCGATTTTAAGACCTTTCGCCCCATTTCTTTGTCAATATTTAGACATTTCGTGCCATTTAGGTGTCGATTTTGTCCTGTAATTTTAGAAGGAACCGCAGTATTGCATGTGGGATACTATTGTTCTGATGGAATGGCTGTGGATGTAAATGTGGTCTCTAACATGTGTAATTAGTGCGCCCATGCTGATCAGGTGGTAGCATTTACTTGTGTATATGCCACACTGGTCTAACACACCTCTAATGTCTGCCATTGCTGTGAGTAGTGTGGCTGTACATATCATCAGATATAATTTAAACAAATATACAGTATATAAAGTATATATATATATATATATATATATATATATATATATATATAAATATATATATATATATATATATATATATATATATATATATATTTATATTTATATATATATATATATATATATATATATATATATATATATATATATATATATATATATATATACCGTATATATATACTGTATATATATATATATATATATATATATATATATATATATATATATATATATATATTAAATATAAATACAGATAAATGGTAAGTTTCTGGCAAATAGATAGGTGTATTATACAACATTGTGTATGTACCGGTACTTTATATCGAACATACAGTAGATTGTTATGAAACGAATAAGCAGAGCAGAAATGGTAATCCAAATACCGAATATTTTTGCTCTCCTTTGTACGCCAATCATGCAGAATACATTTTCATTATACATCACTGAAATATATATAAATATGAACAACGATATTTGATGATATTATAAAGTGGTTGTTGCGCGCTGACTACGGTGCGTGTTCTACATTAGTTACCCCCTTTTGCACCAGGTATCTGTGTATCTAAATGTCTGCCTAACTATATTCAATACCCCATGATAACTCTCAAATAATGTATTAATACAGGCTACTATATATGGCATATCAATGTATATCCACTAATTAACACCGCCTGAATACAATATTGATACAAACTAGGATACATATTGATACAAACTAGGATACATATTGATACAAACTAGGATACATATTGATAACAACTAGGATACATATTGATACAAACTAGGATACATATTGATACAAACTAGGATACATATTGATACAAACTAGGATACATATTGATACAAACTAGGATACATATTGATACAAACTAGGATACATATTTGTCCACAGAGAATTTCCCTAACTTTTACAATATTATGATTGACTTATTTACATTGTTGTCTAGTTGTCGAACCAATTTGAAAAGAAAAACGCTTGTTAAATTGTTATAAAAAAGGCTGTTTCGCTTAAGCATTGTATATATTGATATATTCGTCATATTTACAAGACTTATTCCAGCAACAAATGATGACTAGGAACGGGTTCACCTCTATATAAATATGACACTGGTACGTTTGTCTGTGTATGAGAGAGAGAGAGAGAGAGAGAGAGAGAGAGAGAGAGAGAGAGAGAGAGAGAGAGGAATGAGAGAGAGAGGAGAGATAGAGAGAGAAAAAGAGAGAGAGAGAGAGAAAGAGAGAGAGAGAGAGAGATAAGGGGGGGGGGAGAAAGTGTGTATGTATGTGTGTGTGTGTGTCTATTTTTGACTGTTTCTGTTCTTTATTACTGTTAACATATGGTTTTCATCTGCGTTTTCCAATAATTATACTCTTGCAGCCAAACACGCTAATATGTAGACGTAGACGGTGTATGCTTCCATTTACTACAGTGCTCATCTTAGTGGCATCGTTGTTAAGGGGAGGTTTCTAGTTTGTTTCCTACTCCTCCAGCAATCTTAAAATTTCACCCCCTTGACCCCCTTTCAAGACAGATTTGTACATTTTTCGGTAGAAAAATGTCCTGGCCGAAGGCCGATTACTCTTAAATTACAGGCTCGCTATCGCTCGCCAGGATAAAATCGACACCTAAATGGCACGAAAGGTCTTAAAATTGACAGAATGGGGCGGAAATTCTAAAAAATCACCAAACTAATGGGGCAAACGTCTTAAAATCTCAAAAGCAATGGGGCTAGACATGAGGGAGAAAGGGGTCAAGAAAAAAGTCCCTCAAGTGGAAATCTCCCCTTAATGAAGAGATGGACGGTATATGCTGCGATTTACTACAGGGCTCATCCTCGCGGCTTGAAAGAGTATGTGGGAGTCAATGGGATAATAGAGAAGTTATACCTCTATGATTGCATCGTTATTAAGCCTTTAAGGGGGGTGACCCGTTTTCTTTCCCTCTCCTTTTCTCTCTTTCTCTGGCTTGTATCCATTCGGCCCCATTCAGCCTACTGTTTTAAGACGTTTACCCCCATCCAAGTGTCAATATATTCCTGGCGAGCGGTAGCGAGCCACCATATATATATTTTTGTTTTGACAGCAAGCTAAATTTGTACATTTTTCGATAGAAAAATGTCTCCGGCGAAGCCGGATTTCTCCATACAATGCTGGCTCGCTATCGCTCGCCAGGATAAAATCGACACCTGGATGGGGATAAACGTCTTAAAACAGTTGGCTGAATGGGGCCAAATGGATACAAGTCCGAGAAAGAGAGAAAAGGAGAGAAAGAGAAACAAAGCAGGTGACTCCCCTTAAGTTTAAGAGGCGTTGTGACAGTTTATTCTGCCTTGAAATAAACAATTATATTAAGATTAGGAATGGTAACCTTATTTCTATTGCAAAGAAGATACCCTGTCGGACAATTGCACGATTACACATATATATATATATATTCTCATGTAACTGAAAGGGCAAATAAAGCTAGCAAAAGGCCCTTCATAATCAAAACGTTAATGATGTGACCCATAAAGGGCTATCGATCAATGATGTGACCCATAAAGGGCTATCAATCAATGATGTGGGGCTATCAATCAATGATGTGACCCATAAAGGGCTATCAATCAATAATGTGACCCATAAAGGGCTATCAATCAATGATGTGACCCATAAAGGGCTATCTATCAATGATGTGACCCATAAAGGGCTATCAATCAATGATGTGACCCATAAAGGGCTATCAATCAATGATGTGACCCATAAAGGGCTATCAATCAATGATGTGACCCATAAAGGGCTACTATCAATCAATGATGTGACCCATAAAGGGCTATCAATCAATGATGTGACCCATAAAGGGCTATCAATCAATGATGTGACCCATAAAGGGCTATCAATCAATGATGTGACCCATAAAGGGCTATCAATCAATGATGTGACCCATAAAGGGCTATCAATCAATGATGTGACCCATAAAGGGCTATCAATCAATGATGTGACCCATAAAGGGCTATCAATCAATGATGTGACCCATAAAGGGCTATCAATCAATGATGTGACCCATAAAGGGCTATCAATCAATGATGTGACCCATAAAGGGCTATCAATCAATGATGTGACCCATAAAGGGCTATCAATCAATGATGTGACCCATAAAGGGCTATCAATCAAGTCCAATATTATCTCGGGTAACACTATGGGAACTTATTAAGGGGAGACTGGCCGTTTGTTTGGTCTATTAATTCATGTATTCATATATTTTTTTAGTTTCCTCCCTAGACCTCCATCAAGCTTAGAAAAACACCCCCTAGACCCCCCTTCAAGATAAATTTGTACATTTTTCGGTAGAAAAATATCCCGGCCGAAGGCCGGTTCTTCTTGAAATTGCAGGCTCCGTATCCCTCGCCAGGAAAATATCGACACCTAAATGGCACGAAAGGTCTTAAAATTAACAACGAAATGTGGCAAAAGGTGGTAAAATCGTCAAACTAATGGGCTTATAATCTCAAAACTAGTGGGGCTAAACATTAGGGAGAAGGGGGTCCAGAAAAACGGTCTGCCTCTCAGTGAAATACTATACGTGTTCTTCAGCTCCCTTACCATACGCTAGGCTTCAGCTCCCTTACCATACGCTAGGCTTCAGCTCCCTTACCATACGCTAGGCTTCAGTCTCTCGGTGTTAATTATCTCTTTCTATTAAGTTGGGCAGATTATGAGACGTTAACCCATGCAATTCGATGTCTATAAAGGCTACCTCCACACGATTCTACCTAGCATAGGAATGACCTCTAGTTACTAATAGGTTAAAGACTAGCTCAGGTAACCACTTGTGTACCGGCGGGGTCTTTTTGTACTCTATTGTGGCTACTGTTTGACGCTGTTCTTCAGCTTAAATGGGGCCTCCAGCAATTAACAAGCTGCCAACCATCTCACCTAACCCTTTTTGCTACCTCAGATATCCTTCTTAAACTGCACACAATCGTCTAAATATGCCAGAAATAACATATAAAAGACGTCGCCGGTACAGAAGGGGTTAAGGGAAGGTATTTAGTTTGTTCCCTACTTTTTCATCAAGCTTAAAATTACACCCCCTAGACCCCCTTTCAAGATACATTTTTACATTTTTCGATAGAAAAATGTTCCGGCTGAAAGCCGGTTTCTCTTAAATTACAGGCTCGCTATCGCTCGCCAGGATAAAATCGACACCTAAATGGCACGAAAGGTCTTAAATTTGACAGGAATGGGTCGAAAGTTCTAAAAATCGTCAAAATAATGGGGCGAACGTCTTAAAATCTCAAAAGCAATGGGGCTAAACATGAGGGAGAAGGAAGTTCGAAAAAAAATCCCTCAAGTGGAAACAGGCATGTTTCCCAAGGTAAACATAATCGTCAGAAGATAACTAAGATATAACCACGTATAGTGTTATCTGATTAGAACAGTTATTAGTGTGATTGTCGCCTGTTTGTCTCCGAGATACCTAAATGAATTATTATCTACGGATATACCCAGCCTGATTATATATATATATATATATATATATATATATATATATATATATATATATATATATAATGTGCGTGTGTGTGTACGCAAGGCATTTTATATGAGCCTCACCTCTAGACGTTGATTATGTTTGTGTATGTATGTGTGTGTGTGTCATATTTGAAGTATATATACAATGATATATGAACACAACTAATAATAATCACCCGGAAATAGAACAACCACTCGTGCACAATTATTTAAAAATCCACCATTCTCCCGGGCCACAGTGCTAAATTGGATCCATCAATTACATCATCGTCACATACGTTTCTGTGTGTGCCCTCATGGGTCGTCTGCGTATATAAACCATTTTAGTTAATATAATCAACATTCATCACACACACACACACACACACATATACACATTCACTCGTCACTCTCGTACCAATGCTCCCCCCCCCCCCCCCCCCGTTATGCATATTTTGTCATCATGCATTTTTATCCCCCCCCCTCCCCCTCCCCCCCCCCCCCCCCCCCCCCCCCCCCCCCCTCCCACACCCTTGTCCCCCAGTGCCACAGCCGGCCAACCAACAAAGGGTCTACAGTATGTTATCCAGTTGAGGTAGTACGCTGGTTAGTACACAATGCGATATTACAGATATTAGTCATAATATCCTAACCTATCCAAAAATCATGATGTACAGTATTTTCAGCGTAACGCAATCTCTCTCTCTCTATTTATCTATCTATCTCTCTCTCTCTCTCTCTCTCTCTCTCTCTCTCTATCTACTCGGGCCACATATCGCCTGACTTGACCACTGTTTTGGTCTGCCAGATTCAGTGTTCGACCCATCAACCACTTTGGCGCCTAACATTATACGTATGTCTTCACTGAACGAGTTTCAAAACCTTTTTTTCACTTCCGTGGCGTCGGCGTGTCCGTCACAAGACCTACCGTTGTGGACACCCAGCCGAGTGTATGTTTATGTACAGTTTACCGTACATACCCAACACCCACTTCTCCAACCCCCCTCCCTCACTCCACCCCCTTCTCTTCCACTATTGGTAGGAGGTGGAATGAAGGAGGGGAGTTGGGTAGGTGGGTACGGCGATGCCAAGTTACGATTTGCTGGGATGATTGAGACCTGGAATATGTTCGGCAAACTGCATGTACAGGGAGGAGTGATAGGTATTATGGGCAGATTTTTATTTCTGGACCCCCCTTCTCCCTCATGTTTAGTTTAGAGATTTTAAGAGTTCGCCCCATTAGATTGACGATTTTAAGACCTATAGCCCGATTTTGTATTTTTGTTAGTCCCTTAGTGCCATTTAGGTGTCGATGTTTTCTTAACGAGCGATAGCTAACCTACAATTTACGAGAAACCTTCCTTTGTCCGGGAAATGTTTCTTCCGAAAAATGTACAAATGTATCTCGAACGGGGGTCTTGTGGGTATGTGTGTTAAGCTTGTGGGAGGTCTAGTGAGCAAACTAAACCGCCCCCCCCCCCCCCCCCTCTCCCCATCCTCCTTTCCTTCCCCTCCCCTCCATATACCTGACCCCCTTCCCCTTCCTCCCCGTCCTACCCCCTCCCCCTTCTCCATCCCTTACCCTCTCTTCCCTCTCCTCCCCTTCCTCTCCCCCTCCCTTCCCGCCTCCTCCTCAAACTATTCCCCTCCCTTCCCCTCTCCTCCTTATACCTGACCCCCTTCCCCCCCCTCCCCGACATACACCCGGCCCCACCCTCTCCTCCTTCCCTTAGCCTCTCCCTCTCCGCCTTCCCCCTCATCCACCTCACAATCTCCCTCTCCCCCTTCCCCCTCATCCTCCTACTCCCTGCCCCTTTTCCCCCTCCCTCATCCCCCTTCCCTTCCCCTCCCTGCCAGCCAGTTCCATTTTGATTAGTGGCCGTTTTTCAATATTCCACTTGTCATTTTAGGCTATTGGTGGTGTTGATTGTGGCAGCGTGTGTGTGTATGTGTGTGTGTGTGTTTGTATTTGTGTGTATATATATATAATTAGTGTGTGCGTATATATGTCAGTGTGTGTTTGTGTGTGTATGTGTGTGATGTGTGGCGATTTAGATAGAGTTGGTGTGTGTGTGGTGTGCGTGTTTGTGAGTGTGTGTGGCGGCGTAGATAATGTGTATGTGTGTTATATCGGTGATAAAGATTGTCGAGGAGTAGATATTGGCTGGTGTGTGTTTTTTTTTGTGTGTGTGTGTGTGTGTGGTCTTTGTTTGTGCAATGTGTGTGATTCTGTGTTGCGTTGGAGTGTGTGTAACTTAATGTATGTGTCTGAGTGTGTACGTGTATGAGCATGTAAGAATGTGTGTTTGTTTGATATGCGGTATGTGTGCTATTTATGCCTGCTACATTGGTATCAGTAATGTATTGTGTGTGTTTGAGTGAATGTGTGTGTATAATAAACTATGGGGGTAAGTGTATAAGAATGTGTATGTGGGTGTGTGTGTGTGTGTAAGTGTGTGTGTGTGTTTGTAAGTGTGTGTGTGTGTGTGTGTGTGTATAATAAACTATGGGGCTAAGTGTATAAGAATGTGTATGTGGGTGTGTGTGTGTGTGTGTGTGTGTGTGTTTGTAAGTGTGTGTGTGTGTGTATAATAAACTATGGGGGGTATGTGTATAAGAATGTGAATGTGTGTGTGTGTAAGTGTGTGTGTGTGTGTGTGTGTGTGTGTGTGTGTGTGTGTGTGATATTCCTGGTGTAATTATTAACGCCGTAGTTTGATAAATACCTGTAGTTTGATATATGAAGATTAATGTTAAGGTAATCATGAGATCCAGGCTATGTGCGTGTTTAGATGTTTATTCTAGGGATTCTCTCTCTCTCTCTCTCTCTCTATATATATATATATATATATATATATATATATATATATATATATATAGAGAGAGAGAGATTTGTGTGTGTGCGTGTGTGTCTGTGTTTGTTTATATCAAACACAAGCTCTGTATATCAAAATGTATATATTATGTGAGTGAAATATTATTCTAAATTCAGTGAAACGTGAAGTGATCAATAGGTTTCCAACAGTTGTATTGTGCACTGGGTATATGAAGGTAAATTATGTACATGTGTACACAATTATTTATACACATAAATGTATCTAAATAACTACCTGCTCTGTAACCAATATAATAACAATGTATTAACACAAATCATGCTTTAATGAACGTTCTTTTACGTTTCCACATTAAGAACTTACCGGTATGTCATATGTAGTTTTCCTAGCGTTCCTTTAGTAATGAATTGTGTTAAACCAAAATGACCTACATATATAGTGCGAAGAAAGTGAGGCTTGATATTTAGTTTATGCATTTATTGTGTATATGAATTAATAACCAGGGGAAGCCTATTAAGGGGAGGCAGACCATTTTTCTGGACCCCCTTCTCCCTAATGTTTAGCCCCACAAGTTTTGAGATTATAAGACGTTCGGCCCATTAGTTTGGCGATTGTAACACCTTTCGCCCCATTTCGTTGTCAATTTTAAGACCTTTCGTGCCATTTAGGTATCGATAATTTCCTGGCGAGCGTCAGCGAGCCTGCAATTTTAAGAGGAACTGGCCTTCGGCCGGGACATTTTTCTACCGAAAAATGTACAAATTTATCCTGAAGGGGGGTCTAGGGGGGGTTTTTCTAAGCTTGAAGGAGGTCTAGGAAGGAAACTAAAAAAATATATGAATAAATTAATTAATAGACCAACCAAACAGTCTGCCTCCTCTTAAGATTTATATATGAGGAAAAATAGTAATAGTTGAGAAGTACGCATGTTATGGAATTGCAACATAAATATTGCTAGGTGGAGGAACGAGGGAGACGGTAGTAGGTGACATTATTGAAGAGAGAAGATAAGGAGACATAATATCAATAATATTCATCCCTACAGAAATATTTATATAAATATGGAGAGAAAGTGTATAATTATAGTCTTCTTTGAGAGAGAGAGAGAGAGAGAGAGAGAGAGAGAGAGAGAGAGAGAGAGAGAGAGAGAGAGAGAGAGTTAGAGAGAGCGAGAACGAGCGCGAGATATATATAGAGAGAGAGGTAGCAGATCGAGGGGGAAATTTTGCGAAAAATAAAAATAAAGAAAACTGGAGTGACAGCCGAGCGAGATAACGGAGGGGTGACTGAAACGTTGGTCGCGTGTGGGTACAAAACGTTTATTGTGAAGATATCAAGGCCCGCGACACAACACCTGATGGCCAACGACGGGTGGGGGGGAAACAGTTACAAAGAGTTCAACGATGAGTTAGTATCTACAAGACTTGCTGTTCATTCTAGGGAGATGTTTTAATTAGGAAAGTGTGTATACAGTGCAGTTCTTAAATTGCATTACTTGTTTTGAAGTAGAACGGAGCAAAGGAAATACGAAACGATGTGGTTGAGAAGGTGGTGAGGGCTCAAGGAAAGCCAGATTGTGAGAGGGTGAGCTATGGAGAAAAACGGGAAGTGATTGAGAAAGAGAGAGAGAGAGTGAGAGTGAGTGAGAGAGAACATATAGATTAAGTGAGGGATTTACGAATTACGTCTTAGAAGATAGAGAGAGAGAGAGAGAGAGTGAGTGAGTGAGAGAGAACATGGATTAAGTGAGGGATTTGCGAATTGAGTCTAGAGGGGAAGAGAAGAGAAAAAGGAAAAAAAGAAGGGAATATGAGAGATACAAAAGGAGGAAAAAGGGCTGAAAAAAAGAGGAAAGTGGATAAAGAAAAAAAAGATAAAGGGAAATAGGAGAAAACGATGAGAGTGAGAAAAAGAAAAGAAGAAAAAAATAAAGAACAGAGTAAAAAAGAATAGAAAAAAAAAATGTAAGAAAACACAAATAAAATATGCAAAAAAGAATAAAGATGGAAATTAAACAAGATAAGAAAAAGTAAGGAAAAGGGAAAAAAAGGAAAAAGAAAAAATAGAAAAAAGAAAAAGGAAAGGCCAAAATAAGGAAAGAATAGGTATTGAACCATCAGTATGGTAATACTTCTACTTCAATCGAAGCAATTTACATGTTTTTTAATAACAAAACTATCAGTAAAACAGTTAAAGTGCTACAGCTTCTACTAGAAGAGACTAATATACAGGATTGGTAGTTTTAGTACTATACTCTTGAAATTTCGCCATCCTCTCCTAATACTGTTCGAAAAAACAGAGGGCCCGAGTTTCTATAAATTCTTTCCAAAATGCATTATCATCTCTCCTTAATAACCCCCAGTTATTCAAGATTCCTTTGTATATTTTGAATAATGGATCAGTATTCATACAATGCATATTTATTGAAAACTACAGGACTCGTTTTTATGGAATGTACGTGAGCTTTGAACTAGGGAACCTAGGGTTACCAGTATAGTAGCAACAACTTCGCCACACCACACCTACCTCAGAACCTTGTAAACCAGAGGATTTGATCCCACAAAAGCCAACCGACATTAAAAGCCGAGTTTCTTAAGTAACTCCTTCATTTTCTTGATGTAATGTTTACACTCATGCAAATACAGGCCATAATTCAGTGTCATTCTTAGCAAAACTAAGTATGACGGTTAGCACATAGGAAGTCCCACAATTTTAGTTATGAACCGTTTCTATTTATACGATATGGAGATAATTATGCCGTTAACACCTTCTGTACCAGCGACGTCTTTTTAACTTATTCTGGCTGCTATTAGACGATATTATTAAGTTAAAAAGGGTCTCTAGCAATTAACAGGCTTCGAAGTATCTCACTTAACCCCTTTTACTACCACAGATCCTTCTTAATTAAACTGCACAAAATCGTCCAAATATAGCAAGAATAAAATTAATAAGACGTGGCCAGTACAGAAGGGGTTAAAGGATACACCACCTCATAACAGACTGCAACCACGTTATAGACAGACAGTGTGAACAACCTGAGAGGGATCATTTTTGTACAATGGGATTCAAGGTTGCGGCTGATAAACGGTTAACACTATCTGTTGCAGCGTCGTCTCGGGTGTTAGTATATTATCGAAGTATTATTGAGGGTTTTGATTGCTGTTTGATTGCCATTTTCGATCAATTTATGTTTAGTTTTCCCCTAGACTAAGAAAAAACGCCCTTCAAACTAAAGACAAAAAATAAACGTCATTCATACCCCCTTCAAGATAAATATTTAATTTTCGGTAGCAAAATTTCCCGGCCAAAGGCTGGCTTTTCCTAAATCGACACCTGAATGGGGTGGAGTGTCTTATAATCGTCAAACTAATGAGGTCGAACGTTTAAAAATCTCCAAACAAATTGAGTGAAACAGGGCGGGTCCTAAAAGACTCACCCTGCACCAGATAGGGTTAACAGGTTGGACTTTCACCATCAATTCTGGTCTGGGGTAAGCTCTCTCAAATACCTTCAGAGGTAAGTCCACGTAATCAAGTGTCCTATTTCGAGGTCAGAGGTTGCAAAGAGAGAAACTAATTACGGCAGGATTATCCAATTGGAGTGACCATCAACTAAAGAAAGTGCTAACGTATTTTGCTTCAAGTTTTTAAATATATTGTGGTCATTCCAGAAATGTGTTTCTTTGCAATTGTTGCATCGGAAATAGATAATCCAATATTTGTATATCAAGGAAAGACAAAGACATACTCACACGCTCAACCTTCATCCCACACACACATAGGGAAGTCTCAGCTAACATCAATGACACACACACACACACACACACACACACACACACACACACACACACACACACACACACAGCCCCTAGCCTAGTAGGTAGAGCTCTCGTCTCACACACGAGGGGTCGGGGGTTCAATCCCCGGCCGGGCGGAGACCAATTGGGCTTGTCTCCTTTCATGTGTTAGCCTCAGTTCACCTAGCTATAAATAGGTACCTGGAATAAGTGGACGACGTTGTGACGTCCCATCTGGGGTTGGCAAAAATGGTACAAGGCGAGATGGGTATCATATGGTTCACCTAAGCTGATGGCTACCTAAGCCTTCGGGCGAGACGGTACCGTCTATAGTGAGAATGGTACCATACAGATCCACCCTAAGCCTTCGTTTCCGATGTCGCCAATTGGCTAAAATACAGACTACACACACATCCACAGCCATTCCAACAGTACATAAAACACTTAACATGCATTTCACGCAATACATTCCCAGTTAAGGAGGCGCGATAATAATGAGCTTAGCTCGCATTTGCGTGGATTCCCCTTGACGAACAAGTAACTGAGTAACACACACACACAGGCACGCACACACACACACACACACCGTAGCCTAGTAGGTAGAGCTCTCGTCTCACACACGAGGGGTCGGGGTTCAATACCCGGCCGGGCGGAGACAAATTGGGCTTGTCTCCTTTCATGTGTTAGCCTCAGTTCACCTAGCTATAAATAGGTACCTGGAAAAAGTGGACGACGTTGTGACGTCCCATCTGGGGTTGGCAAAAATGGTACAAGGCTAAGCTGATGGCTACCTAAGCCTTCGGGCGAGACGGTACCGTCTATAGTGAGAATGGTACCATACAGATCCACCCTAAGCCTTCGTTTCCAATGTCGCCAATTGGCTAAAAATACAGACTGCACACACATCCACAGCCATTCCAACAGTACATAAAACACTTAACATGCATTTCACGCAATACATTCCCAGTTAAGGAGGCGCGATAATAATGAGCTTAGCTCGCATTGCGTGGATTCCCCTTGAACAAGTAACTGAGTAACACAGACACTATACACACACACCCACACCCAAACACACACACACACACACAGACACTATACACACACACCCACACAGGCACACACACACATACACTATACACACACACCCACACACACACACACACACACACAGACACTATACACACACAGACACTATACACACACAGACACACACACAGTCAGACCGTGGTGGAGGGCGGACGTGCTTGAGACAGCTGATTCAGCCAGCGCCTGTTTGGTGGTTTGGTATTTTTGTAGCGTTCATATGTGTTGTCCTTTTGTTTATTAATTATAATTTAATTGCAATTAGTGAACATACTCCCTAGTTAAAAAAGGTGAGAGTTGAGTTTGATTTGAGTAAGAAAGAAAAAGTAATGGATATTCCCACCGAAACTTGTGGAGCCGAACAGGTGTAAACAAAGGCCAGCTGGCAGTATGGCCAGCGGTGGGAGGAACCGGCTCAGCCTGCCCCCAAGCAGGGTAACCAGAGACCCTTATGATCGTGATCATGAGGGATTTGATATTTCAGGGTTCTCAGAGGAGGGAGTAGCAATATCTGCATTTGCGGTGAGGTTGAATAAACTGGAGCGGAAGCTAGAGGAACAGGAGACAAAAAGCTTAGATTATGAACGAAGAGAAAAACGGATGGCAAACCAAATTGGTATTCTGAAGGATGAGAATTACGTGTTAAGGGTTTGTATTAGCGAAATGCAGGAAGAAATGGACAGGATGAAGAAAGATATGAAGGATGTTGAATTAAAGAAGGATGAATTTCAAAAGAACGAGGAGGTAGGAATTTGAAATTTTCGGAGATAGTAAAGGAGCACAGATACATAGGCAGGGAGGTAACTTTGAAAAGTATTGTAGTTAAGGTAATTAGACAGAAGGAAAATCTAGTGAGGGAGACTGCTGGAAGAAAGAAATGTATTGTGATAAGAGGAGATAAGGAGAAACACAATGTAAAGAGAGAGGAGAGAAGTAGGATAGAGAGAGACCGAGTGAGGGAGATTCTACAGGTAGTGGACGAGGGTGTGAGAGAGTGGGAGAATGAAATTGAAGACATGCATAGAATTGGAAAATATAAACAAGAGTCTAGCCTGTCTAGGCCAATGAAAGTGCAATTTCGCACAATAGGAATAGTAGAGGAAATCATGAATAATAAATGGAGGTTGAAAGATAAGGATTGTCTGAAGCATATTTACATCGAAAAAGACTTGGACTTAGATGAAAGAAACAAAATGAAAAGTTTGAGGGATGAGGTGAAGGAATTGAATGCCAAAAGAACAGAACAAGAAGTGGATTTTTTTTTATTGGAGACTGGTAGGAACGAAGAAGAGGAAATGGTTCATCAAAAGCCCACAGAGGAAGACGGAGGGGCAAACAGAGAACTTAGGGATGAACGGTCGGACAGGGGAAGCGAGTACCAGTACCGAAGGACAGGAGGGAGAGACTGGTGTAAACCAGGAACAAGTGAGAGAAACAGGGCAGGTGGAGAGCACGGGGGAGCAAGGGAGAGAAGGTGGAGTGGAAGAGGGGGAGGGGGGGGGGGGGGGGGGGGGGGGGGGGGGGGGAGTAGAGTCTGGGAATATTAGGGAAAGAGAAAAAAAGAAAGGTGTAAGAAGGGGGGAGATGAAGCTGATGTATAGTAATGTGGATGGCTTGCTGTCTAAGAAATTAGAATTGAATGACTATATTGAGAAATATAAACCACATATTATGTGCTTAGCAGAAACAAAGTTGAGAGGTGGTACTGAATTGGGAGTGTTGGGATGGGAAGGGTACAATGTGTGGAGAAAAGATAGAGAAGGAAAAGTGGGCGGTGGAGTGTTAATAATGACTGACAAAAATATAGAAGCAAGTGCGACTAACCTAGGCAATAATAGATCAGAAATTATAGCAGTGACAATAAAAGACAAGGACAACAAAGCAACTGATATAGCAGTGGCTTATATACCACCACAAACTAGAGCATGGAAGCGGGAAAAATATGATCAACTAATCACGGAATCTCTAGATGCACTAAAAATACTTTTTAATAGGAGAAATAAATTATTATTAACAGGTGATTTCAATTGTAAGGAAGTCAATTGGGAAGGGTTAGATGCGGGAAATAATAATGAATCTTGGGGCAATAAATTACTGAATCTAGTAACAGAAAACATGTTAACACAACATGTTAGAGAAAACACACGAATCAGAGGGATGGATGAACCATCCAGGCTAGACCTAGTCTTCACCAGTGATCCACATGATGTTAGAAAGATAAATTATCGTTGTCCCTTGGGAAAAAGTGATCACAAGATTTTAGAAATGGAGATGGATTTGGGAAAAAATGAGGAGAGAAATGAAGGACATAAAATAAATAGATACAATTATGCTAAAACTGATTTTAAATTATTGAAACATTATTTCCAAAGTATAAATTGGAAGGAACTAGAAAGCCTGGAAATGGTTCAAGACACATATAGACTTTTCCTGAAAGTATATGAAGAAGGGATACATAAATATGTCCCAAGGTTCCAATCAGGGGTAAAGAAGGAAAAAGAATGGTTCAATATAAGATGTAGTAAGGCACAGGATAGAAGAAACCGAGCCTGGAATATAGCACGGAAGAGACATAGTGAAAATAACTGGAATAAGTACAAGGAGAAAAGAAATGAATACGTAAAGATACGACGCGAGGAACAATATAAATATGAAAGGAATATTGTAGAGAAGTGCAAAAATGAGCCAAAACTATTTTATAGATTTGTAAATAGAAAAATAAAAACAAAAGAAGGTATTGTCAGACTAAGAGTTGGAACAAACAGCTATGAGAAAGATAAAGAATTGTGTGAAGTTATGAATGAAAAGCTCAGTCAGTGTTTGTAAAAGAGGAGGAGTTTATAGAACCTGATAGAGAAATGAGAACACTACAGATGCCTGAAATGAAAGTGAAAAAAAGTGAAGTGCTGAAATTGATGCAGGATTTGGACGTGAGGAAATCAATGGGACCAGATGGAGTGGCTGGATGGATCCTCAAAGAATGTGCGGAAGAGTTAGTGGAACCAATCTATGAAATCATCAAATCTTCACTGAATGAGGGAGACCTGCCAGTGGAATGGAAGAGAGCTAACATAGTACCAATTTACAAAGGAGGAGACAGAGAAAATCCGCTTAACTACAGACCGGTGTCCCTCACCAGCATTGTTTGTAAAATTTGTGAGAAAATTATAAGGAAAAACTGGACACACTTCATTGAGGGACAGGGGGTGCTTAGCGAGAAACAGTTTGGATTCAGGGAAGGGAGATCTTGTGTATCTAATTTATTAAGCTTTTATAGCAGAGTTGTAGATGTTACACAGGAGAGAGGGATGGGTTGACTGTGTTTACCTGGACCTGAAAAAGGCCTTTGACAGGGTGCCTCACAAAAGGTTATTGTGGAAATTGCAGGTTGTTGGAGGTGTACATGATAGGATGTTAAAATGGATGGAAAACTTTTTAATAGGAAGAGAAATGAGGACCACGATACGAGACGAATATTCACAGTGGAGGAGTGTGACGAGCGGAGTACCACAGGGATCAGTGTTGGGTCCGATAATGTTCCTACTTTATGTAAACGACATGCCAGAAAACTTGAATAGTCATATGAATATGTTTGCGGACGACGCTAAGATCATGAAGAATGTCACCTGTATAGAAAGTTGTCAGGATCTTCAAAAGGACCTAGATGAGTTGCACAGATGGAGCCAAACCTGGAAAATGAGTTTCAATGCAGAAAAGTGTCATGTTTTGGAAGTGGGAACAAGTGAGATAAGGCCAAGCTGGGAGTACAAATTAGGAATTGAAATAATCGGCAAAACACGGCATGAGAAGGACCTTGGAGTGATAATACTAGATGATCTATTACCGGAGAAGCATATTAACATGATCATTGGAGGAGCATATGGAATAATAACCAATATGAGAGTGGCATTTAACTATTTGGATGA
Organism: Paralithodes platypus; assembly: GCA_032716605.1. NCBI lineage: Eukaryota > Metazoa > Arthropoda > Malacostraca > Decapoda > Lithodidae > Paralithodes > Paralithodes platypus. Next base: position 44,187,658 of record CM064510.1, read on the forward strand.
AGAAATGTTAAGAAAACTGATAATGACTATGATAAGACCAAGATTAGAATATGCAGCAGTGATATGGTCACCACATTTGAAAAAACATATAAACAAATTAGAGAAAGTCCAAAGGATAGCAACGAAGATGATCCCAAGATTGAAGGAGTTGACATATGAGGAAAGACTTAAGACACTACAACTGCCTACCTTGAAAGAGAGAAGGGAACGAGGCGACTTAATAACGATGTTCAAGGGAGTAAAAAGTTTGGAACGAGTTGATAGGGAAGATCTATTCGTGAGGGATAATGGAAGGACAAGAGGGCACGAGTTTAAGCTGAGGAAGGGCAGATGTCGTAAGGACACAAAGAAATTCAGCTTCCCATATAGGAGTATAGAGACTTGGAACAACTTGGAGGAGGAGGTGGTGAGAGCGAGGAACATTAACATGTTCAAATCTAGGTTGGATAAAAGTAAATATGGAAATAGGGCAACATAAGTTATGATATGTTAGTCCAAAATACTGGGAACTGGGAATATCCATTACGATACTTGTCTAAGTAAAATGGATTGATTATAAAGTAACTAAGACAGGACAACACGAGCGCTGCTCAATTCCTGTAAACTACAAATAGGTAAATACAAATAGGTATATACACACACACACACACAGAGACACTATACACACACACCCACACACACAGGCACACACACACCCACCCACACACACCCACACACACACACACCCACACACACACACACACACACAGACACTATACGCACACCCACACAGACACCCACACACACACACACCCACACACACACACACACACACAGACACTATACACCCACACCCACACAGACACCCACACACACAGACACCCACACACACACACACACACACACACACACCCACACCCACACCCACACCCACACCCACACACCCACACAACACACACACTATACACACCCACACAGACACCCACACACACACACACCCACACACCCACACACACACACCCACACACACACACACACACACAGACACTATACACACACACCCACACAGACACCCACACACACACACACCCACACCCACACACCCACACACACACACCTCATCCGTCAAGGTGATAATATAGGGGGCCAGTGTAACGCGCTTGGATGACCCCTGCAACCATTGATAACAAATTAATTATGTGCCCAGACTTGTGAATGATGGCCAATAGTTAATATATGGTGGTCATTAGTAGAGGGGTGGTGTTTGATTATATGTGTGTGTGTGTGTGTGTGTGTGCTTGCATGATGGTGTGTGTGTGTGGGTATGTGCATGATATGATGTATTTGTGTGTGTGTGTGTGTGTGTGTGTATATATATGCATGATGATGTGTTTGTGTATGTGTGTCTGTGTGTAATTGAATGTCTGTGCTCGAGAATTTGTGCATATTGTGTGAGAATGTGTTTTGATTATAATAATTATATATATGTGTGTGTGTGTGTGTGTATGTGCATGAGTGTGTGTGTGTATGGGTATGTGCATGATGATGTAAGTGTGTGTGTGTGTGTGCATAATGGAATATATGTGTGCACGAGTTTCTGTATACTGTGTAAGAAAGCTTAAGGGGAGGCAGACCGTTTTTCTGGACCCCCTTCTCCCTAATGTTTAGCCCCACTAGTTTTGAGATTATAAGACGTTCGGCCCATTTGTTTGGCGATTTTAACACCTTTCGCCCCATTTCGTTGTCAATTTTAAGACCTTTCGTGCCATTTAGGTGTTAATGTTTTCCTGGCGAGCGCTATAGCGAGCCTGCAATATTAAGAGAAATCGGCATTCGGCCGGGAAATTTTTCTACCGAAAAATGTACAAATTTATCTTAAAGGGGGGTCTAGGGGCTGTTTTTCTAAGCTTGATGGAGGTCTAGGGAGGAAACTAAACAAATATATGAATAAATTAATTAATAGACCAAACAAACGGTCAGTCTTCCCTTAACCCCTTTGCACTTCCCATAACGCACTTCCCATAACGCACTTCCCATAACGCACTTCCCATAACGCACTTCTCTTATGTTTTGTGGTTATTCTTAGACAATTATATTCAGATTAGGAAGAGTATACGGAAGTCAGAGGGTAGATTCAGATAGTATTTACCCTTATATTTACCACAAATCCTTCCTAAATTGTATAAAATCGTCTAATGATAACCAGACTAAACGGTAAAAATGTGTCGCGATTTTTGAAAGGATTGAATATGTACTAACCTAATTGTACTCACCTAATTGTAGGTGAGTACAATTAGGTGAGTACATATTCAATCCTTTCAAAAATTGAATATGTACTCACCTATGTGTATGTGTGTGTGGGTGTATGTGTGTGTCTGTGTGTGTGTGTGTGGGTGTGTGTGTGTGTGTATGGGTGTATATGTGTGTGTGTGTGTGTTTGTGTGTGTTTGTGAGTGCATAACACGTTTGGTTAACCTCTGGACCATTAATGTAACCCCTTCAGCACCATGACGCCTTTTTACCTTTGATTCTGGCTAAAATGAGATGATTGTATGCAGTTTCAGAAGGACCTATGTTACTAAGAGGGTTTATTGGGATCGTATTTAACCATTTGAGTCTTATAGCTATATTACAAGTTAAAGAAAACCGTCTAATGGTAACCAGAACATGCTGACAATTACGTATTGGTGGTGAAGGAGCTAAACACTAATTCATCGTATAGTTTGTTACTGATGATTGTCCTACCCTGAACTCCGAACCTCTGTAACACAATAAGGGCTAGAGCAAATAGGCTGCTAATTTCCACACCTATTCCCTGGCTGACCCTTCCTAAATAGTACACAATATTAACTGGAGTATTCTAGCAGTTTGTGAGGTATCGAGATTAATTCCACACCTATTCCCTGGCTGACCCTTCCTAAATAGTACACAATATTGACTGGAGTATTTTAGCTGTTTGTGAGGTATAGAGATTAATTCCACACCTATTCCCTGGCTGACCCTTCCTAAATAGTACACAATATTAACTGGAGTATTCTAGCTGTTTGTGAGTTATAGAGGTTAATTCCACACCTATTCCCTGGCTGACCCTTCCTAAATAGTACACAATATTGACTGGAGTATTCTAGCAGTTTGTGAGGTATAGAGATTAATTCCACACCTATTCCCTGGCTGACCCTTCCTAAATAGTACACAATATTGACTGGAGTATTTTAGCTGTTTGTGAGGTATAGAGATTAATTCCACACCCATTCCCTGGCTGACCCTTCCTAAATAGTACACAATATTAACTGGAGTATTTTAGCTGTTTGTGAGGTATCGAGATTAATTCCACACCCATTCCATGGCTGACCCTTCCTAAATAGTACACAATATTGACTGGAGTATTCTAGCTGTTTGTGAGTTATAGAGGTTAATGTTCAAGAGTTATGGCCTACTTATATGGAACAGGGTATAGCTAATATTGGGTTCATTAATAAGGAGATACATTATGTTATCCGTATGTAAGTTTGTGCATGTGTGTTTGTGTGTTTGTGTGTGTGTGTAAGTGTCCGTATGTGCGTGTGAATATGTATGCATGTGTGTGTGAGTGTGTGTGCCAGTATGGGCGAGTGCATGGTTGCCTGTGAATGTATCTGTAACACGTATATATATATATATATATATATATATATATATATATATAATATATATATTAATATATATATATATATATATATACATATATATATATATAATCTATATATATATATATATTATATATATATATATAGATATATATATATATATATATATATATATATATATAGATATATATATATATGTGTATATATATATATATATATATATATATATTGTACTATTTATCTACAATAATTTTATATGACAAACCTGATGATGATTTTGTGTACATATCCCACAGTAGTTAAGGGGAGATTTCCACTTGAGGGACTTTTTTCTTGACCTCTTTCTCCCTCATGTCTAGCCCCGTTGCTTTTGAGATTTTAAGACATTTGCCCCATTAGTTTAGTGATTTTAAGAATTTCTGCCCCATTCTGTCAATTTTAAGACCTTTCGTGCCATTTAGGTGTCGATTTTATCCTGGCGAGCGATAGCGAGCCTGTAATTTAACAGGAACCGGCTTTCAGCCGGGACATTTTTCGGTACAAATTTATCTTGAAAAGGGGTCAAGGGGGTGAAATTTTAAGATTGCTGGAGGAGTAGGAAACAAACTAAAAACCTCCCCTTAAGAAGACCTATGGCATAACGTTAATGATATTTTTACCACCGGAATTATTTGGACTAAATTGAATGTAAATATTGACAGCATTTTCCGTGCATTTATTATCATAATATACTCGTCTGGATGGCAAAAAATACGAGTTTATTAGACAAAATCATTAGGTCAACTCGTATTTATATGTATATGCTATTGATATACAGTCTCTCTCTCTCTCTCTCTCTCTCTCTCTCTCTCTCTCTCTGTTCTATCCTTTCCTTCACCTTTCCCTTTCTATCGGTATGCCATCTCTACTAGAATTAAGTCATAACCACCTCGTTTGGATCATAAGGTCTGTGTGGCCAGTGTATCTATGTAAAACAAATCTATGTAAATCTCTCTCTCTCTCTCTCTCTGTAAGTATGTGTATGTGTAATTTAGGAATGGTCTTTGCTACACTCCGCAATATTCTGTTCATGTGTCTGTATATCCTTCCCAGATGGTGTGTTCGCGGGCAGACACCAACAGAGAGATGCAATATTCTAAGGAAGGCGAAACAATAATTTGCATAAAGTAAGAATAACCCCTTCATATTTTAAGGGGACAGTGGCTGTTTGTTTGGTCTATTAATTAATTTATTCATATATATATATATTTTTTTCCTCGCTAGACCTCCATCAAGCTTAGAAAATCCCCCTCTAGACCCCCTTTCAAGATAGATTTGTACAAAAGGCCGAATCCTCAAAAAATTACATGGCACGAAGGGTCATAATATTGACAAGGAAATGGGGTGAAAGGTTATAAAATCCCCAAACTAATGGAACCAACCTCTTACAATCTCAAAAATAGTGGGGCTAAAAATTAGGGAGAAGGGGGTCCAGAAAAACGGTCTGCCTCCCTTTAATTGGAATGTAATATTAAGGAAGGAATTAGTATTGTTTGCTACTACTTCCCTGCTTGGCTGGCTCTTTATTAAACGAATAATTCTCATTTTGTATAACAGTGGAAGACGAGGGACAGCGAAGGAAAACGCGAGAGAGAGAGAGAGAGAGAGAGAGAGAGAGAGAGTACAAAGGAGTACAAAGGAAATCAAGCAACAACAGTTCTAGTGACCCTTCTAGGTTGCTTGTCCTCCAAAACACTGAGGATCAAGTGTCCAAACAGTGGTTTAGAGTTGGGGTTAAGGGAACATTTGGAAAGGGAACTACTGCCCTGCCCACTAACGTGGCAGGACTAGGAAGTTAGTAGGGGAACATATGGGTTCGTAACTGAGGGGAGGATAACACGTTATTTCATTTACAAACTGCAGATCAGTCGCGGGTTTGATTTGATGCGAGATATTTGTCTAGGACGGAATTTAAATGAATCAACGGTGCTGCTGCCAGTCTATAACGTCTCGGGGAAGGCCCATTCCACAAGTTGACAACTCGATTGAAAGGAAGAAATTCTTTGATTCGTGTGAGTTTAAAAGATTATTTACCAATACTTTTGCAACCGTTTCCCCCCGCGTTGTAATTAAGATTGGTCGATAGTGGAAGTTACTTAACTTACAGTTCATATTGTCCGAATTGCCTTTGATGATTTTGGAACCACTGACTTAAGTTCGCCGCTTAATCTGCGACTGGGTTAAAGGAAATAGATTTAATTTTCTCTAAAGAACGCTTTCCGTATGGTTTGTTCTTTAGGCTGATGTATCATTTTGGTTTAACCTCTACGTTGAACTCGTTCTAAGCTTGTTTAGTTATCTTTTTGGTAATAAGGGCACCCGGATTGAACGCAGTATTCCAGAAGAGGGGGGGTGGGGCGGACTAAGGAATTGTAAAGGGTTAGGATAACTTCTTTGGATTTATGGCTCAAAATTGACCTGCCCTATAAAGCCAATTATGTTGTTTGCCTTCTTAACAACTTCTGAACATTTGTTTGACTCGGTTTTTTAGGTTTACTCGATATTTGTTACTACCCAGATTTCAGTTTCTCTGTTGTACATTCTTAAGCTGAGTTGCCATTCAATCGAATAGTTTGCTTTCTCATTTAGGTATCCGACATTGTAGTATTTTTTTTTTTTTTCTTTTACATTATCCGCATGGAAACTCATTTGCCAAATTTGGGCACCCCCACAACATGACAATTTATCTAGATTGTGTTGCATATCGTTCCAACTTGTTCTTTGAGAGTGAGTACTCTATTTGCAATTTTTTGTATCGTCAGCCAATTTTGAGATTGTGCAGGTGAGACCCTCATCTATGTCGTTGATGTAAATTAGAAAGAGAATTGGTCCTAGTACCGATCCCTGGGGTTTACCACACTACTTTACCTGGGTCCATTTAGAGTGCTCTTACCGTTTATGCCTACCCTTTTGCTTTCTGTTGCTGAGCCAATTTTCTATCCCATTTCAACACACCGTCTTGTATTCCATGCGCTTTTAGTTTTAGCAGTAAACGTTTGTGGGGGGAAACTTTGTCAAAGGCCTTTTGGAAAATCAAGGTATATAATATCTACAGCTTTACTCCTCATCGTAGAGGTTGAGGATTATCGTGGAAGAAGTCTAAGAGGTTTGTTAAACAGGAACGTATTTTTACGAAAGCCGTTCGTGGTTGAGTATCTTTAAGTATGTTATTTTCCTCTAAGTTGATTTTACGAGTTCTGTCTCGTATTAGACCGTTTCTAGCATTTTACATTACAACTGAGGTTTAAGCTAATTGGACTGATAGTTTACTGGGTAGGGATTTGCTGGCCCTTTTTTGAATATCGGTGTTACGGTTTGCTAGCTTCCCACTGATCAGGCATAGCTTCCCAGACTGCAAGGATTTATTGAATTATTTAATGTCAGTGGTTTGGAGAGCTCATTCTTAGCTTCCTTTAGAACTCTAGGCGAGATTGTATCAGGTCCTGGCGTTTTATTTACCTTGAGTTTATCTACACAATTCAATTTTACTTCTCTCTCTGTAACGGTTTGATATTGCTTTTAGAAAACATCTGAATTATCAATCTGAATCGGCGATGTGTATGTGTAGGGATATCACTCGAGGTTTCTTCTGTTGTAAAAACTGATGCCAAAGAAGGTATTGAGGGCATTACTCATTTGTACTTCATCTTTGGTTGTATTCTCCTTTTCATTCGACTACCGGATCCAACAGTTGAAGTAACTACTTTTTTCTTTCTGATATAAACTATAGAATTCTTTCGGGTTTGTTTTACTTTGATTCGGCAAATATGGTAACTCTAAGGTTTCTTTTTACTTTGGCTTAATTAACTTTTTGGCTTTGCGGTCGATAGCCTCTAACAAATTTTCACCCGTTCTTCGTCATTTTGGTGAGGATTTTAATCTATCATTAGCAAATTTTTTAGCAAGCAGGCAGTTTTGAAATATCTTTATTCCACCATTTGGGCTTATTATTATTGGCCTGGGACGCCGTATTTTTCGATGGTATGCAGTCTTGCACTGCGTTTGTAGGTAAGTGGTTTCGAATAACTTCCAAGAATGTATTTATGTCGTTAGTTGTTTAAATTAAAAAGCTCAGTCAGGTTCTTTAAAAACATTAGCTCTAAGTTTATGGAAGTGTTTTGCTTTCTTGAAATTTATGGGGACTTTTTCGATGCTACTATTTGGTTTCGGTTACTAGTAAACTTTAAAGGTGAAAGTTACCGATACGATGGTCGCTGTTACTGAATTCTCACCAACATTCAAATTCTCTATCAATCTCTTCTTTGTTGCAAGTACAATGTCAAGAACGTTATTACCACGGGGTCGGCATTCGAACAAATTGATAAATTTTAAAGCGAACTGCGCTTGCAAGTTCGTATACAAGTCATGTCCGGAGGTGTGTAAGTAAGAGTATCCCCCCACTTGGTCACAGGTAAATTAAAGTCGCCAAAAATTACGGTATCTTGTGAGTTACTTACATCTGCAATTTGTTCGTAAATTTCTCGGTCAGTTGGCACTGATTGAGCTGGAGGTCTGTATATTAACGCAAGTATTATTTTTGTACCTTTATTATTCTTTATTAGCACAAAAGATGTGTCGACGTTCACAATTTGAGGTTTTGACACGAGGGTCGGGTTAAGACTTTCTTTGATATAAAATAAAACGCCACCTCCATTTTTATTTATTCGGCTGTTCTCAAACATTACATAACCGGGAAGTGAATACTCTGCTAAAAAGTCTCTATCTTGTGTATTGAGCCAAGATTCTGTTATGCCAATCACATCATAATTTTCTGTTCCTCTAAATCTGAAAATTTATTGCGTATGCTACGAGCGTTTGCATAGAAAACCTTTAAAGTTGCGGTTTTAGAACTCGCAGATCGTTCTTTCATCGAATTTTTGGTTCTGGTCGGATCTACATTTACATTCATAGCTGTCCTCGGTCCTCGGTCGTTATCCCTGACGGTTTTGAATTTGGGTCGTGTTGGTGGAGCTTTATCCAAATTCGCGGTTCTTAACGGATTAGTATTTAATTCCTTTGTAGATTGCCGTCCTCGCTGTCTTCGGTCCTCCTTCCTGGTTGTCCTGTGCTGAGTCGATTTCTTCTCCGAAAATCCTTCACCGCATCGTTGAGAAGACGCCCAAAACGCGCTGCTCCCACCTGGTTCAGATGAACTCCATCGTCCGAAAACAAATAGTCATCGTAGTAGAAATTGTCCCAGGTGTCGACGAATCCCACGTTCTCCTTCCTGCAGAGGTTTGCTAGACAACGATTTGTGCTGGGTGGCTATGTTGTAAAATCGGCTCTCTACACCGAGCCGGGGGACGATTCCTGAGACGATGATCCTTGATGACTTCTCCTTAAACGACTTGATCAGCTGCTGGTACTTTAAAAGCAAATCTTCCGACCGGGTTCGCTGTACATCGTTGGATCCAACGTGGATGAAGTACATTGTATTAGCAGGGCCCAACTTTGATACTTCGTCAACTGCTGCAACTACGTCATCCACACCACCACCAGGGATACAAAAACGCTTCCTGGTCTTAGGTGCCCTGGCGCAAAACTCTGTGAGCTGACCACGTATCATCGAGTCTCCCACGAGCCGGACTTCTTCTATTTCCTCTTCGTCATCTGAGTCTGCGAGTATCTGGAAACGGTTTTGACACTCGGTAATCGGTATGTGTTCCCTGGTCTTGGGGCAAACGGTGTTCCTCACGACACGGAAGTTGTCTTGAGGGGGAAGAGAGTCGCTATTTGTATCTTGAGTATCGGAAACATCAGCTGAAATGGCTACTGTAGGCGTTGAATTGTTGGCAGTTGACGTTGGGGCGTTGGTGGCTGCTGGAGTTGCGGTGACAATTGAAGTTTGTGGCACTCCAACGTTGAGTGTTACAAACTCTTGGAGTGATTCCAGCTTCATGGTGAGGACGTTGATCTTGTTGTAGGCTTCATCTAATTTCACTGTAAAATTCTCTCGTTGCTGGCAGAGCCGGCAGACTTGAAGATCGATAGTAGCAAACATGGACTCACCAAACCTACCGGCGCAGTTCGCACAAGCGCGAGGCATGGTGACAGTCACTTTCTTCAGATCACTTCACTCACTTAAAAAACAATTCACTCACTTTACAACACTTCACTCACTTTAAAAACACTTCAATCACTTCAACCGAAAACAAATATGCTGAAATACGCAGAAATAGGTTATCAGGGGTGATAGCCTAACCGAAAACAAAAATGTTGGGATACGCAGAATTAGGCTTCCAGGGGCGATAGCCTAACCAAAAGTTGTTTTTTTTTAAATTGAAATACGCAATAATAGGCTACCAGCGTTGAATAGCCTAACCGAATAAAATAAAATTGAAATTCGCAGAGAGAGAGAGAGAGAGAGAGAGAGAGAGAGAGAGAGAGCGAAAAGAGAGGAGGAGAGAAAGTAGATAGAGAGAGAGAGAGAGAGAGAGAGAGAGAGAGAGAGAGAGAGAGAGAGAATGAAAGTGAGTGAGTGGGTTGCCAATTTCAAGATTCTATTTCCTTCAAGTTGCCTAGACATACAAATTCCAGGGACCTGAAAGTCTGGGTGAGCGGAAAGGAAATGACCGTGGGTAGGTGTGTGTGTGTGTGTCTGTGTGTGTGTGTATGTGTGTGTGTAAGAGTGTGTATGTGTGGGTGATGTGTGTGTGTGTTTGTGCATGGGTAGGGGCGTGTGGGTGGTGTGTGTGTGTGTGTGCGTGGGTAGGGGTGTGTGGGTGGTGTGTGTGTGTGTGCGTGAGTAGGGGCATGTTGGTAGGGTGTGTGTGTGTAGGGTGTGTGTGTAGGAGTGTGTTTGTGGGTGATGTGTGTGTGTGTGTGTGTGTGTGTGTGTGCGTGGGTAGGGATGTGTGGTGTGTGCACAAATATTAGTGTTTGTATAATTATCGTAATTTGTGTAGGCTTATGTATAAAAGCAGTTGAGCCTACATAATGTGCACACACAATTGAAATAACAATAAAACAGGGCTTTAGGTTAGATTACTAGGAAGGTTATTTTAGGATAGGTTAGGTAGTCTAGAATGGATAAAGATTAATTCACAAACTCACGCTTTTGATGCCGATGCCCAAAGACTAACGAAACTGTCCCCTACTAATTTCCTAATCCTGCCACGGACATTAGTTCCCTTTCCAATTTTCCCTTACCCACTCTAAACCATTGTTTGGACACTTGACCCTCAGTGTCTTGGAGGACAAGCAGCCTACAGTAGATGGGTCACTAGACCTGTTGTTGCTTGATTTCCTTTGTACTCCTTTCTACTAGCCCAACGTGGTGTAATGGGCGGCCTGGGACTCGTGAACTATACTCTGTTTTCGTTGTTCTTTCCACTCACTGAAACATTACGCTTTCCATAATGCAGTTGGGTCGAGTACATGATTAGATTGATATCCAAAACTCGAAAATGGATATTAATCGCGATCGTCTATTTAACCGTTAACTGTGTTGGTGGTGTAATGGTTTAGATGCTTATGTTCTGGGTGTGGTGTCCCGAGTTCGAATCCCGGGAGGACCTTATGCTTTCATTAGTATATTCAAGTGCATTGGGACTTGTAATTGATGATGAATGTTAAGAACGGGGTGTTACTTTATTCCAGCTGATGGTAAACTGCTATCTCTCCTTCCTAATTACTCGGCTATTACCATGATGTTGCAAAATATGTTGCTAATTATGAAAGTCTGGCAATAATATGACGCACAGACATAGCAGTATCATAATTTTGCAGTAAGAAGCGAGAAATCAGACGCTATGGGATTCAATTTACCATCTGCTGGAAAAAATATAGACTATAGCGTGGCACGGTATGGGTAGTTCTCCCAGCGTCCCCACTTGTCGTACACTGCCCCCACGTGCCACATCGTCGTACACGGTGTAGTTTTCGTCATAGGTCCGTCCTAGGTCCGTCGTCGATCGTCCTGTTACCGTCCTAGGTCCGTCGTCGACTGTCGTATTACCGTCATTAAATCGTCGTGCCACGCTACAATCGTGCCCATTTCCACCCGAATCATGCTGCTTTTCAGCGTCGTGGCTGTCGTAATCAAAATCGTGACTGTGTGAAAGTCCCATAACCCATTGGCTGCAGGAGACGTTTCGGACCGTCATGACAATTTACAGCAATTTACAGGCTTTTAAAGCCTCTTAAAGCCTGTCGAATCGAGTGCGAGGGAGCGGGAGCGCAACAGGCCACACGTCCTTCCTCCAGCCAGCCAGGCGCGGCACTGAGGACTCTGAGGCATACTCTCGCAAGATATACAGCGCTGCCAAAGGCAAATGTAGTGTGGCATTAGCAATAATTGCTCATTTTAGCGAATGTCTATGGTAGTGGTGCGGGTGAAGCCCGCGAGCTACGAAGCTCGTTTTGGTGTCATTTTGAAGCTATTTTATTCTAGTTTTTGGCTGAATACATTTCATCTCATTCAGATAATTGCCTAATAAACCAAGAGTACCTGAATGAGCCCTAATATGGCGGACATAGGCGAAAATATGCCCGCACCTTAGGGGTTAAGCTTGATCTAGATAGTTAAATTGTTAAGAAAATATAATGGGTTTGATATATCCCCGTGCGAACCTAATAACGCACATTTGCTTGGTTGTGTGTATGTGTGTGTGTGTGTTGGTGTGTGTGTGTTGGTGTGTGTGTGTGTGTACCAGGTTGTAGGTAAGGATAGATACTTGGGTTCTGATGTGTACAGTACATCCTGTTAACCCTCTCAGTATAATAGGATGCATCACTTAAGACGATTTTATCCAGATTAGGAAGGGTATGTGGAAGTCAGAGGATTGATTGAGCCAGTCTTGACCCTTCAACTCCTACAGATCCTTCCTAAGCTGTATACAATCGTCTAATGATAGCCAGAATATACTGTCAGAACGGTTCATAATCCTTAAAGGGGATAATAAAGACATTACGGTATATAATGTACACCCTATGTGGTGGATTATGTTCTTTCATTTCATAAATGTTATTTTAGTAAGCGTTGTTTCCACATAGCGATTTTGATAAGTTGTTTTGACTTTATATTGTCTTTGCCCCAGTTTTGGTTTGCTTTGTTTGCAAGTTTTACATTTTAATTGTGTATACGCCAAATACAAACGAGAAGCGATTACACATGCCACGTAATTATACGGTGTTTCTTTCCAGCAGACGATAAATTGAAACCCTTAACAGCTAGTTTCTCGAAATCTAATGAAAACATATGAAACTACTATGTCTCTGCATTATATTAAAACCAACTATATATAATTACACCATATGTCACTACAAAATCTTCAAAATAACTGAGAAATCTTGATGGAAACTTGTCAATTTACCGTCAGTTAAAGATAAAAAGACCATAGTTACTCCTAAAACACACACATCTATTAATAAAAATAATTCAAAGTCAAAAGCAAGGGGAAACTATGTTAATAACAGTGCTGATGAAAGTGCATTACGTCTAAAAGGTTGGTTGGCGAGGTTAATGAAATATGCAGTCGAGAATAAAATGGTTGTTGATAAAATGTTCGCCAGGGAGAGTCAGAACAGAAAACGTATATTTTTGTAGCTGTATGCAAAAGAAAAAGAGGGTGTTGGAAATTTTATAGTGAAATCTTCGGAGTCAGATAAAATTTGCTCATTCTTTCATTCGCTCACTTTATACCGCAAGGTCTGTGCAGTGTGTGTATCTATGTAACTATCTCTCTCTCTCTCTCTCTCTCTCTCTCTCTCTCTCTCTCTCTCTCTCTCTCTATGATGGAAATCCCCCGTCGTTAATATGAAAAGTACCAAACATTAAAAAGTTACATAAAGTACTTTCCCATTTATGTATTCTTGATATGTCTTCCCGTCCGCCTATAAATCTTTGAAAAGGATGCCTGGGAAGAATAGATAGATAGAGAGAGAGAGAGAGAGAGAGAGAGAGAGAGAGAGAGAGAGAGAGATTGATACGTGTAATGGTAGATGGCCTTTATTCTCAATTTCACTCAATAAATGCTGGTGTTCCCCAGGGATCAGTTTTGGCCCCAATTCTGTTCCTCATTCATATCAATGATCTCATATCTACCACTCATAATCCAATACATTCCTACGCAGATGACTCAACACTCCACAGTTCCTTCACATTTACCAATTCTTTCACCCAACCCGATCTTATAAATTCAAAAATAAACACAGCAATTTCTCTGAACCAGGACCTTTCTAGAATTAATGGATGGGGACAAAAGAATCTAGTTTCCTTTAATGCACAGAAAACCAAATACATTAAATTTTCTAACCGACAGAATTTCACTGACTCCCATATATTTTTTAATGATGTAAATATTCCCACTTCCCCTAGTATTGACATTCTCGGTGTAACATTAACTACTAACTTGAGCTGGACACATTATGTTAGAAGCATTGCTAAGAATGCCTCTAAAAACTGGGACTCCTGTACAGAGTTCGAGAATTCTTCACTGACGAGCAGTTGGCCGTGATATATAAAAGTCATGTGCGTTCTCAGATGGATTACTGTTCACCTCTGTGGGGTGGAAGTGGAGTGGTTGCATTGAGGCAGTTGTACAAAATTCAAAATAAAGCTATTAGATTAATCAATAACCCTGCAATCACACAGGACCTTCCTACATTATCCATACGAAGAAACGTTGCATTCCTTGCATTATTCTACAGATATTTTCACAGCATTGTTCCGAGGAACTTGCTTCAATTGTGCCGCCTCTCCACATCTTTCTTTCCCCGAAGAACTAGGGCAGCTGAGAGCGCCCATGAATTTACACTTTCTCCTCCACAATGCAGAACTTCTGCTTATCAGAATTCATTTATCCCCAGAGCTACTACTCTTTGGAATTCACTTCCCTCGAATTGCTTTCCACAAACTTACAATCTACAAATGTTTAAATCCAGTTGTTACAAACATTTTATGAATGGAGGATGCCTTTAGGCACATGGACCTTTTTGTTTTATCTGTGTTTTTCCTTCCTCCGTTCATTGTCTCTTAAAAAAAAATAATAATAAAAAATAAAAAATGAATTAATGGATATATACTGTAGATGGAACAATAATTAGAGAGATAAATAGATAGATAATATATGCAAAGACATAACATAATGAAGAGAGAACACTAAAGATAAATATTTAATAAACAGCAGGTACGCAGGAAACTAACATATATATATATATATATATCGAATCTGATAGCAATGTTAGGATGGTAGAGATCGATCAATTCAGAAAAGAAAGATTTGTTAGATAAACTTGTGATTTGAGAGAAATTATATAGTTGATGACACAAATATTAAGAAATAGAAATGTATATAGAGTGTGGGAGGGATGAAAAGTACTGTATATAGAGTGTGGGAGGGATGAAAAGTACTGTATATAGAGTGTGGGAGGGATGATAAGTACTGTATATAGAGTGTGGGAGGGATGAAAAGTACTGTATATAGTACTGTATATAGAGTGTGGGAGGGATGAAAAGTACTGTATATAGAGTGTGGGAGGGATGAAAAGTACTGTATATAGAGTGTGGGAGGCGAACCGTTACTGTCTATCCGTGGGGGAGGGATAAAATTCCTTGTCTATCGAGTGTGGGCGGTCTGCCCCGTCCTGTATCATCAGAGTGTGGGCGGGCTGATCCGTCCTCTCTATAGAGTGTGGAGCTGGCTATCCGTCCTGTCTCTCTCGTGTTGGCGGAGCCTGCCTCCTTCCTAGGGTTCCTCCTCGTGTGGGCGGCTGAATCAGTACTGTCTCTCTCTTGATGGGGGCGGGCTGCGCTTCCTGTCCTCGCGTGTGGGCGGGCATGCCTACCTATCCGTGTCTATCGCGTGTTTGCGGCATTCTCAGTACTGTCTCTCGCGTGTGGGCGGCTTCCCCTTCCTGTCTCCGCGTTTGGACGGGCTGATCCGTCGGTCTCTCGCGTGTGGGCCTGGTGCCCCGTCCTGTCTCTACGAGTGTGGGCGGGATGCCACGTCCTCTCTCTCGCTTGGGGCGGGATGCTATTCCGTCTCTCGCGATGTGGGCGGTCTGCTCCGATCACTCCTGTCTCTCGCGTGTGTTCGGGCTTCTCCTTCCTGTCTCTCGCCGTGTCGCGGCGGGCTGCTCCGTCCTGTCTCTCGAGTGTGGTCGGTCTTTCCCCCGTCCTCTCTCCGCGTGTGGCGGGCTCTCCGTCCTGGCTCTCGCGTGTGGGCGGGCTGCTCCTCCTGCTTCTCGCGTGTGGGCGGGCTCTCCTTCCTGTCTCCTCGCGTGGTGGCGGCTGCTCCGTCCTGTCTTCATCGCGTGTGAGGCGGGCCTGCCCCTTCCTCTCTCTCGCTTGTGGGCGTCTGCTCCGTCCCTGGTCTCTCCGCGTGTGTGCGGGCTAGCTCCCGTCCTTATCTCGAGTTGTGCGGCTGCTCGTACTGTTTCTCTCGCATGATAGGGCGGGCTCTCCGTCCTCGTCCTCTCGTGTGGGCGGGCTGCTCCGGCCTGTCTCTCGCGTGTAGGGCGGTCTGCCCCGTCCTCTCTCTCGCTGTGGGCGCTGCTCCGTCATGTCGCTCGGTGTGGGCGTGCTGCTCCGGTCCCTGTCTCGCGCGTGTGGGCAAAGGGTGTCCGTCCTGATCTCTCGCGTGTGGGCGGGTCCTCTCCGTCCTGTCCTCTGCGTGTGGGGCGGGGCTGCTACGTCCCGTATCTCCCGCCGTGGGCGGCTGCTGCCGGGTCCTTGTCTCCTCGCGTGTGGGCGGGCTGCTCCGTCCGTCTCTCTCGTTTGGGCGGGCTGCGCCGTTCCTGTCCCTCGCGTGTGGGCTGGCTGCTCCGTCCTGCTCTCGGGGGCCTGTGGGCGGGCTGCTCCGCCCTGTCCTCTCGCGTGTGGGGGCGGGCTGCTCCGTCCTGTCGCTCGCGTGTGGGCGGGCTCCTCCGCTCCTGTCTCTCGCGTGTGGGCCGGGCTGCTCCGTCCTTGTCTCTCGCGATGTGGGACGGGCTGCTCCGTCCTGTTCTCCCGCGGTGGGCGGGCTGCCCGTCCCTGTCTCTCGCCTGTGGCGGGCTGCTCCGTCCTGTCTCTCGCGTGGTGGGCGGGCTGCCCCGCTCCTGTCTCATCGCGTTTGGGCGGCTGCCCTTTCTGGTCTATCGCGTGTGGGCCCCCCCCCCCCCCCCGGGCTGCTCCGTCCTGTCTCTCGCGTGTGGGCGGCTTCCCCGTCCTGTCTCTCGCTTGTGGGCGGGCTAGCTCCGTCCTGTCTCTCGCTGTGTTGGTCGGGCTCCCGTCCGGTCCTCCGTGTTGGGCGGCTGCCCCCGTCCTGTCCTCTCGCGTGTGGGCGCTGCCCCGGCCTGTCTTTCGCGTGTGGGCGGATGCTCCAGTCCTGTCCTCTCGCGTGTGGGCGGGCTCATCCGTCCTGTCTCTACGGGGTGGGCGTGCTGCCCCGTCCTGTCTCTCGCGTGTGTTCGTGCTGCCCCGTCCATTCTCCCTCGCGTGTGGGCGGGCTGCTCCAGTCCTGTCTACTCCTGTGGGCGGGCTGCTCAGTCCTGTCTATCGATTGTGGGGGGCTAGCTCCGTACCGTCTCCGCGTTTGGCCGGCTGATCCCTCCTGTCTCTCGCGTGGGTGGCGGGCTGCCTCCGTCCTGTCTTCCGGTGTGGGCGGGCTGCCCGTCCTTCTCTCGCGTGTGGGCGGGCTGCTCCTTCCTGTCTCTCTCGTGTGGGCGGGGCTGCCCGTCCCTGTCTCTCGTCCGTCATCTCGCGTGTGGCGGGCTGCTCCGTCCTGTCTCTCGCGCTGTGGCGGCGCTGCTCCGTCCTGTCTCTCGCGGGGGGCGGGCGCTCCGTCTGTCTCTCGCGTGTGTGCGGGCTGCCCAGTCCTGTCTCGCGCGTGTGGGCGGGCTGCCCGTCCTCTCTCTCGCGTGTGGCGGGCTGCTCCTTCCTGTCTCTCTCGTGTGGGCGGGATGTCTCCATTCCGTCTCTCGCGTGTGGTCCGGGCTCTCCTCCCTGTCTCTCGCGTGGGGGCCGGGCTGCTCCGTCCTGTCTCTCTCGGGCGGCGTGCTGCTCCTCCTGTCCTCCTTGTGGCGGGCGTCCGTCCGTCTCTCCTTAGGCGGGCTGCTCCGTCATGGCTCTCGCGTGTGGGCGGGCTGCCCCGTCCTGTCTCTCGTCCTGTCTCTCGCGTGTGGGCTGGCTGCTCCGTCCTGCCCTCTACTCGCTTGTGCGCGGCTACACCTTGCTCCGTCCTGTCTCTCGCGTGGTGGTCGGGCTGCTCGTCCTGGCTCTCGCCTGTGGCCGTATGCTCCTTCCCTGTCTCTCGCGGTGGGCGGGCTGCTCCGTCCTGTCTCTCGCCTGTGGCTGGCATGCTCCGTCCTGTCCTTCTAGTGTGGGCGGGCTGAGCCTCCGCTCCGCGGGGGTGGGCGGGCCGGATCCTTCCTGTCCCTTCGCGTGTGGGCGGCTGCCCCGTCCTGTCTCTCTCCCGTCTCTCGCGTGTGGGCGGCTGTCCTCCTCCTGTCTCATCTCTGTGCTCGGGGCTGCCCGTCCTGTCTTCTCGTGTGGCGGGCTGCTCCGTCCTGTCTCTCGCGTGGGGGGGGGGGGTGGGGCGGCTGCTCCGTCCTGTACCGCGGCTGGTCGGGCTGCTGTCCTTTCTTCCTCCGTGGTGGGCTTGCTGCCCCACGTCCTCTCTCTCGCGTGTGTGGGGCGGCTGCTCTTCCGGTCTCTCGCGTGTGCGCGCGTGCTCCTCCGTCCTCGTCTCTCGCGTGTGTGCGGTCTGCTCCGTCCTGCTCTCTCCGTGTGGGCGGGCTGCTCCTCCTTGTCTCTGCGTGTGGCGCGCTCTCCGTCCGGCTCTCGCTGGTGGCCGGGCTGCTCCGATCTCTGTCTCTCGCGTGTGGGCGGAGCTGCTACGTACTGTCTCTCGTGTGCGGCTCGCGCTACCGTCCTGTCTCTCGCGTGTGGGGCGGGCTGCTCCGTCCGTCTCTCGCGTGTGTGCGGGATGCCCTTCCTGTCTCTCGAGTGTTGGGCGGCTGCCCCTTCCTGTCCTCCTCGTCCTGTCTCTCGCGTGTGTCGGCTCCCCGTCCTGTCTCCTCCGTTGGCGGGCTGCCGCCGTCCTGTCTCTCTCGTGTGGGCCCGCTGCTACCGTCCTCGTCTCTCGCGGTGTGGTCGGGTGCCCCTCTGTCTCTCGCGTGTGTGCGGGCTGCTCCGTCCTGTCTCTCCGTGTGGGCGGGCCCACCCTTTTGGGTCCGTCCTGTCCTCTCAGCGTGTGGGCAGGGCTGCCCCGTCTCCTCCCCGCGCTTTGTCCCCGCTACTTCCGGCCCTTCCGGGGCGCCGCCCTTTCTTTTCTGGCCCCCCCTTCTTCCCTCCTGGTTTCGCCCCCCTCCTTTGCCCTTCCTCCGCCCGTTCGCCCCTCGTTTGGGCGCTTTCTCCCCCCTTTCGCCCCCCTTTTACGACTGTCCCTTTTCCGCCCTTTCGTGCCCTGTCTTTCTCGCTCCTTTCATGGCCGCCGTTCGGACCCCTTCGTTTGGCGCTTTCCCCCCCTTCCCCCCCTTTCGGTGTCCCTTTTTCCGCCTGTCGTGCCCTGTCCTTCTCGATTCTTTTCTGTCGCTCGCTCGCGCGACCTGCCCCGTTTTCCGCGCCCCGCCTTCGGCCGGGCGCTTGTGCCTACCGCCCCATGTTCCCCCTTTCATCTTGGCCGGGGGGTCTCGGGGTGGTTTTTCTCCGCTTGCTGGCGGCTCGGGCGCCCTACCCCCCGCTCTTTCGGCTCCATGCCTTCCTCGCCCCCCCCCGGGCTCCTCCCCTTCCCGCGCCGGCTTTTGCCCATGTCGGGCGGTCCGTCCCGCCCCCGGCGCGCTCCTCTCCCTCCCCTCCCCTCATCTCTCGTCTGTCTTCCGGCGCGTCCCGCCCTGCCGGGCCTTTTTTCTGGACCCCGTTCTCCCTCCTTTCTCTCTCCCTTGCTTGCGCTTTTCCGAGCCGTTTTGCCCCCTTCTTTTGGTGCTTTTGCGCCTTTCCCGCCCCCTCTCGCCCTTTGCCGCCCGTTCGTGGGGCCTCCTCGGTGTCGCTTTTCTCCTGCGCGCGCTGCGCGCCTGTCTGTCCGCGTCCCCGGCCTTTGGCCGGCCCTTTTCTCCCGCCCCCTGTCCCTCTTTTCGCTTGCCCGGGGTCACCGGGGTGCCCTTTCCGTTGCTGGCGCTCCGCCCCCCCTCCCCCCTCACACCATTCACATGTCCTTTCCAGCCCGCCGCGCGATGCTGTTCTCATCTCGACTTTGGCCCCGCAGCTCGCGCTCTCGCCCCTCCGCTCCCTGCTCTCCCCCGACCCTGCGCGCGCGCTGGCCCCTTCCTCTCCCCCTGCGCAGCGCGCGGCCCCTCCGCGCCCCGGCGCCCCGCGCGGCCCCTCCGCCAGCCCGGCCAGCGCGCGGCCCCGGTCCGCGCCCCCTCGGCGCCGCGGCGGCGGGCCCAGTCCGCGCCTCGCTGCGCGAGGGCCCCGTCCGCGCCCCGCTGCGCCGCGGCGCGGGGGCCCCCGTCCGCGCCCTGCCCGCGCGAGGGGACCCGTCGCGCCCATGCGCGCCGCGCGGGCCCCGTCCACCCCCGCGAGCCGCGCCGCGGCCCGCCCCGTACCGCGCCCGGCCCATGCGCCGGCGGCGCGGGCCGGCCTCCCCGCCCATGCGCCGCGGCCCCCCGCGGCCCCGTCCCGCGCGGCCTCCTTGCGCCGCCCGGGCGGCGGGGACCCGTCCGCGCCCCCTCGCCGCTCGGCGGGCCCCGTCCCCCGCGCCCCTGCCGCGCGCGCGGCCCCGTACGAGCCCTGAGCGCCGCGGCGAGGACCGGCCAGCCCGCCTGCGCCCGCTCGGCGGGCCCTACGCGCCCCAGGCGCGGCGCGCGGGCCGTCCGCGCCCCTGCGGCCGCGCGCGGGCCCCTCCGCGCCCCCTGCGCCGCGCGCGGGCCCCGTACGCGCCCCGCCGCGCCGGCCCCGCCGCGCCCTCCGCGCCGCGGGCGGCGGGGCCCGCCCCCCCCCGCCGCCGCGGGCCCCGCCCCCGCGCCCCGCCGGCGCGCGGCCCCGCGGCCCGGCCCGGGCGGGCCGGCCGCCCCCCGCCGCCGCCCCGCGCCCCGGCGCGCGGCGGCCGCCGGCCCCGCCCGCGCGCGGCCCCTCCGGCCCCCGGCCGGGCGGGCCGCGCGCCCCGCGCCGGGCGCGGCCCCTTCCGCCCCCCGGCCCCGCGAGGGCCCCGTCCGCGCCCCCTGCCCGCGCGCGGGCCCCGCTCGCCCCCCTGCCCGCGCGCGGGCCCCCGTCCGCGCCCCTGCCCGCGCGCGGGCCCGGTCCGCGCCCCCTGCCAGGCCGCGGGGCCGTCCGCGCCCCCCTGCGCAGGCGCGCGGCCCCGTCCCGCGCCCCCTGGCCGCGCGCGGCCCCGTCCCGCCCATGCACCCGCGCGCGGCCCCGCCGCGCCGCCCGGCCCCAGCGCGGGCCCCCTCCGCGCCCCCTGCGCCGCGCGGGCCCCTCCCCGCTCCCCCTGCCCGCGCGGCGCCCCCGGTCCCGCGCCCCCTGCGCCCGCGCCGGCCGCCGTCCCGCCACTGCGCCGACGCGGGCACCGTCCGCTACCCCTGCCCGCGCGGGCCCGTCCGCCCCTGCGGCCGCGCGGGCCCCGTCCCCGCGCCCCTGCGCCGCGCGCGGGCCCCCGTCCGCCCCTCGCCGCCGCGGGCCCCGTCCCGCGCCCCCTGCGCCGCGCGCGGCACCGCCCGCCCCCCCCTGCGCACCGCGCGGGCCCGTCCGCGCCACCTCGGCCCGCGCGGCCCGGTCCGCGCCCCCTGGTCGCACGGCGGGCCCGTCGCGCCCCCTAGCCGCGCGCGGCCCGGTCCGCGCCCTTGCGCCCCGCGCGGGCCCAGTCCCGCCCCCGCGCCGCGCGCGGCCCGGTCCCGCCCCCTGCGCCCGCGCGGGCCCCGTCCCCCCCTTGCGCCGCGCGCGGGCCCCCTCCTCGCCCCCTGGCGCCGCCGGCGGGCCCCGGTCCGCACCCGCGCGCGCGGCGGCCCGTCCGAGCCCCCGCGCGCGCGCGGAGCCAGTCCGCCGCCCCCCCTGCGCCGCGCGCGGGGGCCCCGGGTCCCCGCACCCCGGAGCCGCCGCGCGGGCCCGGCCGCGCACCCTGCGCCGCGCGTCGGGCCCCCGTCCGCGCCCCCCGGCGCCGCGCGAGGGCCCGTCCGCGCCCCCTGCCGCACTCGGGCCCCCTCCCCCCTGCCCGCGCGCTGGCCCCGTCCTCGCCCCTGCCCGCGCGGGCCCCGTCCGCGCCGCTCCCCTACTGCGCCCTCTCACTTCTCCCCTCTTGCTCCCGCCGCCGCCGCGCGCGCGCGGTTAGTTGCTGTGTTTCCGTGTTCCGCGCGGGTTCCTCCTCCTCCCGCTCGGGTCCGTCTCTTGCCTCGCGGCTCGTCCCCCGGCCGTGCGCGCGCCGCGCCTGCGCTCGGCGCGCCGCCGGCGCCCGCCGCCCGTTTCTTTCTGTGCTTTCCTGTTCCCCCCGGTCCTCCTATCCCCCGCTTCGGTCCCGTCTCTTGCTCGCGCGCGCGTGTGCGCGCGCGATGCGCTCGCTCGCTCGTCCGCGCGCGAGCGCGCGGCGCGCAGCGCGCGCAGCGCGCCGCGCGCGAGAGCGCGCCCCTCTCGGTTCCCCTCTCGTGCTCGAGCGCGGCGCGGTCGCGCGCGGGCGTGCCTGCGCGCGCGCGTCGCGCGCCCGCGCGCGCGGCCGCGCGCGCGCCCCCGCTCGGTCCGTCTCTTGCTCGAGCGCGCGCGGTCGCGCGCGGGCGTTCCTGCCGCCCGCGCGGGTCCCCCGCGCCCGGGCCGGCCGCCCGCCCTCCGCCCCCCCGTCTCGTGCCCCGTCTCGGGGTTTTGCTTTCCGCCCCCCCCGGCGGCCGTCCCGTCCACCGTGGGTTCGCGTGGGTCCGGGCCCCGGGCACCCGGGCCCTCCTGCCCTGCCACTCCCGTGGCCGGCCCTCGCCGTTCGTCGGGCCCTCTGGGTGCGGCCCTGGGCGGCTCCCGTGCTTCCTGTCCCCCCGCCGTCATCGCGGGGTGTGATGCGCGCTCGTGTCTTCGCGGCCGTTCCCTGCCTCCCCGTTGCTGCCGTCCTCTCCCGGTCTCGGGCCGCCCCTTCCACCCGTTGCCCCCTCGCTTGCCGCCGCCTTTCTTCGCTTCGGCGCGTTCCCCGCGTCCCCCTCCTGTTGCCCCCGTTTCCCCGCGTGTTCCTTCGTTGCCGTCGTGCCGTCCGTCCTCCGGGCGCTTGTCGCTGCCCTTGGCTGCTTTTTGCCCTTGCCTTCACGGTCGCGCGCGCGCGCGCGCGCGCGCGCGCGCCCCGCGCGCGCGCGCGGCGCGCGCGCGCGCGCGCCAAAGCGCGCGCGAGCCCCCACTCCTCCCCCCCCCCTGGCTCCTCCCCGTCGGCCTGTTCAAAAGGGGGCCAGGAAAACACCTTGGCCAAGTCCCTGACCGGGACGCCGGCACACGTGGAGGGGGGTAGTAGGGGGGTAGTGTATTGGGGGTTGGGGGGTTATAGTTACAGAAGGCCACGCACGCCTACAGAGGGGCAGCGGAGAAGGAGAAAAATGGAGCGCGCTCTCCTCTCGCTCCCTCGCTCTCGCGCTCTCAGCGCGCCGCGCGCTCTCAAGCGCATCGCGCTCGCGGTCAGAGAGCTATAAGATAGAGAGAGAGAGAGAGATAGATAGAGGAGGGGGGGGGGGGGGGGGGGTGGGGAGACGGAAGAGGGGGGAGCGAGGTGGAAAACGAGAGGGAGGGCCCGGGGGAAGTAGCGGTCGGCCGGGTCGGGACCAGATAGCAAACAGTGGAGGAGAGGAAGGTAAATGTACCGATTCACAATAAACCCGCTGAGGTCCAGTGACCCGGCTCACTCAGAAGAATTGTTCAAATACCTGTACTAGCCAGAAACAAGACAGGCAACTCACACCCCAGAATACTGATAGGATTAGCATGACATTATGAACGTTTGGTTTAGGGGGGCACCAGGGGCGATCTTGGCAATCCATATACTCAGGCCCAATCCCATTTTTTTCTATTTTTTCTGTGGCGAGGGGGGGGCGAGGGGGCGGGGGGGAGGAGGAGGGGGGAGGGTATATAAGGGGGGGGCGACTCACGACAGAGCCAGAAGAGGGACAACACAACAGCAAACAATGAACACACAAACATAAAATACAAATTGACACACATCTAGCATTTTGTAGTTTTCGATATTGCCTTTGCGATGTAAAACTAATCTATATTTGTGATGGGAGTATAATACTGAACACATTGATGGCTTGCCTGGCAAAGTTTGGTAGAGTGAATGTGATGGGCTGTCTGAGGAGCAAAGTTTGATAAGTTTAGAAAGTAACGTGATGGATAAGGCTAGAGGGAATAATTTAAGCATACTGAGGAGAAATATGATGGAGGAATGTATACAGAACACAATAATAGAGTTGATTGATTTTGTGAGGCGAAATATGATAAAGGGATATATATATATATACATCAAACTGTAATTGAGTTGATTTGCTTTGCTGAGGAGAAATTTAAGGGGAGATTTCCACTTGAGGGATTTTTTTCTGGACTCCTTTCTCCCTCATGCATAGCCCCATTGCTTTTCTAATTTTAAGACGTTCGCCCCGTTATTTTGACGATTTTAAGTACTTTCGACCCATTTCTGTCAATTGTAAGACCTTTCGTGCCATTTAGGTGTCGATTTTATCCTGGCGAGCGATAGCGAGCCTGTAATATAAGAGGAACCGGCTCTCAGCCGGGACATTTTTCTACCTAAAAATGTAAAAATTTATCTTTAAAGGAGCTCAAGGGGGTGTAATCTTAAGCTTGATGGATATCTAGAGACCAAACTAAAAACCTCCCCTTAAGGGGAGGTATTTAGTTTGTTCCCTAGACCTCCATCAAGCTTAAAATTACACCCCCTTGAGTCCCTTTCAAGATAAATTTGTACATTTTTCGGTAGAAAAATGTCCTGGCCGAAGGCCGGTTCCTCTTAAATTACAGGCTCGCTATCGCTCGCCAGGATAAAATCGACACCTGAATTGCACGAAAGGTTTTAATATGGGGTGAAAGTTCTTAAAATCGCTAAACTAATGGGGCAAACGTGTTATAATATCAAAAGCAATGGGGCTAAACATGAGGGAGAAAGGGGTCCAGAAAAAAAATCCCTCAAGTGGAGATCTCCCCTTAAGCAATGTATAGAAAAACAGTAATTTAGTTGATATGCTGAAGATCAATATAATAAGAAATATAATACATAACACAATACTAGAGTTGATTGGTTTTGTGAGGCGATATATGATAAAGGGATATTATAAACCAAACTGTAATTGAGTTGATTTGCTTTGCTGAGGAGAAATTCGATTAAGCAATGTATGGAAAAACAGGATAATTTTTTTTTTTTTACAAGATACAAATTTGTTATTGTTGCTTCCAGATATAGATTAATGCAATACTTAATAATTAAAACAGTAATTTAGTTGAAATGCTGAGGAGAAATATCATAAGAAATGCGTAGAAAAACAATAATTGAGTTCATATGCTAAGGAGAAATTATGATGAGGTTTAAAAAATAAATATTGAGTTGATATGCTGAAGAGAAAAATGATAAGAGTTGTATAGAAAATAGTTTAATTCTTGAGGAGAAATATAATATGTGATGTAATAAAAATACTATAATAGAAAACAATAATTGAGTTCATATTATGCTGAGGAGAAATATGATGAGGTTTAAACAAAAGATATTGAGTTGATATGCTGAAGAGAAAAACTATTAGAGTTGTATAGAAAATAGTTTAATTCTTGAGGAGAAATATAATATGTGATCAAAATACAATAATTGAGTTCATATGCTGAGGAGAAATATGATAAGAGATGCATGGAATAAATTATAATACAAATAAAAGTAAAATAAAATGATATAGCAAAATAATAAACAAATAATTTAGATAATATGCTGAGGAGTTTCTTCCCTAGAGAATCATCAAGCTAAAAACAAAAATGATACCCCCAACAACCTCTTTCCAGATAAATTTGTACAATATTCGGTAGAAAATGTTCCTTCATAATGTTCCTCCTAAATTACCGGCTCAAAGATCTTAAAATTGACAGAAATGGGGTGAACGGTTTTAACATCATCAATTAATGGGGCGAACGTCTTAGCATCTCAAAACTAATGGAGATAAGCATGAGGGAGAAGGAGGTTGACAAATAAATATATAAATGTTTTATTTTTTTATTTGTTTGATGTATTTAAGTTTCCTCCCTAGACCTCCATCAAGCTTATAAAAACACCCTCCCAAGACCCTCCTTCGAATTAAATTTGTAAATTTTTCGGTAGAAAAACGTCTCAGCCAAAGGCCGGTTCCTCTTAAAAGACAGGCTCGCTATCGCTCGCCAGGGAAAAATTGGCACCTAAGTGACACGAAAAGTCTTGATATTGACAAATATATGGGGCGAAAGGCATAAAATCGCCAAACTAATGGGCCGAACGTCTACAAATCTGAAAACTAATGGGGTTCATCATGAGGAAGAAGGAGAACCCAAAAAACAATACATCTCCCCTTAATAGCGTCGTGTGTTAATGCATTAGTAAGTGCACCAGGCAACGTACAGAGAAAAGAAGAAGAAGAAGTGGAGTATACTGAAAGCAATGATGAATAATACATACACAGACAAAGGAAGTAGGTACACACACACGTACACACATACATACACACACACACATACATACATACATACATACTGTATATAAACAACCCTATCCCGCCAACACATAAATTCTTCCTCCCACAAACCCCTCCCCCACACCAACAAACCCCTCCCCCACACCTACAACCCCCTCCCCCACACCCATAAACTCCTCCCCCACACCCACAAACTCCTCCCCCACACACCCACAACTCCTCCCCCCACACCAACAAACTCCTCCCCCAACACCCACAAACTCCTCCCCCACACCCACAAACCTCTCCCCCACAACCTGAACCCACTTCCCCGCACCCACAACCTCCTTCCCCCTTTTTTTTTTTTTTTTTAGTTAAAAAAAAAAAAAAAAAAAAATTGAAGGTCCCACCCCTTTCCCATTCTTAAGTAAGCCATTTTAGATTTACAGAAGAGTGACCATTACTTGCATTACTGCATGTCCACAAACATTTCAGTAATGTAAGCATGTTTCCTTCTATTTTTTTTTTTTTCTGTTTTTTTTTTTTTTTATTAAGGTGACAGTTACAAAGTGGTGTACAATCTATCTTATTCTAGTTACATTGTAGTTTATCTTATTGTACCAGTACCTCCCTACAATCAACCTAGTTGTTCCCCAATTCGTCCCTCCGCCACGACCATTTCAAAGTCCAAGTCTCTCACTCTTGTCCTCTGTAGCGGGGAGGACCTTGTACCCCTGAGACATAGGAGTGCAGACCTGAGAAGAGAGAAAGAGAGCCGGCATCTCATCCAAGTTATGACTTGGCTTCTATGCTGGCGCTTTTTCTCCAATATTTGTTCAGCTAATCTGGCATAGAAGACACTTGCAGAAGGTCCCATACCTCCCGACGATGAGAAGACCAGAGGAGTAAAGCTTCCTTGATCCCTGTTCAAAATTCTTTCTTCATAAGCGCGTTTTTTCTCACTTTCGTTTCTCAAGTATGCCGCCTTGTGTCCTCGCTCACGATATGTTTGTGCTCTTGGGTTGAAGATTCTGATGTCGAAAAAAGCCCGTTGTCCCCTCGTCCAAAAACCTCGAGCACTTACGTCCACTCTTGCTTCATTTGAAGTATTTGCAGTATTGTGGGCCAAGCGCTGTCCGTCCATAGGCAGAAGTTCCGGTTCGATTCTGACATCATGGCACACCTCGTCCAGCATTTGTGCAGTGATGTCTCGTACTTCATCATGCCGGATACAGATGAATCCTCCTTTCTTACAGGTCATACAGTGGTCTGGGTTGTTTATTTCACCGCATGCACATTTCAGCGGCAGGTTCGAAACTGGCCACCCATACCTCAAGGCTACGGCATCATTGAATTCTTGTTTATTTAAGCTGAAGCCTTTCTCCTTTATGGGTAATGATGTGAGCCAATTTGAAGCCCCCGTGTCTTGTGCCATCTCAACTCTCATTTTCAGTTCTTCCCTACATCTGGTCTTAATTTGTTCTAGGCTATGTTTCTGTCTCTCTTCTCTGCTCTTTGTAATTTCCTGTCTTGCATTTCGTTGTTCCTCTTCGTCCACCTCATCATTTTCATTTTGCTCCCGTATTTTTTCTGTCAGAGACGTAGTAAGTATAAGGGAATTTTGGTACTCATGAGGTGCCGCCTCCACTGGGTTTATGATCCCCATACCTCCGAACCTTGGCGGAAGAGCTAATAGATCTCTTAGCTCTTGCGTGACGCCTTCCATCTCTGTTAAGGCCGGTATGAATGCTCTTCTGATTGCTTCTTCCAGTGGTTGGAGCATCTGTCTAATGCCAGGCACTGTTCTCATAAGAAAGGTCCATCTGTGCTTAACACCATATGTGAAGGCAGTATTTTTTTTTTTTTTTTTTTTTTTTTTTTCTATATTCCAACTTACTTCCTCTCGGGCATAGGCTGAGAGCCTTAACATTCACCGCTTTACTATGAACAGTGAAGCCTGTGAGGTCTTGTTCCAGTCTAGGGAGTGAGACATGTGAAGCACGTAGAGTACAACGAGCACCTGCCATCTTGCCTTCACATGAGGCACGGTGCTCACTCATGGCCCGAAACGACCCCATCTCTGAAGCCACCTCGTTCCCATGCTTCACTCTCTCAACCCCTACACTCGGACTCTCACACTTACACACACACAACGCCACCTACCGCCAACAGTATATGCAGCATGTGGTTCAGATTTCGCAATGTCTGCCAGGATTTTCACTTCCTTTACCCACTCCGCTACCTTTTTTCGCACATAGTCTCTCTTGCATTCTTCTGTGCCTATTACTGCTCCCAAATGGCGTTGACCCTCCTTTGTAATCTTCACTCCTGTCCCATCAAAAGTCTGCACCGCTTCTTCATACTTGTTTTCTTTCACTATTAGTACAGATTTACTAGCATTCGGATGGTACCCAATGACTTCGCCCACCGATTGTACTCTCCGCCACCATTCTTTGAGATCCCCTATTTTTCCTGCACCTGTGAGGTCATCTGCATACACCACTTGTTTCACTCGGGTTACCTCATGTTTTATTTTCTGCTGCAGAATAGATAGTGCCAGTGCGTACATTGCCATTGCCACTGGATCTCCTTGCGTTGTTCCTTCATTTCATTTGAGAATTTTCATTTCTTCCTTCTTTGTGCTTCCAACTATATACAGGTTAGCTGGCTCCTTATAAGTGTTTTCTATGTACTTTGCGATGCTCGGGCATTTGATCTTGATGTTGTGAATAGCTGCCTCCCTATTAATGGTGTTAAAGGCATTTGTTGCATCCACTAGCAGTACCGCTTCACAATCTTCCTCTTCATACACCTTCCCCATTGCATGTATTGCTGCTTCTCCTCCGGCTTGCTGTCCTGCACATACTTGTAAGTTGCCCACTGCTCTTTGTACATCTTTTCCAAATACGGACATGATTGCTTTTCCTATAATCCTTCTAAGAACTTCCCCAACGCCTACTGGTCTAACTCCTGGATTCTTATTTAAAGGTATCAGGCGACATGCTGTCAGAGCTTCTATGTTCACGCATGGTGATGATGCAAGTTTCTTTGCCAGCATTGCTATTGTTTCACAAAGGTCACCCGCGGCTGAACCAAACTTGTTTTGACTTAGGAAGATCCTCCAAGTCTTAGCATCTACTGTACACCTGATGGACCTGCTCCTCCCTGTGTTTTCAGCGCCTTTCTCCATATGAGGTCTCCAGCTATATTCTCATATATCACCGGGTCTGGAGGAACATATTCCCCGTCTAGTTTGGCCTCATCACTTGCTGGTTTTGCTTCTGGGTGTTTCTCCTTCAGCTGGTCCAAGATGCGTCGATTCACTTCGTGCACCCCACTTGAGGCTTCCCCAGTGACCATTCTGACTGCCTGTGCCACTTTACCAATCCCTTGCAAGTGTGATGGGAGGATGGATGCTCAAGGTCACCATGCCTTGTCATCCTCATGCTATTTCCCACTGATCGTGCCATATCATCTGGCTTCCTCTTTCTTCGTTGTTTTGTTTTCAGTCTTTGCTGGATTGCTCGTACTTGGCTAAGAATTTTGTCTAACTCCCCATTTTTCCACCACTCCATTCTCTGTTTCAGCGCTTTAATGTTCTTATTCAGTTTTCCCTTTGGTCTTTTTCTTTGAAGGAACAACTGAGGAATGCAAGAAGCTATCTTGATTGCCACGTGCGCCAAAGGGGCATCCTGAACATACTTTAGGATCATACGTCTGAGTTCCCCCAGCACCTCCTTCCCCACACCCACAATCTCCTCCCCCACACTTATAAATTCCTCCCCCACACACACAAACTCCCCTTACACCCACAAACCCCTCCCCCACACCCACAAACTCCCCCCACATCCATATACTCTCCCCGATACCCACAAACTCCTCCCCAACACCTACATACCCCCCCAAGTTTCTCCCCCAACCCCCACAAACTCCTTCCTTCCCCCACACCCAAAACCCCCACCCCCACACCCACGACCCCCTCTCCCCACCCATAAACTCCTCTCCCACACCCACACCCACCTTACCCTGCACCCTCCCACACGCAATAATCATGCCGAACAAGAAGAAATCTAATTCCCTTATTTCCCATCGTCTGCAACCTAAACGAAGACAAATTGCTCCTCACTAAGATGTCTGCTAATGATGGTAATTAAGACCCAAGTCCTCGGTAGTTACTGGCGAGATGTTTTTAATTTGGAATCGATTATCATATCCTTTAAGGGGGGGTCACCTGCTTTTTTTTGTAGCTTTGTCTTCTTTTCTCTCTTTCTCGGGGTTGTATCCATTCGGCCCCATTCAGCCTACTGTTTTAAGATGTTTATCCCCATCCAGGTGTCGATTTCTTCCTGGCGAGCGATAGCGAGCCAGCATTGTATGGAGAAATCCGGCTTCGCCGGAGACATTCTTTTATCGAGAAATGTACAAATGTACATTTGTAAAATGTAAAATGTACAAAGAGAAAGAGAAAATAAGCGAGGTGGGCTCCCTTAATGAAGATGGGAAGGGTGGGTAGGGGGGATGAGGTCAAGGAGAGGTGTTAGGTGTCCAATTAGTGAGGGAGGTAAGGGTCGGGGATATTATGATATTTTGTTATTTTGTTATCATTATAATGGAGGGTTTTAATTATGCTAGCCATTATCGAGTAATTTAGCCTTGACCTTTCTAATTTGACTAACTTGAAAACGTCTCCCCACTTCCCCTTTCAGTTAAAATAAGCCCCCCCCCCCTCAAAAAAAAAAATATATATATATATATATAAAATATAAAATATAACCCATGGCATATTTTATATACATTTATTGGAAGGAAAAAAGTTCCCAGCTTTTCTTGAATTACAGACTCGTTGTCGATCACCAAGAAAAATATTTACTTTCGGATGAGGCGAAAAACTTATGATCACCAAACTAATGGGACAAAACTTCTTACAATCTGGCGCTTCTCAGAGATCAGACGGGGATATGTACTGTATAATTATGTAAACAGGTAGCGATAGTCTATTCGTTGTAAGTAGGCGAGAAATCATGACCTCTAACCTCTGTAACTCAAAAATGACTAGAGTAATCGAGCTAATATTTCTACCATTTGGGAAGAGTCGGTCAAGGAATAGATGTGGAAATTTACAGCCAATTTGCTTAAGCCATTTTTGAGAAACAGAGGATAGAGGTCATGATTTCTCGCCTACTTTAGGCAAATAGACTATAGGAGATCTGCTTGTCGGTCTATTATCATATTTTTGTTTTCGTTTATATTTCACTGTTTGTCTGTTTTATGTCTCTGCTTGATTATATTTCTGTCTGTGTCTCCTTGTTTTTATATGTGTGTTTGTCTGTGAATAGAGGGTAAGAGGAAGGAGTGAGTGGGAGTTGTCTGTGCTACTGTTTGTTGAATGATGATGATGAGTGGGAGTTGTCTGTGCTACTGTTTGTTGAATGATGATGATGAGTGGGAGTTGTCTGTGTTACTGTTTGTTGAATGGTGATGACGAGTGGGAGTTGTCTGTGTTACTGTGTGTTGAATGGTGATAATGAGTGGGAGTTGTCTGTGTTACTGTTTGTTGAATGGTGATGAGTGGGAGTTGTCTGTGTTACTGTTTGTTGAATGGTGATGATGAGTGGGAGTTGTCTGTGTTACTGTTTGTTGAATGGTGATGATGAGTGGGAGTTGTCTGTGCTACTGTTTGTTGAATGGTGATGAGTGGGAGTTGTCTGTGTTACTGTTTGTTGAATGGTGATGAGTGGGAGTTGTCTGTGCTACTGTTTGTTGAATGGTGATGATGAGTGGGAGTTGTCTGTGTTACTGTTTGTTGAATGATGATGATGAGTGGGAGTTGTCTGTATTACTGTTTGTTGAATGATGATGATGAGTGGGAGTTGTCTGTGCTACTGTTTGTTGAATGGTGATGACGAGTGGGAGTTGTCTGTGTTACTGTTTGTTGAATGATGATGATGAGTGGAAGTTGTCTGTGTTACTGTTTGTTGAATGATGATGATGAGTGGGAGTTGTCTGTGTTACTGTTTGTTGAATGATGATGATGAGTGGGAGTTGTCTGTGTTACTGTTTGTTGAATGGTGATGATGAGTGGGAGTTGTCTGTGTTACTGTTTGTTGAATGGTGATTACGAGTGGGAGTTGTCTGTGTTACTGTTTGTTGAATGATGATGATGAGTGGAAGTTGTCTGTGTTACTGTTTGTTGAATGATGATGATGAGTGGGAGTTGTCTGTGTTACTGTTTGTTGAATGGTGATGATGAGTGGGAGTTGTCTGTGTTACTGTTTGTTGAATGATGATGATGAGTGGGAGTTGTCTGTGGTACTGTTTGTTGAATGGTGATGATGAGTGGGAGTTGTCTGTGTTACTATTTGTTGAATGGTGATGATGAGTGGGAGTTGTCTGTGGTACTGTTTGTTGAATGATGATGATGAGTGGGAATTGTCTGTGGTACTGTTTGTTGAATGGTGATGAGTGGGAGTTGTCTGTGGTACTGTTTGTTGAATGGTGATGAGTGGGAGTTGTCTGTGGTACTGTTTCTTGAATGGTGATGAGTGGGAGTAGTCTGTGGTACTGTTTGTTGAATGGTGATGATGAGTGGGAGTTGTCTGTGGTACTGTTTGTTGAATGGTGATGAGTGGGAGTTGTCTGTGGTACTGTTTGTTGAATGGTGATGATGAGTGGGAGTTGTCTGTGTTACTGTTTGTTGAATGGTGATGAGTGGGAGTTGTCTGTGGTACTGTTTGTTGAATGGTGATGAGTGGGAGTTGTCTGTGGTACTGTTTGTTGAATGGTGATGAGTGGGAGTTGTCTGTGGTACTGTTTGTTGAATGATGATGATGAGTGGGAGTTGTCTGTGTTACTGTTTGTTGAATGGTGATGAGTGGGAGTTGTCTGTGTTACTGTTTGTTGAATGGTGATGAGTGGGAGTTGTCTGTGTTACTGTTTGTTGAATGGTGATGAGTGGGAGTTGTCTGTGTTACTGTTTGTTGAATGGTGATGAGTGGGAGTTGTCTGTGGTACTGTTTGTTGAATGGTGATGATGAGTGGGAGTTGTCTGTGGTACTGTTTGTTGAATGGTGATGATGAGTGGGAGTTGTCTGTGTTACTGTTTGTTGAATGGTGATGATGAGTGGGAGTTGTCTGTGTTACTGTTTGTTGAATGGTGATGATGAGTGGAAGTTGTCTGTGTTACTGTTTGTTGAATGATGATGATGAGTGGGAGTTGTCTGTCGTACTGTTTGTTGAATGGTGATGATGAGTGGGAGTTGTCTGTGTTACTATTTGTTGAATGGTGATGATGAGTGGGAGTTGTCTGTGGTACTGTTTGTTGAATGATGATGATGAGTGGGAGTTGCAGTGTATGGTGATGAGTGGGAGTTGCAGTGAATGGTGATGAGTGGGAGTTGCAGTGTATGGTGATGAGTGGGAGTTGCAGTGAATGGTGATGAGTGGGAGTTGCAGTGTATGGTGATGAGTGGGAGTTGCAGTGTATGGTGATGAGTGGGAGTTGCAGTGTATGGTGATGAGTGGGAGTTCCAGTGAATGGTGAGTGGGTGTTGCAGTGTATGGTGATGAGTGGGAGTTGCAGTGTATGGTGATGAGTGGGAGTTGCAGTGAATGGTGATGAGTGGGAGTTGCAGTGTATGGTGATGAGTGGGAGTTGCAGTGTATGGTGATGAGTGGGAGTTGCAGTGTATGGTGATGAGTGGGAGTTGCAGTGTATGGTGATGAGTGGGAGTTGCAGTGTATGGTGATGAGTGGGAGTTGCAGTGTATGATGATGAGTGAGAGTTGCAGTGTATGGTGATGAGTGGGAGTTGCAGTGTATGGTGATGAGTGGGAGTTGCAGTGTATGGTGATGAGTGGGAGTTGCAGTGTATGGTGATGAGTGGGAGTTGCAGTGTATGGTGATGAGTGGGAGTTGCAGTGTATGGTGATGAGTGGGAGCTGCAGTGTATGGTGATGAGTGGGAGTTGTAGTGTATGGTGATGAGTGGGAGTTGCAGTGTATGGTAAAGAGTGGGAGTTGCAGTGTATGGTGATGAGTTGGAGTTGCAGTGTATGGTGATGAGTGGGAGTTGCAGTGTATGGTGATGAGTGGGAGTTGCAGTGTATGGTGATGAGTGGGAGTTGTAGTGTATGGTGATGAGTGGGAGTTGCAGTGTATGGTGATGAGTGGGAGTTGCCGTGTATGGTGAATAGGTTTGGTACTGCTGAAGCTGAAGGTCATTGTTGTCTTAAGGGGAGATGGGTTGTTTTTCTGCTCCCCCTTCTTCCTCATGTTTAGCCCCATTAGTTTCCACATTTTAATACGTTCGCTCCATTAGTTTTTCGATGATAAAATCTTTCGTCCCATTTCTATCAATATCAAGACTATCCGTGCCATTTAGGTGTCGTTTTTTTTCGGGCGAGCGATAGCGAGCCTGTAATTTTAAGAGAAACCGGCCTTTGGCCGGGAAATTTTTCTATCGAAAAATTTACAAATTTATCTTGAAGGAGAGCCAAGGGAGTGTTTTTTAAGCTTGATGAAGGTCTAGCGAAGACACTAAAAGATAAATGAATATATTATTATATTTTTTTCCACCAACCAACTTCGTTTCTAAACTCCATTAATAAAAGGACCCCCCAAAATAACCACAGTCCCCTTAAAGAGTTAAGCTATGATCTTGGAGAGCAATGTGGCCTCAGAGTGCGAGGTATATAAGGGTGATTGGTTAACCCCTTCGGCCCCCGGACGTCTTGTTTACTTTGGATTCTGGGTAAAATTAGATGATTTTATGTAGTTTAAGAAGGACCTGTGTGATTAAGAGGGTTTATTGAGATCGTGTGGAATTAGATGATTTTCTGTAGTTTAAGAAGGACCTGTGTGATTACGAGGGTTTATTGAGATCGTATTCCCCCCTTTGAAAGCTAGAGGTAGATTTCTAACTAAAGAAAATCGTCTAATGATAACCAGAATATGATGAACATTATGTGATGGGAGTGAAGGGGTTAAGTAATGGAAAATGTCAGCTCATTTTAAGGGGGGATGGGCCGCTTTTCTGGACCACTTTCTTCCTCATGTTTAGCCCCATTAGTTTTCAGATGTTAAGATGTTTGCCCCATTAGTTAGTCGATTTTAAGACTTTTCGCCCCATTTCTTCGTCAATATTTAGACCTTTCGTGCCATTTAGGTGTCGACTTTTTTCCCTGGCGAACGATAGTGAGCCTGAAATGTTGGAAGAACCGGCCTTCGGCCGGGACATTTTTCTACCGAAAAATGTACAAATTAATCTAGAAGGGGGATCTAATGGATGTTTTTTTTTTTTTTTTTTTTTTGATGGAGGTCTAGGGAGGAAACTAGAAAAATAATGAATACATGCAAAAATCGCCCAAAAAGTGAACCATCTCCCCTTAATAATTTGTGGAGTGTGATAAGTAATGATGGGAGTTGAGGAGGATGAAGTGCATGAGGGTACGATGAGGCAGGAGAACTTTAAGGGGGACTGTCCTGCTTTTTTTTTTCTCTCCTTTTCTCTTTTTATCTGGCTTGTATCCATTCGGCCCCATTTAGCCAACTGTTTTAAAACGTTAACGTGTATCCCTATCCAGGTGTCGCGCGAGCAAGCATTGTATTGAGAAATCCGACTTTGCCGGAGAAATTTTTCTATCGAAAAATGTACAAATTTATTTTCCCATATGACACATCAAGATTTGAACCCCGGACTTAAGATTACCAATCCAGTAGCAAGACCACGCCACCACACCTTCCGTGTAGGCCTATCTACATATATATCTAGCAATGGCACTCTGTATGTATATTGTATGTGAATGTATTATATATAGGATACCGTGTACTACATAGGCCATTCCATCTATTCAATCTATCTGTTATTCACTCGGGAATTGCTCTACATCTTCGGACAATTAATATTCATGAAGCGACAGATTGACCTGTTAATTGACTAAGCCTCTCTATCCATCGTGTTTATTCTACAGTACTATATATATATATATATATATATATATATATATATATATATATATATATATATATATATATACTATATGTATCTATGATGTGCTGTTCTCGTATTGATGCTACTGAGTGGAGACTATGCGATATATCTATCTATTTACTGTGTTCGTCTCTCTTTCTCTCTCTTTCTCTCTCTCTCTCTCTCTCATATATATATATATATATATATATATATATATATATATATATATATATATATATATATATATATATATATACCCGGTATATACCGGTATATATATATACAGTATATATATATATTTTTTTTTTATGACCACCGCCGGGATTTACATAGATTTACATAGCTACACTGACCACACAGACCTTACGATGCAAGCGAGGTGGTCAGGACTTAATTCTAGTAGAGATGGCATATTCGGTAGAAAGGGAAAGTTGAAGCAAGAGAGAGAGAGAGAGAGAGAGAGATAGATAGATAGATATATATATATATATATATAGAGAGAGAGAGAGAGAGAGAGAGAGAGTATATACTGTATAATTATACACACACGCAGAGGAAGATTGCGAGATCTTTATTCTCACTATCACCGCGAGCACTACCATCATCACAACTCCACCTCCACCCCGACCATCTATCTACACAATAATTATCTTCGCCAGCATTACCTCCGTCACAACCCCCACCAATAACAGTGACGAGAAACCCACTACCACAACCACCTAGTTCAATACCACCTCTATCACCACCACCAACACCAATACCACCACCATAACTAGCACCAACACCAACAGCAGTAGCACCAATACCACAACCTACACCATCATCACCAATATCACCACTACCACCACCATCAACATCCCCTTCAAAACCAGCACAAGCAGTACTATCACCATCACCGCTATCACTACCATCACCACAACCATTACTACCAGAACCACCACCACTACTACCACAACTACTATCACCACCACCACTACCACCACTAACACCAACATCACTCCCACCATTACCACTGCCACCAGCATTGCAACTACTGCCAATATATCACCATCACCAGCATAATTACCATCAGTAACATTGCCACCAACAAAACTACCACTACCACCACGATACATCCTATATCACCACATACGCTAACACCACCATCACCACTGTCATTAACCACAACTAATTACACCACCACCACCACCACCACCATTAACACTATCTCCATCAGCACAACTACCGCTACCACCACTAACACCTCCATTACCCTCACCAACACTATCACCACCACCACTACTACCACCACTACCATCCGCATCACAACAACCAATAGCACCACCACCACTATCACCACCATCACCACCACTAACACCATCACTACCATCCGTATCACAACAACCAATAGCACCACCACCACCATCACTACCACCACCACCACCATCACTACCACCACCACCACTATCGCCACCACAATCACCACCATCACCACTATCACCACCACCACCACCACAATCACCACGACCACCACCATTATCACCACCATCACCGCTATCACCACCACCACCACTATCACCACCACCACCACCACTATCACCACGACCACCTCCACTATCACCACCATCACCACCACTAACACCATCACTACCATCCGTATCACAACAACCAATAGCACCACCACCACCACCATCACTACCACCACCACCACCATCACTACCACCACCACCACTATCGCCACCATCACCACTATCACCACCACCACCACCACAATCACCACGACCACCACCACTATCACCACCATCTCCACCACCACCACTATCACCACCACCACCACCACTATCACCACGACCACCTCCACTATCACCACCATCACCACCACCACCGCTATCACCACCACCACCACCACTATCACCACGACCACCACCACCACCGCTATCACCACCACCACCACAACCACCACCAGCACCACCACCACCATCGCTATCACCACCACCACCAGCACCACCACCACCACCGCTATCACCACCACCACCACCACCACCACCACCAGCACCACCAACACTAGCACCATCACCACCACCATCTCCATCAGCACTATCTCCACCATTCAGCGGCCTGTTATCAGAGAGCTTCACCAGACAATGCTAGGGGAGAATTATCATGCACAGGGGGAGCTTTGGCTGAGCGGGGGCGGTGGTGGAGGGGACGCGGGGGAATTGGTGGAGAGGGGGGGGGGGAGGAGGGGAATTGGTGGAGAGAGGGGGGAGGAGGGAGAATTGGTGGAGAGGAAGGAGGGGAGAGCGAGGGGAATTGGTGGAGAGGAGGGGAATTGGTGGAGGAGGGGAATTGGTGGAGAGGAGGGGGAGGGGAAGGGGAATTGGTGGAGAGGAGGGGAGAGCGAGGGGGAATTGGTGGAGAGGAGGGGAGAGCGAGGGGGAATTGGTGGAGAGAGGAGATAGGGGAGATTTAGGGGTAATTGGGGGAGAGGGAGGGGTAATTGGTGGAGAGGGGGGAGAGGGAGGGGGAATTGGTGGAAAGAGGGACGGGGGAGAGGGAGGGGGAATTGGTGGACTGGGGAGATAGGGGAGAGCGAGGGGTAATTGGTGGAAAGAGGGAATGGGGAGAGAGAGGAGAGTGAGGGGTAATTGGTGGAGAGGGAGGGGGAATTGATGGAGAGGGAGGGGGGGGGAAGGGGAGAACATTGGTGGAACTAGGAAGAGACAAAGTAATAAGAAATGATAGAAGGATGTGGAATTTGA
Source organism: Paralithodes platypus (assembly GCA_032716605.1). Taxonomy (NCBI): domain Eukaryota; kingdom Metazoa; phylum Arthropoda; class Malacostraca; order Decapoda; family Lithodidae; genus Paralithodes; species Paralithodes platypus. Next base: position 44,226,578 of record CM064510.1, read on the forward strand.
AATATTGAAGAGAATACAAACGGAAGAAGGTGGGAAGGAAGGAGAATAAGCATTAAGCCGGAGTCACACGAGCCCTTTTTCGAGCAATGTTTACGGGCAATTGTGGTCAAGAAGCTTAACAAATGACACTTTATCAGAATTCAGCCACATAACATAATCTACCTTCAGTCTAGTTACCGATACCAGTGCGAAAAAGTCCCGAAATAATACGAGAAAATACTTACTCATATAAAATTGTCGGAAAATGCGCTCGTGTGACAGCGGCATTAGTCATTGAGTAAGAAAAAGAAACTTAAAAACCAAAATAAGAACCGAAATTGATAAAAATTCCAAAATAGAGAAAAGGAGAGGGCATTAAAGCAAGTTAAAGATAACGGGAGAAACTGGGTTAATTCAGATTGAATGACCTACCCGTCTAATGATATCGGTGTTAAGATAAATATATAGATAACTGGAAATATATGAATAGATAGGTATAGAGAGAGAGAGAGCCTGGCTGTCTATCTATAAAGCCGCTATCACACGAGCGCTTTTTCCGGCAATTTTCCATGAGTAAGTTTTTTCTCGTATTATTTCGGGACATTTTTGCACTGGTATTGGACTGAAGGTAGATTATGTTAGGCGGGTGAATTCTGATAAAGTGTAATTTTTGAAGCTTCCAGACCATAATTGCCCGTAAAAATTACTCGAAAAAGGGCTCGTGTGATACTGGCTTAAGTCAATCTATGGTATTATTAAGATAAATAGATAGATAACTAGATATGAAAATATTTCAATAGATAAGTATAGAGAGAGAGTGAGAGCCTGGCTGTCTATCTATAAGTCAATCTATCTAATCTATCTATTATCTATCTATATTTATTTATCTATCTATACCTCGTTCACACCACCCATCCATCAAACCATCCCCTAGCGTACCATGGACTTGTTTTGTGTACTGAAACCTTTGCTGACGACAGTCCAAAGTTGGCGAGAATTATTGACTTCTATTACTTTGGGTTCATCTCTCTCTCTCTCTCTCTCTCTCTCTCTCTCTCTCTCTCTCTCTCTCTCTCTCTCTCTCCTCTCTCCCCTCTCCTCTCCTCCATCCCTCCCTCTCTCTCTCTCTCTCTCCTCTCTCTCTCTCTTTCAATAAATAAATAAATAAATATATATATATATATATATATATATATATATATATATATATATATATATATATATATATATATATATTCATGTTTTCTGTATTATCTACTGTATTTGTGTCAAAATTGTCTGTCACTATCGTTCTTAACCCTTTCAGCATACGATGACGCCACTTCCATTTTATCTTGGCGACCATCAAACGATCTGATTCAGCTCAAGAAGAAATTGGGAGTCAAAGGGATAACTGATAGACTTTACCCCTTTCGATTCCTAAAGAAGGCCATCCAAATTTGAACAAACTCGCATAATATTACCCAGTTTAAGGGGGGTCACCTGCTTTTTATCATATTTCTCTCCTTTTCTCTCCTTTTTTCTGATTTGTATCCATTCGGCCCCATTCAGCCTACTGTTTTAAGACGTTTATCCCCATACAGGAGTCAATTTCTTCCTGGCGAGCAATAGCGAGCCATCATTGTATGGAGAAATCCGGCTTCGCCGGAGAAATTTTTCTATCGAAAAATGTACAAATTTAACTTGCTGTCAAAATCAATATATATATATATATATATATATATATATATATATATATACTGTATATGCTGGCTCGCTACCGCTACCAGCAAAATATTGACACCTGGATGGGGGTAAACGTCTTAAAACAGTAGGGTGAATGGGGCCGAATGGATACCAGCCAAAGAGAGAGGGAGAAAGAGAGAATAAAAGCGAGGTGGGCTCCCTTAAGATGAATATGTTAAAATACTGAAAAGGTTAATTTGTTTAGATTTATAGCATCCCTCTAATTATCGCCTGAATCTGTGTATTTCAATTTAATCAACATATCTGTATAGTTTTAACCCCTTCACCACCATTAATCAACATATCTGTATAGTTTTAACCCCTTCACCACCATTTCAATTTAATCAACATATCTGTATAGTTTTAACCCCTTCACCACCATTACGTAATATTCATCAGATTCTGGTTACCGTTAGACAATTTTCCTTAGTAATCTACCTATTCGACTCAAATGGGTAAATACGATCGCAATTAGCCCTCTTAGTAACTAAGGTCCTTCTTAAGCTACACAAAATAATCTAATGTTAACCAGAATCAAAGGTATATATATATATATATATATATATATATATATATATAATACAGTATATATATATATATATCACCGGTAATATATATATATATATATATATATATATATATATATATATATATATATATATATATATATATATATATATACTTAACTCTTTAACTACCAATCTACCTGCCCATCAATTCATGCATCAATCTATCTATCTATCCGTTAATCTAACTTGCCATCTGCCTATGAGTCTCTCAATATGTCTTTTCCCATGATAAGCCTTCGGCAATTATGGTCCACGATGCATAGGTATGGACTTGGATCTAATTTCGACATTATAAGCAAGGAACATATGACATCAATGGCCAATGTAAAGGAAATATAAAGTAAAAAAAAAAAAAAAAAAAATTCAAAATAGGCCTAATATATATAATTATAGTAGTAGTAGGACACAATAATAATATCAATAATTATAATGATAATATTAATGTAAATAGTAGTTGATAATAATAATAATAATAATAATAATACTAATAATAATAAACGGTATATTTCAAGAATGGCAGTCCGATGAGCTGAAAATACACAGTTTACAATCTAGTGGATGGACGTGAGAAAAAGAATATGTTTTGGTAAGAGAGGAGAGAAAAGGGGGAACATTCGCTGCAAACAGAATTGGCAAGACGAAATTTGTGGAGCCGCAAAATACAGATCAAGGAAGTTGAAAGATAAGATGATAAGACGATAGAAAGAAGGTGGCGAGAGAGGAAAAAGGATCATTCCAACTACAAAGAAACTCACTCGCAGGGAAAAAAATTGAATTGGAGCGAAAAGAAGTGAGAAAGAAGTGAATGTGGGAGGGAAGTCAATCATGCAGAAAAGAGAGAGAGAGAGAGAGAGAAAGAGAGAGAGAGAGAGAGAGAGAGAGAGAGAGGGGGAGGGAGGGGGAGGGAGAGAGAGAGAGAGAGAGGGCGGAGGGAAGTCAAACATGCAGAAAAGAGAGCGAGAGAGAAGAGGATAGAGAGAGAGAGAGAGAGGAGAGGAGGGGGATGAGGAGAGAGAAGAGAGTAGAGAGAGAGAGTAGAGAGAAAGAGAGAGAGAGGAGGGTGAGGTAGGGTGAGAGAAGAGAGAGATAGAGAGAGAGAGGAGAGAGATGAGTGAGATGGAGGCGAGAGGTGAAAGAGAGAGAGAGGAGAGAGAGAAGAAGAGAGATAGAGTGAGAGAGAGAGATAGAGAGGGGGGAAGGGAGGTATGGTGATGAGTGAGAGATATATTTATAGAGAGAGTGAGATGACGTTTGGATAGCTATAGATAGAGGAGAGAGGAAGAAAGACGAGAGATATAGAGAGAGAGGAGAGGAGAGAGAGAGATCAGATAGGGGGGGAGGGAGGGATAAGATAGAGAGAGAGAGAGAGATGAGATATCTTCGAAGAGATGATAGAGAGAGAGAGCGAGATAGCCCTAGAGAGAAATCGTTTGATTCTTTGTCCATGTGAGAGAGAAGAGATAGAGAGAGATAGAGATATTATCGAGAGGAGAGAGGAGATGGTGTTTGGTGTGATGTGACAAAGTGTAATGTGAAGGGCAAAAGTCGAATTCAAGAAGTAATGAAGATTTTAGAAGGACGGAAGTAAATAAAACAGAGTTGCCATGTTGGCGGAATCCTGGTGAGGAGGCTGGCAACCATTCCTTCAACTAGTGTGGTGGCGAGGCTTTACTTGTGTCTGTCTGTCTGTAAATTATCCTTTTTTTCATTTTTTTACTATCTGTCTGTTTCACTTTCTGTCTGTGCTCCTTCCTATCTGTCTGTCTTTCTGTCTGTCTGTCTGTAAATTATCCTTTTTTCTTTTTTTAATGTCTGTCTGTTTCACTTTCTGTCTGTGCTCCTTCCTATCTGTCTGTCTTTCTGTCTGTCTGTCTGTAAAAAAAAAATTTTTTTTTATAAAAAAATAAAGTAAAACTGTCTTTCTGTGTTTCAAAATCCACGTCACTCAACCTTTCTCTCTGTGTGCTTGCCCTTTTCCCTATTTCTTGTTCTCTGTCCTTCCTGTCTGTTTGGGTCTGAAGTCTGTCCTGTAAATCATCCTTTTATTTTTGTTTTTCTTTTTTTTTCTTTTTTACTGTTTTCCTGTTCACTTCTGTCTTTCGTCCTTTTTTTGTTTTTTTTTTTTTGGTTCTTTCTTCTGCTTCTGGTAAATTATGCCTTTTTTCCCCCTTTTTTTAAAAAAAATGTCCTGTCTGTTTTTTTTTTTATCTTATTTTTTTTATTTTTCTTTTTTTTTTGTTTTGTTTGTGTTTTTTTGTTCCTATCGTCTTTCTTTTCCTGTCTTTTTGTCTGTCCTGTAAAATAAAAATAAAAATTTTTTTTTTAAAATAATACCAAGTGTACCTGTCTGTTTCACTTCCAACACTTTCGGTCAAAACATCAAAACCTTTTTATGTCGTGCTCCTTTCCTATCTGTTTGTTCCCTTCGTCTGTCTGGGTCCGGTAATTATCCTCTTTGATTGCTGTGTTTGTAAAAAAAAATTAATGTCTGTCTGTTTCAACACCAACTGTTCTTCCTTTCGTTCTTGGGGTGTGCTTTTCTATTGTCTGGCTTCTTTCCCCTGTTCTGTCATGTTCTGTAAAAAAAAAAAATTATGTCTGTCGTTTCAACCACCACACGTTTATGTTCCTGTCTGTGTTCCTATCCCTATCTTGTCTGTCTTTTTATTGTTTATTTTGTCTGTCTGTTATTCTCTTTGATTGTGTGTTTGTAATTCTGCTTCACCCTTTATTTGCGTGAAATTTGTTAAAAGATGGATCTTCAAGATTTGTGTCAGAGGTAGGGGTATAATGAGCTTTGTACACGTATGGAAGTGTTTGTGAATCAGAGGTAGGGCACTAATGCGCTTTGTTACAGTATTGGCAGTGTTGTGTCAGAGGTAAGTCCCACTATGACGCTTTGTACAGTAGGGTCAGTTTGTGTCCGGAAGGTAGGGCACTATGAGACGTTGTACAGTAATGGCAGTTTTGTGTCAAGAGGTATGGTACTGATGAGCTTGTACAGTATGGCAGTTTGTGTCAGAGGTAGGGCACTATGAGCTTGTACAGTATGGCAGTTTGTGTCAGAGGTAGGGCACTATGAGCTTGTACAGTATGGCAGTTTGTGTCAGAGGTAGGGCACCATGAGCTTGTACATTATGTCAGTTTGTGTCAGAGGTAGGGTACTATGAGCTTGTACAGTATGGGTGCAGTTGTGTTTTCAGAGGTAGGGCACTATGAGCTTGGTACAGTATGGCAGTTTGTGTCAGAGGTAGAGGCACTATGGAGCTTTGTTTTTTAACAGTATGGTGCAATTTGTGTGCAGAGGTAGGTTACTAATGTCTTGTACAGTATGGCAGTTTGTGTCAGAGGTAGGGTACTATGAGCTTGTACAGTATGGCAGTTTGTGTCAGAGGTAGGGTACTATGAGCTTGTACAGTATGGCAGTTTGTGTCAGAGGGTTATGGTACTTTTAAGATGAGCTTGTACAGTAATGCATTTAGTGTGACAGAGGTAGTTACTATGAGCTTGGACTAGTAATTGCATTTGGTGTCAGAGGTAGGGCACTATGAGCTTGTACAGTATGGCAGTTTTTTGTCAGAGGTATTGTACTATGAGCTTGTACAGAGTATGGCATTCTTTGGTGTCAGCGGTAGGGTAGATGAGCTTTTTAAGTATGGCAGTTTGTGTCAGAGTTAGGGTACTATTGAGCTTGTACAGGTATTTCATTTTGTGTCAGAGGTAGGGTACGATGAGCTTGTAAATACAGTGATGGCAGTTTTTTTTTGGTTTCGTGAAGGTGTGCGTGTGTATCATACTGTATAATGTAGTCTATTAGTATATATATCTATATATATATATTATATATAGATATATTTCGATTATATATATATATATATATATATATATATGTATCCCCGTCTATATATATATATATACTATATATATATTTATATAGTTATATACTATATATATAATTATAGATAGATATATAATGCTAGCTATAAGGCTTAAGGGGCGTTCCAACCCAGATTTCCACTTGAGGGAATTTTTTTTTCTTGGACTGCTTTCGTCCCTCATGTTTAGCCCCATTGTTTTTCCTAATTTTAAGACGTTTGACCCCATTATTTTTGACGCGATTTTTAAGAAACTTTCACCCGCATTTCTGTCAATGTTAAACCACCATCTATTTTCGTGCCATTTAAAGTGGTCTGTAAACTGTAATTTAAAAGAGAGAATCGGTACTTTTCAGCAGAGCCTGGGAACATTTTTCTCCTTTTCTACCCGAAAAAAAATATTACAAATTTATCTTGAAAGGGGCTCAAGGGGGTGTAATCTTAAGCTTGAAAGATATCTAGGGACCAAACTAAAAACCTCCCCTTAACGGCTCTCCTCAGAGAAGTACCAGTATCAATAGCTCGAGCGTTGGGGACTCACCAAGTTTTCTGTATTCCTTTTGCTCGCCCAGACCTTTGACGTTTCTGCCCTCTCTCCTAGGATATCAAGATATTCCCAATTACACAGGAGTAATTATCAATAGCATAATCACATTCACTCACATTTGAACAACTAATCTTGTAATGCTTGCGGGCCCTATCGCCGTGATGTGTGCATGGTTTTCGGCTGGGACTTTTGGAGTGTTTTTTGTGTATTGATTTGATGTTCGTTGGTAGTTTGGAAGAAGCTTTACTAAATATATTGCTTGGCAGTAAGGTGATCCAGGGTCCTGGTCTGACAATTTCTACATATTAAGGAATATTGCGAATTGAGTTGGGATTATGGTCTGTGCTATTGTAAGATAATCCCAATGTAAAATAGATTAGAACATTTTCCCTAACACAATAGTTTGAGTATTTTATTGGTGTATTGGTGTGTACTAAGTATATGTGCTGAGAATTGTGGGTGATGATGTCACAGAGGAAACTGTGAGTATTATTAACATAATACCTCACACCTAACACTTACTAAATGTTAACAATTTCATAAGAATGGAGGACGCCAGGTAGTCCATGGTATTTGATCATGTATACATACATGATCATGTATGCATACCTGATCATGTATGTAAAGAATGTGTGCACGTTTTCACACACGTGGGTGGTGTAAGTATACACTATACAGTATATATATTATATATATATATATTTTTTTTTTCTATGTGATTGAGGGAGGCAAAAGGCATAACTGCCTATAGCGAGTGCCTCCCCCATAGTTGAAAGAGTGACAGGGCCAAAATCAAGGGACGTTCGAGCCAACGGCGCCTGGACACACGGAGTTTGAAGCATTTACTTCTAGAAGATGGAAACGACTTGATTCTGGGAGAGAGTGCCAGAGCTCAGTCTGTTGAGTAGAAGAAAGTTTGAGAGTTAACGTTTCACCTCTTTGTTTGGAGAGTTGCACAGAGTAGGGTTGGATTGAGAGTTGCAAGACGGGGTACCACGTGCCCTACGTAAAGGAGGTGGTAATGCACTGGGATAGCTCTGAGGAACACTGATTATTATAGAATAGCGATAGAATAGCGAGAGAGATGCATATATATATATATATATATATATATATATATATATATATATATATGTGTGAGCTACTTAATGTCTTATACTCTCAGCCAGGTTTGAACCACCGACAGTCAGGACGAGCGTCCATGCTTTACTCAACGCTACCACGGCGTGGTAATGATTAGTAAATATTGATAGCAAAAGGTTAAGTATACTGTATCACGCCGTGGTAGAGTTCGAACCCGCCTGATAGTATAATATATATATATATATATATATGTGTGTGTGTGTGTGAGTGCATG
>CM064510.1:44234729-44302229 GCA_032716605.1 Paralithodes platypus
ACAACAACAACTACCACCACCACCTACCACAACAACTACCACCACCACCTACCATAACAACTACCACCACCACCTACCACAACAACCACCACCACAACAACTAACATCACCTACCCCTACCCCTACCTACCCCTAGCTCCAACACAACATGGCTTTAGGCCACTGCACTCCACAAACACTCTTCTCACAGACCTTACACAAAGAGCTTTCGACGGCATCAATTCAGCTAGACCACCACACAGATCACTATTAGCCCCACTCGACATTAGTAAAGCCTTCGATGCCATCCCCCGCCACAACCTAACAAACAAAATCTACAACACAAACATGCACAACAACACAAAACGATGGCTGGCCAACTTCCTAGCAGGCAGATGTGCACACGTATCTTTTGCCGGTCAGTCATCTAAAAGCAGAAACTTTCCAAACGGAGTCCCACAAGGATCCGTCCTATCGCCCGCACTCTTCAATCTGTACATGCACGATATAACTACACCCAATACGCCCCAAATAAACTTAGCCTCCTATGCAGATGACATAACTCCACATGCACACACCATGACCCAAAAAGAGCAACAGAATCTCCTTCAACCCTATCTCAACCCACACTACATGGCTGGTGCACTACAAACAGACTTAATCTAGCCCCAGCCAAATCCACCGCAACCCTGCTCACAAGTTGGACAGGAGAACACGAATACATCCCTCAACTCACCATAAACAACACACCCCTAACACATACACACACACCCAAAATCCTAGGAGTAACATATGATACTCATATGACATTCAAACAGCACACCACAAACATTAAAAAGAAACTGACACCCAGACTTAACGCCCTCAGGTCACTGGCTCACACAAAATTTGGACACAACAAAGAAACTACCACCACAGTATATAAACAATACATAAGATCAGTGATGGAATACCAAGCCCAGCCTGGGCTTCTAACCTAGCTGAAACACATCATAAGACCTTACAGACTATTCAAAACAAAGCCCTGAAGATCATTACAGGCAGCTACTGCACCCACAGATCACCTACATCAAGAAACCAAAATCCTCAAAGTCAAAGACCATCTGGACATGAGAGGCACTCAATTCCTGGCAGCAGCCTCCACGAACCAAGACCACCCAAACACACTAAACTACATGGCAACACACACCCACAGACACCAAGAAATATCAAAACAACACCCAGCACACGGTATCACACACAATTATTGTCCTCTCTCCCTCCCTGCCCACCCCGAACCAACTTCCAGAAGCACATCCATACTCATATCTCTCACCGATCCATCCACTCACTCACAGACAACACACAGCTGCCAGCACGACGTCCCGAAATCCATCCTTCCGAATCCTCCCTTCCTCGCGAGGACAGAGTCCACCTGGCCAGGCTGAGATGCGGACACCATCCAGCTCTCCTGAGCTATCAGAAGAGACTGGATGACTCCGTTGTCGACGCCTGCCCGGGATGTAACACAGCACCCCATACCATTAAACACATCATAGAAGACTGCATTTCACACAACCACTTACGCCAACAACACAATCTACACTCAATGAGAGCTCTGTGGGAAAGCCCGATCGTGGCCATGGCCTTTCTCAGGGACTCGGGGCTGTTCGGCCAGGCAGCTTAGGGAACAACAACAACAACAACAACATCACCACCTACCACAACAACCACCACCACCTACCACAACAACCACCACCACCTACCACCACCACCACCTACCACAACAACTGCCACCACCACCTACCACAACAACTACAACCACCACCTGCCAGAACTACTACAACAACAACCACCACCACCTACCACCACCACCACCTACCACAACAACTACCACCACCACCTACCACAACAACTACCACCACCACCTACCACAACAACAACCACCACAACAAAACAATTATTTTAAAATAGCAAATTCCATATTATGAAGATATGAATAATTATTGTGAATTATTATTGGATGTATCACATCACACTTTTTAAAACTTATCTACTTCAAATGCATATTATGTAATTTATATAATCTATCTAGCTATCTATCTATCTATTGCCCGACGCCGTGATCCCCGAAGGGGTGGCCACGAACGAACCGCCCCCATGCACCTCTGTCCCCAGTCAGTCGACGCCCCTCCCCCCAACCAGCACCGCCTTCGTTCATGTACTTCCTCTCTCCATCCTTCCACCTCTCATTCGGTCTACCTCTCCCTCTCTGTCCCTCCACCTCGCTCTCGTACACCCTCTTAGTCATTCTCGCTTTCCATACGTTCCATATGGCCGAACCATCTCAAGTTGTTCCTTTTCACACTTTACAGCACATCTACCTCCACACCACACCTCCTTCTTACTTCCTCATTAGTCTGTCTATCCCTCCATGTAACTCCGCACGCACTCCTTAAGTAATTCATTTCCACTGCTCTCACTCTTGGTCTGAGTCTCTCAACCAACGTCCATGCTTCGCTTCCGTAAGTCAGTGTCGGGATTACCACACTGTCGTGCAAGGACTTCTTCACTTCCATACTGACCACCCTATTTCTTGTTACTGCTTTTAGCCTTCCTACAACCCTCTTCCCCTGTTGTACCCTCTCCCGCACTTCTTCATCCATAGTCCCATCTTTACTCAACACACTGCCCAGATACTTAAAAGAGTTGACGATCTCCATAGCCTGACCGTTCAGCCTCACCTCACACTCTGTGACTTCACCCCTTTCAAAGACCATAACCTTGCTCTTCCCCGCATTTACCTTCAAATTCCGTTTTTCGCACACTGTTCCAAACTCATTTACCAGACCCTGCAACTCCCATTCAGTATCAATCATCAGAACTGTATCATCCGCAAACAGCAGTATACCTGTAGGTAGCTTCCACTCAATTCCTTCCCTTTTCAGCGATACATATATATACATGTATATAATCTTATGTATATTACGAAATAAAGTTATTGAATATTGAATATTGAACAACCACCACCTCCTACCACAACAACAACTACCACCACCACCTACCACAACAACTACCACCACCACCTACCACAACAACTACCACCACCACCTACCACAACAACCACCACCACCTACCACAACAACCACCACCTACCATACATTACTACCACCACCTACCACAACTACCAACAACTACTACCACACTACCACAACAAACCACCACCACCACACACCACAACACTACCACCACACCTACCATTTGACACATTATCAATACCAAATATCAGTGTGAAATGTTTTCATAGAAATTTAAATTTGTTTGTGTTTTGTTGGTCTATCAGAATGAGAGTTGAGCGTTCTCTGCCATACCCATAGCTTACTCTGACTGTTCCTTTTACTTATATATTTTCTAGATCTCAAGTGACGGCGTCTTTTCCGTGGATTGACCTCCCTACTGCCAACCCTGGCAGATTGGGAGCCAAAGCGTCACATTTTTCCTTTGACCCTCAACTTTCCCTTTATAATTGCTGAGGGGCACAGGGCCTTGGGTGGGGCTTTTGTTTCCCGAGCGTTTCTGCACCCTCCTCAGCTCCCTGCCTTTGAGTGGCTTCGGTCACCTGGGCATTATTAGTGGTAAGCTGGGAGGGACCTGTGGGGGCGCTCGGTTGTGGCCTTGGCCTTGCTCGGGACCTTGGGGCTGCTCGGCCAGACAGCCTGGGGAACAGCAACAACAACAACAACCACAACAACTACCACCACCACCTACCACAACAACCACCACCACCACCTACCACAACAACTACCACCACCACCTACCACAACAACCACCACCACCTACCACAACAACTACCACCACCACCTACCACAACAACAACCACCACCACCTACCACAACAACTACCACCACCACCTACCACCACCACCACCTACCACAACAACTACCACCACCACCTACCACAACAACTACCACCACCACCTACCACAACAACCACCACCTACCACAACAACCACCACCTACCACAACAACCACCACCACCACCTACCACAACAACTACCACCACCACCACCACAACAACTACCACCACCACCTACCACAACAACTACCACCACCACCTACCACAACAACTACCACCACCACCACCTACCACAACAACTACCACCACCACCTACCACAAAAACAACCACCACCACCTACCACAACAACTAACACCACCACCTACCACAAAAACAACCACAACCACCTACCACAACAACTACCACAACAACAACCACCACCACCTACCACAACAACCACCACCACCACCTACCACAACAACTAACACTATACCAACTACCACAACAACAACCACCATCAACTACCACAACAACTACCACCACCACCTACCACAACTACCACCATCAAGGCCTGCAGGTTAATCCCACATCAAGGCAACAATGACAGTCTTCTGCCCTGATCCCTTCCAGAATTACAGACTTTCCTGCCTACTCTCTCTCTCTCACACACATTAATTATGCACATATAGACACACATACACACACACACACACACACACACACACACACACTCCCACAAACATAGCACACACACACACACACATCGCACACACACACACATAGCAAACACACACACACACACATAGCACACACACACACACCCACATAGCACACACACACACACACATAGCACACACACACACACACACATAACACACACACACACACACACATATAGCACACATACACACACACACACACACACATACATAGCACACACACACACACACATAGCACACACACACACACACACACACACTCACAAACACACACACACATAGCACACACACACACACACACACACATACACACACACACACACACACACTCACAAACACATATCACACACACAAACACACACATATTTCCTCCATTATCTCTTTCTTCTCTCCCCCACACTCATCCATCTGTTCTTCCCTTCCCCTCCTGTCTGTCTGTCTGTCTGTCTGTCTGTCTGTCTGTATGTATGTCTGGCCCTCTTGTGTCTGTGTCTGCCTGTCTGTTGCTGTTTGTGTATCTTCTCGTGTGTCTGTCTGTCTGTCTGTTTGTGTTTGTGTATCTTCTCGTCTGTCTGTCTGTTTGCCCCCCTTCTGTCCGTGTCTGTCTGTCTGTTGGTGTTTGTGTATTTTCTCGTCTGTCTGTTTGCCCCCCTTCTGTCTGTGTCTGTCTGTCTGTTGGTGTTTGTCTATCTTCCCGTCTGTCTGTCTGTTTGCCCCCTTCTGTCTGTGTCTGTCTGTCTGTTGGTGTTTGTGTATCTTCCCGCCTGTCTGTCTGTCTGTTTGCCCCCTTCTGTCTGTGTCTGTCTGTCTGTTGGTGTTTGTGTATCTTCCCGCCTGTCTGTCTGTCTGTTTGCCCCCCTTCTGTCTGTGTCTGTGTATCTGTTGGTGTTTGTGTATCTTCCCGCCTGTCTGTCTGTCTGTTTGCCCCCCTTCTGTCTGTGTCTGTCTGTCTGTCTGTTTGCCCCCCTTCTGTCTGTGTCTGTCTGTCTGTCTGTTTGCCCCCCTTCTGTCTGTGTCTGTCTGTCTGTCTGTTTGCCCCCCTTCTGTCTGTGTCTGTCTGTCTGTTTACCTGTTGTCTGTGTCTGTCTGTCTGTTTGCCCCCCTTCTGTCTGTGTCTGTCTGTCTGTCTGTTTGCCCCCCTTCTGTATTTATCCGTTGGTGTTGGTGTATCTTCCCGTGACTAGTGACCTATCGTATGTCGTTTTGATTTTGGGCAAAACGGCACATCTACTTTATTATTATTACAGTTAGCCTGTTTGGTACGAAGACACCTTTATTACTCTTGTTTACATGTTTATTATACGATATTATTATTCAGTTTATTATTATTCAGTTTATTATTCAGTTTATTATTATTCAGTTTATGAATGTATGGTAGGAGTGCTCTGTGCGTGTGTGTGCGTGTGTGTGTGTCTGCATGTGTGTGTTCATGTGTGTTGGCGTGTGTGTTTCTATGTGTGTTGGGTGGTGGTATGTCTGTTTTATGTTCTTAAAGGGACCCACCTCGTTTTTTCCCTCCCTCTCTCTCTCTTTCCCTCTCTCTCTCTCTCTCTAGGCTGTATTCATTTGGCCCCATTCAGCCTACTGTTTTAAGATGTGTATTGCCATCCAGTGTCGATTTTTTCCTGGCGAGCGGTAGCGAGCCAGCAAACATTTTAAAATGTTTTTGACAGCAGGCTAAATTTATAAATTTTTCGATAAAAAAAAAATCTCCGGCGAAGCCGGATTTCTCCATACAATGCTGGCTCGCTATCGCTCGCCAGGAAGAAATCGACACCTGGATGGGGATAAACGTATTATAACAGTAGGCTGAATGGGGCCGAATGGATACAAGCCAGAGAAAGAAAGAAAAGGAGAGACAAAAAGCAGGCGACCCCCTTAATGATATTGCGTTTGTGTTTCTCTGACGTATTGTGAAGAAATAGTGTTATGATGTGAAGCAAGTGGGTGTGTGTCCGAATATGTTAACGTATGTGGTATGTGGTATGTGGTAGGTGGTATGTGGTATGTGGTATGTGGTATGTGGTATGTGGTATGTGGTATGTGGTATGTGGTATGTGGTATGTGGTAGGTGGTATGTGGTATGTGGTATGTGGTATGTGGTATGTGGTATGTGGGAGGTTTGGATACTTTGTATATTCATATGTGTGTTCATGCATTTGAGAACTAACTCTAACTCTAACTTTCTTTCTCTCTCTCTCTCTCTCTCTCTCTCTCTCTCTCTCTCTCTCATATTCGGAACGGAGGGTGGGGAGAGAGCCTTCTTCTTTACTATCCTTTCCTTCCACTGTCCCTTATTCTCGGGTTAGCTATCTCTACTAGAATTAAGTCCTGACCACCTCGCTGGGATCGTAAGGTCTGTGTGGTCAGTGTGTCTATGTAAATGTATGTAAATCTCTCCCTCTGTCACTATGCCAACTCTTTAACCAACAGGGCCGGGTTCAAAAAGATGCCACCAACCAGAATTAATTGAGTTGCAACCCTGCCATGTCTCCTTTATACAAAGCTGCCCCACCTTATATACCTGCACACACACACACACACACACACACACACACACACACACACACACACACACACATATATATATATATACGTATTTATCTAATCTATTCATTTATCTATCTATCTACCTATCTATCTATCTATCTATCTATATATATATTCTGACATACGGAGCCCTGTATGTTTATTTTAGAGTTAGAATTAGAGTTGAAGGAGTGCCAAACTACCCACACGGCGAAGCAGCCAAGCGAGCGAACCAGCGAGTGGGAAACCAGCTCGTCCGCATACCAGCAAACAAGCCTTCACACCTGCGTGCGTCATAGGGGACCCTGCAAACTACTTCGATGACCCGATGCTATGACTTATGATCGACGCCAGGAGACTCCATTGGACCACGCACCTGCTACGCAACTCGAGGAGCTGTGATTGGGGCGCGCACTACCCGCTGCCTCCTGATTCGTTCCTACACCATCATTGTTTAGTATATAAGACCCGAGTAGTGGGCATTCAATTCAGTCTCATTTGGAGTTGGGGAAGGTGAACTTGCAGCTGGAGGAAGACGGGGTGAAGTATTATAATGGGATTGTGACTGTCAGTCAGATTATATAAGTGTGTGTTAAGTGTGTTCGGTGTAAACACTTACGTTATGTTGGTTAGTAAGATATGTGATTGGGAATTAACGTTAACGCTACTATTATGTACTTAACTATTTGATTGGGAATTACGTTAACGCTACTATTATGTACTTAACTATTTTAGTTGACTGACTTGTGGACTAAAGCAACTCTTTAAGTAATTGGGTTATGATGAAAGTAATACTATTGTTTTATATTAATACTTACGAGTTCTTTCATTTTCTTTTAATTAAGCTTACATTGCTTAACGGTACTTAGTACGGTGATACTATTGTTTCATATTAGTAATATCGCCTTAGACTAACATGGCTGTTTTAAAGTTACTTCTAGTGATTTCCTAAGCTGAAGAAAATTCGTTTAGCTTCAAAATATTATTTTTGCTTTTCATATTATTTGAGTGAGACCTGAATCGAATATATTAAGCGATCCTGTAACTTAATTTACTCATAATCAAACCTCAATGTTACGTGGTTAAGAAATACATTTAACTAATTATTATATATATATATCTTAACTTTTTATGTGACTTTAGGATATTAATCCTGATGATAATAATAATATAATACTATTAACGTAAGACAAGAACCAAGAATAATTACATTAAATATAAATAAAAGGACATAAGAAAACTATTTATTAATTTCAAAAAGGGTAAGAGACAGAAATATTCTTACTTTAATATTTATCTTTCAAGACTTTTTATAGAATTAATAGTCCTTCTTTAGATATAATTTATTCGGTTCATAACCATAGCCTAATAAGCTTCGGTTAAATAATAATTCTTTATAAATAATACATGACTTTAATTAGTTTCAGTATTTTTTCATAATTAAAAAGTATCAGTCAATAAAGGATACCAAGTCCTAAGATCCAAAAGGAAAGGAAGCAACAACAGGAAATAATTTTATTAGATTTTACTTTTGTTTTGCCTTCAGATGACTGATACCTTAATATATATCTCTGTGCTATCTAGATTCATCAAGTTAACCACTTGAGGATCAAGATACGTAACAATATATATATATATATATATATATACCGTATATAAATGTCGGTAGCTACTGAGAATTGCTTTTAACAAACCTCCACTCTTTTTGTGTTGTGTTTTATTTGGGTGAATGGGCGGGGGGTGTTCCTTTAGCGCTAGGGAGCCCACACAGGAATGCCAGGGAGGAATTTGATTACTGTTGAATATATATATATATATATATATATATATATATATATATATATATATATATATATAATTCGGTTATGGTATCAACATCGGCTATTGGTATCAACATCGGCTATTGGTGAGATGAGTAAGGAATATTTAAGGGGAGGTTTTTAGTTTAGTCTCTAGATATCCATCAAGCTTAAGATTGCACCCCCTTGAGCCCCTTTCAAGATGAATTTGTACTTTTTTCGGTAGAAAAATGTCCCAGCTGAAAGCCGGTTCCTCTTAAATTACAGGCTCGCTATCGCTCGCCTGGATAAAATCGACAGCTAAATGGCACGAAAGGTCTAAACATTGACAGAAATGGGTCGAAGGTTCTTAAAATCGTCAAAATAATAGGGCGCACGTCTTAAAATTAGAAAAGCAATGGGGCTAAACATGAGGGAGAAAGGAGTCAAGAAAAAAATCCCTCAAGTGGAAATCTCCCTTTAAAGGTTGGTCATATATTTCTTAATTACAAATCCACAGTTAAAATAATGATGTGTAGTAGCATACATTCACTATACAATTCGTAACACTGCTGCTATGAAACTGATAAGAGACTTCGTAATAAGAAATATGTTATTTATATGGTGAGTCAATGGCCAATTCGGAATATCCTGAACAAAATTTGAACTGGAGGGTTGGGGGGGGGGGATATAGCTAGAACATGCTAACTAAGCTTGAAGTAGTATATTGTTTTATTATTTAGTTTAATATTTTGTTAAGAAAATGAAAATACGACATGCAAACACGGGTACCAATTACGACAAATAACTTCACCGAATGTCGCCCTCACTTTATGCAAACGTACAGTCTCTCTCTCTCTCTCTCTCTCTCTCTCTCTCTCTCTCTCTCTCTCTCTCTCTCTCTCTCTCTCTCTCTGTTTGTCCATATAATGTATACTGTATATATTTTGGACCTTCAGAGAACTCAGCCTACAGGAACGATGACTTAGTAACAGAAGTATTGATGCTGCAGAGAGACGCTTAGCATTTATATTGTATTAACCCCCCCCCCTCCCCCTTTTCTCTGATGTTTAGCCCCAATAATTTTGAGATTTCTAGACGTTCGCCCCAATAGGTTTGAGAATTAACGAAGCTCGTCCCATTAGTTTGACGATTTTATGATCTTTCTACCCATTTCTTTGTCAGTTCTTATACCTTTCGTGCCATTTAAGTGTCAATTGTTCCTGGCGAGGAAATGCAAGCCAGTAAATTAGGAGGAACCGACCGAATTGGCTACCGAAAAATGCATCAATGTATGTCGTAGAGGGGTCTTGGGGGTGTTTTTTAAAGTTTGATGGAGGTCTAAGGAACAACCAAACAGCCGCCAAAGGCGGCTTTCTAGGGCCTTTCCTAGCTGATGCTGAGAGGATTGGGTTCTAGTCATGTGGTGATGGGCTGGTCTATCAGAGTGAGAACTGAGCAATCTCTGCCATACCCATAGCTTACTCTGACTGTTCCTTTTACTTATATATTTTCCAGATCTCAAGTGACGGCGTCTCTTCCGTGGATTGACCTCCCAATCTACCAAGATTGGAAGCCAAAGCGTCACATTTTTCCCTTGCCCCTCAACTTTCTCTTCATAATTGCTGAGGGGCACAGGGCCCTGGGTGGGGCTTTGGTTTCCCGGGCGTTTCCGCACCCTCCTCAGCTCCCCGCCATGGAGTGGCTTCGGTCACCCAGGCTTTATTGTGGTCGGCAGGGAGGGTTCTGTGGGGGCGCTCGGTTATGGCCTTGGCCTTGCTCGGGGTCTTGGGGCTGTTCGGCCAGGCAGCATGGGGAACAACAACAACAACAACAACCAAACAAATAATAATAATAATAACAACTGATTATAATACATTAGGAAATAAATCAATAAAATTAAATTAAACGTATATATATATATAAATAAAAGATGTTAAAAATTAAAAATGCAACGATCATTATATGTCGTGCTATTGAAGGAGCCCACCTCGCTTTTTTTCTCTTTCTCTCCCTCTCTCTTTGGCTTCTATCCATTCGGTTCCATTCAGCCTACTGTTTTAAGACGTTTAACCCCATCCAGGTGTCAATATTTTCCTGGCAAGCGGTAGCGAGCCAGCATATATATATTTTTGTTTTGACAGCAAGCTAAATTTGTAAATTTTTCAATAGAAAAATGTCTCCGGCGATGCCAGATTTCTCCATACAATGCTGGGTCGCTATCGCTCGCCAGGAAGAAATTGACACCTGGATGGGGATAAACGTCTTAAAACAGTTGGCTGAATGGGGCCGAATGGATACAAGCCAGAGATAGATATTAAAATAGAGAAGGAAAAAACAGCAGGTGACCCCCCTTAAGCATTATATATATATATTTGGTTACATGTTATGATCATTGCATTTTTCATTATGCAATCAACCTCACAACTATTTTTATACTGAGTCAGTAGAGATGATGAAATGAGTACAATTCTAATCTAAATAGCAGCACTTTCTGGGCTATTGTTTGCTTAAGGGGAGATGGGCCGGTTTGCTGGACCACTTTCTCCCTCATGTTTAGCCCCATTAGTTTTCAGATTTTTTAGATGTTTGCCCCATTAGTTAGTCGATTTAAAACCTTTCACCTCATTTCTTCGTCAATATTTAGATCTTTCGTGCTATTTAGGTGTCGATTATTTCCCTGGCGAACGATAGTGAGGCTGTAATGTTGAAAGGATCGGCCTTCGGCCGGGACATTTTTCTACCGAAAAATGTACACATGCAGGCTACACTAGAAGAGGGATCTAATGGATGTTTGTTTTTTTAAATTTGATGGAGGTCTAGGGAGGAAACTAGAAAAATAACGAATACATGCAAAAATCGCCCAAAAAGTGAACCATCTCCCCTTAACCCTTTCTGTACAGTTGACGTCTGCTTTGTTTTGTCTTTTGTTTCAGCTACATTTAGACAATTTTATGAAGCTTAGGAAGGATATATTATTATTGTCTATGCGTATGAAGGAGACAACAGGCAAAGCGGCGTGTGACAAGTGTCTCCCCCAAAGTTGAAAGAGTGATAGTCGATATTTTAAAGTGGTTGTATTTTTTCTGGTGTATTGGAAAGAAGTGTGGTGTGATTGTTAAGGGAGCCCACCTCGCTTTTTTCTCTTTCTCTCCCTCTCTCTTTGGCTTGTATCCATTCGGCCCCATTCAGCCTACTGTGTTAATGAACCCTCCGCTGAGCCCAGAAATCAAAATTTCTAAATTTTTTTGTTCTTGTTCTATAATGCTTCTTTCAACATAGGAGAATAGCATAGGAGGGAACAAAAAAACATATCGCATCCATAACCCCCCCGGGCGGGGGTTTGCCCACGTCCCAAATAAACGAAAAAATGTACCTACAGCCACCAAAAAAAAAAAATTGTGTCTTTTGTCTAAAGGGCTTCTGTAAGCAATAGAAATGATCATATGAGGGCATAAACACCCATATGACATCCCTAGCCCCCCTCTGGGGGGCCCCAAAATCATGGATTTTGGTATAAAATTATTT
This sequence comes from Paralithodes platypus, assembly GCA_032716605.1. Classification (NCBI taxonomy): domain Eukaryota; kingdom Metazoa; phylum Arthropoda; class Malacostraca; order Decapoda; family Lithodidae; genus Paralithodes; species Paralithodes platypus. The sequence goes on from CM064510.1 coordinate 44,247,077, forward strand.
GAATTTATTTAGGCATGCTTGCTGCTGAAGACATTTTGGTTTAGTTAGCCATAAATCTCGATCTTCTATGTGAGCACCAATGATAGAAAACGACTTCTAAGGAGGTCTAACTAATTTATCTCTCCAAAATTTAATTTTGGTGTGTGAAAATCTAAGATTTTAGCTTGCCAGCGATTCTATATTGGCACTTACGAGATCATCTACTTTTGTTTGTATTGCTCAAATTCATTCCCCTTCTACACACTACATATAGGACTATATAGCAGCTGGAAAATGAAGAGATAATGGCATTATCTCACATATTTTTCAAGATTCGACATTGTTCATGTTGAAAAGTTGGCTACCAAAATATATATATATATATATTATATATTTTGTTCAGCCCCTTCTATTATTCAATATGGTAAAACTAGATAATTTTCTTGTAGGGGATGCTTGTAGGATACGCCATGCAAAAATTGCGGGAAATTTGAACAATTTTGAGTGAGATGATTTTACAAATAGTGCAATGAAATTCTGCGCTCGCGCGCACGCACATAGAGAGCTGATTTTTTCAGCGAGTCTTAGTATTTCCATTGGTAATAAGATGGTATAATGCCAGAAACACAGTCTCTTATACAAGCTACTTGGGGGTCAAAGGTTCAGCCTCCCCTAATTAAGACGTTTAGAGCCTACCTCAATCCATGTGTCATTATTTTCCTGGCGAACGGTAGCGAGCCAGCATATATATATTTTTGTTATGACAGCAAGATAGATTTGTAAACTTTTCGATAGACAAATGTCACCGGCGAAACCGAATTTCTCCATACAATGCTGGCTCGCTATCGCTCACCAGGAAGAAATCGACACCTGGATGGGGATAAACGTCTTAAAACAGTTGACTGAATGGGCCCGAATGGATACAAACCAGGGAAAGAGAGAAAAGGAGAGGAAGATAAACAAAAACGGTGACCCCCCTTAAGTGTAGTGTAATGAATAGGGGAAGGAGATGTTTATGAGAGCTAGCTGGATTACTCTTTGTGTAGGCGTGACACAAACGGAAACAGTGAGGGAAGCCAAACTAATGTAGCATGAGTTCCAGCAACTCCTTATCACATACCTATGAGGCCTCCCCTGAGTATTGCCCTGCTCGATTGCCGTCTACAATCTAACCAGTAGCTAAAAGGATTAATTGAGTCTTTAGCCTTGCAATGGGTAGAAATCTATTCCCTGGCTGACTCTTCCCAAATGGTAGAACTATTAGCTCGATAACTTTAGTCGTTTGTGAGCTATAGAGGTTTATGTGTCAAGAGTTTTGACCTAATTCTTTGGAACAGGGCATAGTTAATGTGCACATGAATACCATACCGACCGACTTTCCATGACAAAAAAAAAAAAAAAAAAAAAATCTAAGTTAAGGGGATTTATTTTTTTTATTTTTTTTATTTTTTCATATACCTCTATCAGGCTTATAAAAATGCCCCCAAGACCCCATGTGTACATTTTAGGTAACACATGGTACAAAGACGGTTCTTCATAAATTACAGGTTCGTTATCGCTCGGCAAGAACAAATCGACACCTAAATGGCAGGACAAATGATGATATTGACAAAGAAAGGGTGCGAAAGGTCTAAAAATCGCCAAACTAATAGGCTGAACGTCTTAGCATCTTAAAATCTGAAAACTAAGGGCTAAGCATGAGGGAGAAGTGTCCAGAAAAACGGCCCATCTCCCTTTAAAATAGGCAATCTAATGGGCCAAGCATCTTAAAATCTCAAAATTAATGGGACTAAGCATGAGGGAGAAGGGGGTGCAGAACAAAATAAATAATTGAAAATGTCCCCTTAAGATCAAAGGATTATATATATTGTAATGTTTCCAAAATTATCGGATAGATTCCCACCAATAGTGACGAAACATTCGTGTGTGTCAGTACAAAAGTCAAGAATATCCTAATTTAGATATCACGCCAAGGTTAAGGTCAAGGTCAATGTGCACTGTAATTAAAAGGTGTAATATCAAGATGGGTTAGTTGATAGTGCTTTACCTTTTACCATTTGATATACTTCATTATCCTCATAATAGATGCGTTACGCAAGGTTGGTGCCAGAACAGAGTTTTCCGAATTCGGACTGAGAAAGAGCAAGGGTTGCTGAACTTTGTGTGCCTCACAGGCTTTACCTGTATATATATATATACTGTATATGTAAAATACAGATCTTCATTACTATCTTATCGCTATATTTCCAATCTTCCTGTTCTCCCATTAACCAAGCCACCACCAGCACTACCAGTTAGCTAACAAGGTGGGAGACAGTCGCCAGTCAATTGTCTGTTACTGGGGAGAGACACAGACTGACAGGCAGACAGACAGGTGGTGGAGGGAGGGAGGAGAGGTGTGTGTGTTTGATTGTGTTTATGTGTGTGTGTGTGTGTGTATGTGTGTGTTTATGTCTGTGTGTGAATGTGTGTGTTATGTATAGGTGCGGGTGTGTTAGATTGTACTTATGTGTGTGTGTCTAGGTGTATGTGTGATGGAGTGTGTGTGTGCTTGAGTGGGAAAGGCTTTGTATGTGTCGAGTCGCTATGTGTGAGTGCTGGTTCGTGTGTTGGGGAGAGGTTGTTTTGTATGTGGCTTGTTTTGTTTTGTATGTGGCTTGTTTTGTTTTGTATGTGGCTTGTTTTGTTTTGTATGTGGCTTGTTTTGTTTTGTATGTGGAGTGTGTTGTTTTGTATGTGGCGTGTCTTGTTTTGTATGTGGCGTGTGTTGTTTTGTATGTGGTGTGTCTTGTTTTGTATGTGGCGTGTCTTGGTTTGTATGTGGCGTGTGTCATTTTGTATGTGGCGTGTATTGCTTTGTATGTGGCGTGTCTTGGTTTGTATGTGGCGTGTGTCGTTTTGTATGTGGCGTGTGTTGTTTTGTATGTGGTGTGTCTTGTTTTGTATGTGGCGTGTCTTGGTTTGTATGTGGCGTGTGTCATTTTGTGTGTGGCGTGTGTTGTTTTGTATGTGGTGTGTCTTGTTTTGTATGTGGTGTGTCTTGTTTTGTATGTGGTGTGTCTTGTTTTGTATGTGGCGTGTCTTGGTTTGTATGTGGCGTGTGTCGTTTTGTATGTGGCGTGTCTTGTTTTGTATGTGGTGTGTCTTGTTTTGTATGTGGCGTGTCTTGTTTTGTATGTGGTGTGTCTTGTTTTGTATGTGGCGTGTCTTGTTTTGTATGTGGTGTGTGTTGTTTTGTATGTGGCGTGTGTTGTTTTGTATGTGGTGTGTGTTGTTTTGTATGTGGTGTGTCTTGTTTTGTATGTGGTGTGTCTTGTTTTGTATGTGGCGTGTCTTGGTTTGTATGTGGCGTGTGTCGTTTTGTATGTGGCGTGTCTTGTTTTGTATGTGGTGTGTCTTGTTTTGTATGTGGCGTGTCTTGTTTTGTATGTGGCGTGTGTTGTTTTGTATGTGGTGTGTGTTGTTTTGTATGTGGCGTGTCTTGTTTTGTATGTGGTGTGTGTTGTTTTGTATGTGGCGTGTCTTGTTTTGTATGTGGCGTGTGTTGTTTTGTATGTGGTGTGTCTTGTTTTGTGAAAGTACGAGATTGTGTGTGTGTGTGGGCTTATATGTGTATGTGTAATGTGGGGAAAACATGTGTGTCTGTGAGTGTGTGTGCGTGTGTGTTTGTGTGTGTGTGTGTGTATTAGTTTGCGGGTGTGATTGGCATGTTTATATAAGAGAGATCGTGATTATATAATTATGTAATGTGTAAATGTGTATCTTTATCCATCTCCATCTCTCCATCTCTCTATCTCTCTATCTATCTATCTATCTACCGGTATCCATCTGTACACAAAGATACATGTACAGTCACGAGCATAAATACTGTGACACCAACCAGATAATATACGCTCTGACTTCCATATACCCTTCCTAATCTGAATACAATCGTCTAATTATAATAGCCGGGAAACAGAAAAGGAATCCGTAATCGGATCTTGAAAGGGTTACTATTTCTTCGTGTATTCCCCGTGCTATGAGGATTTATTATATATTATTATTTTACAAGCATATTCCACTTCAACGCAGAACTTCTATCAATCCCCTATTTAACCCCTCTTCAATCCCCTATCTAATGCTTCTTTTTAATCGCCCTATTTAAACCCCTTGTTTAATACCGGCTTCGCCTTAAGACCACAGAGAGAGAGAGAGAGAGAGAGAGAGAGAGAGAGAGAGAGAGAGAGAGAGAGAGAGAGAGAGAGAGAGAGAGAGAGAGAGAGAGAGAGAGAGAGAGCGAGCGAGCGAGAGAGAGGGAGAGAACGGAAAGAGCTTAAGAAAGAAAGAAAGAATAGGAGTCACAGCCGGGTATAAATCTTTCTTTATGTCTATCATTAAATTCATCTGCACATCATTCTCAGTTTTATTGTCTTAATCGCCTTCATATTTCTTTCACATAAACTTGATTCTTGGGCTTTCTCCGTATTCACTCTCTATCATTTCACTTTTTCAATTACATTAGCTTGCATTCCATTTAATCTGCTGAAGTATTGCTATGTGTATGTGTCCTTAAGGGGGGTCACCTGCTTGTTTTCTCTTTCTCTCATTTTCTCTCTTTCTCCGGCTTGTATCCATTCGACCCCATTCAGCCAACTGTTTTTAAGACTTTTATCCCCATCCAGGTGTCGATTTCATCCTGGCGAGCGATAGCGAACCAGCATTGTTTGGAGATATCCGGCTTCGCCGGAGAAATTTTTCTATCGAAAAATGTACAAATTTAGCTTGCTGTCAAAACAAAAATATAGATGCTGGCTCGCTACCGCTCGCCAGGAAAATGATTGAAACCTGGATGGGGGTAAACGTCTTAAAACAGTACCGGTTGGCTGAATGGGGCCGAATTTATACAAGGCAAAGAGAGAGGAAGAGAAAAAGAAAACAAAAATAGAGGTGGGTCCCCTTAAATCATTAGATTAATACAAAGATTACTGTAGGTCATATTCAAGTGGGATGTGTACTGAGGAGAGTATAATGTTTACTTTAGCAGAGCCTCTCTTTCTCGTTTATCATCATTTTCTTTTCATCTGCATCCCTCATCATTCTGTCGTTTCTGATTGTTGTGATTAAGGGGAGAATTCCACTTGAGGGACTTTTGTCTTGACCCCTTTCTCCCTCATGTTTAGTCCCATTGCTTTTGAGATTTTAAGACTTTTGCCCCATTATTTTGACGATTTTAAGAACTTTCAACCCATTTCTGTCAATTTTAAGAACTTTCGTGCCATTTAGGTGTCGATTTTATCCTGGCGAGCGATAGCGAGCCTGTAATTTAAGAGGAACCGGCTTTCAGCCGGGAAATTTTTCTACCGAAAAATGTACAAATTTATCTTGAAAGGGGCTCCAGGGGGTGGAATCTTAAGCTTGAAGGATATCTAGGGACCAAACTAAAAACCTCCCCTTAAACGTAAGTGTAGTTAGATAGATAGATAGATAGATAGATAGATAGAAATAGATAGATAGATAGATCGATAGATAGATAGATAGATAGAAATAGATAGATAGATAGATAGAAATAGATAGATAGATAGATATAAATAGATAGATAGATAGGTTAATTCATAAATAACAACCTGATTCATTGTGTAATTCATAAATAACAACCTGATTCATTGTGTAATTCATAAATAACAACCTGATTCATTGTGTAATTCATAAATAACAACCTGATTCATTGTGTAATTCATAAATAACAACCTGATTCATTGTGTAATTCATAAATAACAACCTGATTCATAGTGTAATCAATTGAAACTATTCATGATATTATTATGTTCCCTCCACCAACCGACTTTACTTCTAAACTCAATTAATGAAATCAACAAATACATGTGGCAGTCCAGGGATTCGAACCTAGGATGCTCACACCGAAATTCAGTGCATTTACCCATTGCGCTACGAAGACAGTTAAGATAAACACTTTCTATCAAACAGTGATATGGCTAACATATTTAATAATAAATGTTTAGTTAATGAACCTGAAATGTTTTAGTGTATGGAGGTTCAGAAATACAACCGTACCAATTGTGCCCAGATCCAAAATCACTGTTCTCCGCTATAAATCACTGTTCTCCGCTATAAATCACTGCTCTCCGCTATAAATCACTGTTCTCCGCTATAAATCACTGCTCTCCGCTATAAATCACTGTTCTCCGCTATAAATCACTGTTCTCCGCTAAAAATCACTGTTCTCCGCTATAAATCACTGCTCTCCACTATAAATCACTGTTCTCCGCTATAAATCACTGCTCTCCGCTATAAATCACTGCTCTCCGCTATAAATCACTGCTCTCCGCTATAAATCACTGTTCTCCGCTATAAATCACTGCTCTCCGCTATAAATCACTGCTCTCCGCTATAAATCACTGCTCTCCGCTATAAATCACTGCTCTCCGCTATAAATCACTGCTCTCCGCTATAAATCACTGCTCTCCGCTATAAATCACTGCTCTCCGCTATAAATCACTGCTCTCCGCTATAAATCACTGCTCTCCACTATAAATCACTGCTCTCCGCTATAAATAACTGCTCTCCGCTATAAATCACTGCTCTCCGCTATAAATCACTGCTCTCCGCTATAAATCACTGCTCTCCGCTATAAATCACTGTTCTCCGCTATAAATCACTGTTCTCCGCTATAAATCACTGTTCTCCGCTATAAATCACTGTTCTCCGCTATAAATATGTGGATGGCGTATCGATCGCATTGGGAGTGCAAGTGAAGCGCGGCATTTGGAAATATATACAGTATATATATATATATATATATATATATATATATATATATATATATATATAAATGAGGAGCATACAAGAAGAAGGCCGCATAAGCCAATGGCCCCCTATTCTAAAACCACACTTATGTTCTGCCCCAACTCCAATGCACCCCTTACCCCTCCCCCTCAGCTTACCCCTTCTCCAACTACCTCACACCCCTTGCCCCTCTTCTCAAACTCAACCCCCCCCCCCCCCATCTCACTCACACCTCTAACCCCCCCCCCCCCCCCTCCCAAACACCCTCGACCATTATATTACCCCTCCCCCAAACTCACCCCCTCCAACTCACTCACCCCTTACCCCTCCCCCTAAGCTCACCTCCCCCCTCAAACACCCTCGACCCTTTACCCCTCTCCCCCAAACTCACCCCCTCCAACTCGCTCACCCCTTACCCCTCCCCCTCAGTTCCGCCCCCCCCTCCCCCCACTCACACCCCTTACCCCTCCTCCCTCCAACCTCACCCCCAACCCCTCCCCACTTAAAACGCGACTTATGTAATGGTTGAAGAGGCGGGGCTTATCAGTACCCGGGTTCTGTTGATGCGGGTATTAGGGTGTTTGTCTGTTTGTTTCCCGTTGTTTGTGCAGCGTGGAGCGGCCTACGGGTGGCGGCCAAAGCGGGGACGTGTGTTGGTGTGTGTTGGTGTGATTGTGGAAGTTGGGAGGGAGGAAGGAGGGAGTCATTATGAGTGTGTGTTCGTGGTGTGTGTGTGTGTTCCTATGTCTGTATGGTTGTGGAAGTTGGGAGGGGGAGGGATGAGGAGGGAGTAATAATTATGAGAGTGAATTCGTGGTGTTCTGCGTGTGTGTGTGTGTGTGTGTGCTCATGTGGGTGGGTGTATGTGTTTATGTGTGTGTGTGTGTGTGTATGTCTGTGTGTGGGGGGGAGGAGGAAGGAGGGAGTCATTATGAGTGTGTTTTCGGGGTGCTTTGTGTGTGTGTGTGTGTGTGTCCATGTGTGTGCGGTTGTGTGTGTGTGTGTGTGTGTGTGTGTGTGTGCAATTGTAATAATAGTAATGAGAAGAATTAATAATAACGCTGAATATTATTATTATTATTATTATTATTATTATTATTATAATCGATATACTGTACTTCGAGCAGTTAGCCAATGAGCCTGAATATACATAATTTCTTAACCAGTCTTATCCTAAGTGATTAGCATATTTAACCTTGGCTGCCACGCAAGAGCCGAGAACTCTGTTAGGGGGGGGGGGGGGGGGGGGGGTAGGTAAGGGACTAATTTCTTCCAAGAGACCTGCCCACCCAAACCTAATCTCCACAACCAAGAAAGACTCGTGATTATGTAGGTAAACAAATATATATTATATTAATATTTGAAATATATTATTTGTAACCACTCTCCCTAAGAAGGTAACTAAAACACACACACACAAACACGCATACACACACACACGGTCACGATGGCCGAGCGCGCTTAGTACACTGTATTGGGAGCGCTAGCTCTGGTGTCGGGGGTTCGATCCCACGCGCCAGCAGGGGAAGTTCTCTCAAAATCTTTCCCTGGCCGTGAAGGCAAGGTCTGGACGGACCGGCTATGGGGACCCAGAAAGTCTCCTGCCCACGTCCTACTCTCTCGGGGGTTTGTAGGCGCTCTCGTTAGCAGCCAGGATCAATCTGTTGATCCCTTATGATAAGATCTAGGTTAAGTCTGTGTATTTTCAGCCCCATTGGCTGCCGGCTTGAAATAAACCGATGATTATTATTATTATTATTATTACATTTGTTACAGACAACATTGCCTTTTGTCTCCTTCATTCACATAGAAACAATAAAACACACACACACACACGCACAGAGAGAGAGAGAGAGAGAGATTAGAGGGGGAGAGAGAGGGGGGGGGAGGAAGGGGACTAAATTATGTCATCAGTGTTGACTTAAACGATTAGACAAGATTACCAGATATTGGCACTGTTTCTTTTAGGGGAAGAGAGAGAGAGAGAGAGAGAGAGAGAGAGAGAGAGAGAGAGAGAGAGAGAGAGAGAGAGAGAGAGACAGAGGGTGGGTGGGTGAGTGAGAGAGAGAGAGAGAGAGAGAGAGACAAAGGAAATCAAGCAACAACAGATCTAGTGACCCTTCTAGGCTGCTTGTCCTCCAAAACACTGATGATCAAGTGTCCAAACAGTGGTTTAGAGTGGGTAAGGGAACATTGGAAAGGGAGCTACTGCCCTGGAACTAATGTCTGTGGCAGGAGAGAGAGAGAGAGAGTGAGAGTGAGTGAGTGAGAGAGAGATCGATAGTTACATAGAGGTACATAGATACACAGACCCTGTAGTCCAATCGAGGTAATCCGGCCTTATAACAAATACTGGTAATTGATTCATTCCCACAAACTATGACAGTGGAAACAAGGAATAGCAAATCATAAGGATCTCTCCCCACCCACCAGACACTCAGAGACACAGACAGACAGACAGACAGACATACATACCAACCGACAGAGAGAGACACGTTAATATTATAACACACATAAATAATCAATAGAAATTTGTTTTCACATTATCGTAAATACATTACATACGGTAATAAACGGTCGTGGTACAGTCGCGCTAATAAGTGATTTCTCGGCACCAAGTATGTTTTGATCAATAATTGGTATCGGCAATATTTAAGCTTCATTTCTTCATATCGAGAGAAATATACAAACATGTTCCTACACTTACTCACCCTATTCAACATCTGACAGACATTAATACAGCCCAAAGCGAGCCAAACGTAATGACAGCTGAGACATTAACCACCCTATTCAACATCTGACAGACATTAATACAGCCCAAAGCGAGCCAAACGTAATGACAGCTGAGACATTACCCACCCAATTCAACATCTGACAGACATTAATACAGCCTAGAGCGAGCCAAACGTAATGACAGCTGAGACATTAACCACCCTATTCAACATCTGACACACATTAATACAGCCCAGAGCGAGCCAAACGTAATGACAGCTGAGACATTACCCACCCAATTCAACATCTGACAGACATTAATACAGCCCAGAGCGAGCCAAACGTAATGACAGCTGAGACATTACCCACCCAATTCAACATCTGACAGACATTAATACAGCCAAGAGCGAGCCAAACGTAATGATAGCTGAGACATGACTTATTAGCGCCACTGTACTCTGTAAATTAATGGTTGACATAATATTCATAGCCAAGGCATAATCGTAATGACCGGGTAATATCGTAATAATCGTAATGACCGGGTAATATCGTAATAATTGTAATGACCGGGTAATATCGTAATAATTGTAATGACCGGGTAATATCATATGGTAGAAAGTGACAAAGCAATACGTTAAGGGGAGGTTTCCACTTGAGGGATTTTTTTCGAACTTTCTTCTCCCTCATGTTTAGCCCCATTGCTTTTGAGATTTTAAGACGTTCGCCCCATTATTTTGACGATTTTTAGAACTTTCGACCCATTTCTGTCAATTTTAAGACCTTTCGTGCCATTTAGGTGTCGATTTTATCCTGGCGAGCGATAGCGAGCCTGTAATTTAAGAGAAACCGGCTTTCAGCCGAGACATTTTTCTATCGAAAAATTTACAAATTTATCTTGTCTAGGGAGTGTAATTTTAAGCTTGATGCCTACTAAGTTTAAGGGGAGGCAGACCATTTTTTCTGGACCCCCTCCTCCCTAATGTTCCCCACTAGTTTTGAGATTCTAAGACGTTCGGCCCACTAGTTTGGCGATTTTAAGACCTTTCGCCCCATTTCGTTGTCAATGTTATGACCTTTCGTGCCATTTAGGTGTCGATTATATCCTGGCGAGCGATAGCGAGCCTGCAATTTTAAGAGGAACCGGCCTTCGGCCGGCACATTCTTCTACCGGAAAATGTAAAAAATTATTTAGAAGGGGGGTCTAGGGGGTGTTTTTCTAAGCTTGATGGAGGTCTAGGGAGGAAACTAAAACAATATATGAATAAATTAATTAATAGACCAAACAGACGGGCAGTCTCCCCTCGACAAAAGACATGGTATTTATCGTTAGCGAGTTGGTACGGTATTCTGAATTATGATAATATATAATGAATAATATATAATGAATAATATATAATAATATATAATGAATAATATATGAATAATATAATGAATAATATATAATGAATAATATATAATGAATAATATATAATGAATATATATAAATATATGAATAATATAATGAAATAATATATGAATAATATAATAATAATATATAATGAATAATATATAATGAATAATATATAATGTATAATATATATATGAATAATATATAATGTATAATATATAATGAATAATATATAATGAATAATATATAACGAATAATATATAACGAATAATATATAATGAATAATATATAATGAATAATATATAAATTAATAATATATAATGAATAATGATAATAATATATAATGAATAATATATATGAATAACGATAAGAATAAATATACGCATAATATATAATGAAAATATATAATGAATGAAGAAAATATATAATGAATGAAGAAAATATATAATGAATGAAGAAAATATATAATGAAAAATAATAATGACTATCTATAATGAGAATAATAATGAATAATATATATGTTAATATATAATGGATAATATATAATATATATATAATGATATATATAATGAATAATATAATGAAGAATAATAGAATGAAAATAATATATAATATATAATGAATGAAAATATAATGAATGAAAATATAATGAATGAAAATATAATGAATGAAAATATAATGAATGAAAATATATAATGAATGAAAATATAATGAATGAAAATATAATGAATGCATAATGAATAATAATGTATAATATATAATGAAATATAAATGAATAATATATAATGAAAAATATAATAAATAATATATAATGGAAACTAATAATGAAATTAATATATTATACATAATATAAAATGTATAATATATAATGACATATATAATGACATAATATTAATGAATATATATAATGAATAAGATATAATGAATATATATAATGAATAATAATATAATAGAATAATATATAATGTATAATGTAATATATAATGTATAATATAATAATGTATAATGGAATAAGATAAGAATAATATATAATGTAATAATATATATGTATAATGAATAATATATAATGAATAATATATAATGATATAAGATATATGAATAATATATATGACATAATATATAATGTATAATATATAATGAATAATTATAAGAATATATATAATGTATAATGGAATATAATATATAATGAATAATATATAATGTATAATATTAATGAATAATATAATGTATAATATATAATGTATAATGAATAATATATAATGATAATATATAATGAATAATATATAATGAAATATATATAATGTATAATATATAATGAATAATAATATATAATGAATATAATAATGAATAATATAATAATGAATAGATATAAATGAATATATATAATAATAATAATATGAATAAGAATATGAATATATATAATGAATAATATATAATAATATATATATATATATATAATATATTATAAAATAATATAATGAATATATAATGAATAATATATAATGATAATATATAATGAATAATATATAATGAATAATATATAATGAATATGTATAATGAATATGTATAATGAATATGTATAATGAATATGTATAATGAATATGTATAATGAATATGTATAATGAATATGTATAATGAATATATAATGAATAATATATAATGAATAATATATAATATATATAATGAATAATATATAATGAAATATATAATAAAAATTATATATATAATGAATAATATATAATGAATAATATATAATGAATAATTATATATAATGAATAATATATAATGAAAATATAATGAAAATATAATGAAAATATAATGAAAATATAATGAAAATATAATGAAAATATAATGAAAATATAATATATATATAATGAATAAATATATAATGAATAATATAAATGAATATAATGAATAATATAATGAATAATATATATGAATAATATAAGGATGAATATATAATGAATAATATATAATGTATAATATATAATGAATATATAATGAATAATATATAATGAATAATATATAATGTATAATATATAATGAATAATATATAATGAATAATATATAATGAATAATATATAATGAATAATATATAATGAATAATATATAATGAATAATATATAATGAATAATATATAATGAATAATATATAATGAATAATATATAATAATATATAATGAATAATATATAATGAATAATATATAATGTATAATATATAATGAATAATATATAATGAATAATATATAATGAATAATATATAATGTATAATATATAATGTATAATATATAATGTATAATATATAATGAATATATAATGAATAATATATAACGAATAATATATAATGAATAATATATAATGAATAATATATAATAAATAATATATAATGTATAATATATAATGTATAATATATAATGAATAATATATAATGAATAATATATAACGAATAATATATAATATATAATGTATAATGTATAATATATAATGTATAATGTATAATGTATAATATATAATGTATAATGTATAATATATAATGTATAATGTATAATGTATAATGTATAATATATAATGTATAATATATAATGTATAATATATAATGTATAATGAATAATATATAATGAATAATATATAATGAATAATATATAATGAATAATATATAATGAATAATATATAATGAATAATATATAATGTATAATATATAATGAATAATATATAATGAATAATATATAATGTATAATGAATAATATATAATGAATAATATATAATGAATAATATATAATGTATAATATATAATGAATAATATATGTATAATATATAATGTATAATGAATAATATATAATGAATAATATATAATGAATAATATATAATGTATAATATATAATGAATAATATATAATGTATAATATATAATGTATAATGAATAATATATATGAATAATATATATGAATAATATATATGAATAATATATATGAATAATATATATGAATAATATATATGAATAATATATAATGAATAATATATAATGAATAATATATAATGAATAATATATAATGAATAATATATAATGAATAATATATAATGTATAATATATAATGTATAATGAATAATATATAATGAATAATATATAATGTATAATGTATAATGAATAATATATAATGAATAATATATAATGAATAATATATAATGAATAATATATAACGAATAATTCCAACATACTACCTTGTTTGTGCACATACTGTAGGAAACTCTTTGGAATATATATAAGGCAGTAACATAATTTCAAAAATATATATACATAATAATGAATTATATGTATGGAATTATTTACACGATGTACAATATTTGTATTAAGCTAAACTATATGTGTTATTTGTATTAAGCTAAGCTATATGTGTTATTTGTATTAAGCTAAACTATATGTGTTATTTGTATTAAGCTAAACTATATGTGTTATTTGTATTAAGCTAAACTATGTGTTATTTGTATTAAGCTAAACTATATGTGTTATTTGTATTAAGCTAAACTATATGTGTTATTTGTATTAAGCTAAACTATATGTGTTATTTGTATTAAGCTAAACTATATGTGTTATTTGTATTAAGCTAAACTATATGTGTTATTTGTATTAAGCTAAACTATATGTGTTATTTGTATTAAGCTAAACTATATGTGTTATTTGTATTAAGCTAAACTATATGTGTTATTTGTATTAAGCTAAACTATATGTGTTATTTGTATTAAGCTAAACTATATGTGTTATTTGTATTAAGCTAAACTATATGTGTTATTTGTATTAAGCTAAACTATATGTGTTATTTGTATTAAGCTAAACTACAGTATATGTGTTATTTGTATTAAGCTAAACTATATGTGTTATTTGTATTAAGCTAAACTATATGTGTTATTTTAAGTGGTGTTTGAAATTATATAGTGCCTGTGTTGTATTATGTTCACCATTCTGTGTTGGTGGTGTAATGGTTTAGGTGCTTATGTTCTGGGTGTGGTGTCCCGAGTTCGAATCCCGGGAGGGCCATATGCTTTCATTAGTTTATTCAAGTACATTGGGGTTTGTAATTGATATTAATGTTAAATAACGGGGTGTTACTTATTCCTACTATCAGTATTTGTTATAGTGGCATAGGACTAATTTACTGTTAACAGGAGGTCGTGATTTGCAGTATGTTCTGGCTAACATTAGACGGTTTTATTTATCCTAACTAGGACCAATAGAAACAACAAGGGGTAGAATCCATATCAACTCTTTGCCTTTTACCAAAGTATTATCTCTCTCTCTCTCTCTCTCTCTCTCTCTCTCTCTCTCTCTCTCTCTCTCTCTCTCTCTCTCGCTCGCTCTCTCTCTCTCTCTCTCTCTGACCGCTAATAGAAGATGGCCAGACAATAACAGGTGACACAAACACGGCAAATATGCTCAACAAATATTTTGGCTCAGTTTTCACAGAAGTTATCGATCATACCCCTGAAAATAACACCTCAACTCATGTGATAGGAAATTTCACCATCAGTGTTAGCGAAGTACAAAGCAAATTGAGTAATTTAAATGTAAATAAGACCCCGGGACCCGACATGCTCCACCCGAAAATAATTAAGAATGTTAAGGACGAAATAGCAAAACCCCTGACACAACTATTTAACTTATCATTACTACAGGGGATTGTACCGAGTGATTGGAAAGATGCGAACATTACGCTGATATACAAGAAGGGTAGGAAGGCCAAAGCGAGTAATTACAGACCAATTAGTCTAACTTCAATTGTAGGAAAAATCATGGAAAAAATCCTTTAGAGATAAGATAGTAGATTACCTCGAATCAAACAACCCAATCAAAAATAGTCAACACGGCTTTAGATCAAATAAGTCATGCCTAACAAATTTGATTGAATTTTATAACAAACTATTCACATATAACGACATGACGAAATCACTAGATATAATCTTCTTGGACTTTCAAAAAGCTTTCGACAAGGTGCCTCACCGAAAACTATTGACTAAACTGGAGAGGATAGGTATCAAAGGTGAAATTCATTCTTGGATAAAAAATTGGCTTACAGACAGAAGACAGAGAGTGGTGATAAAGGGAGTGGAATCGGAGTGGGAGCCTGTCACTAGTGGAGTTCCACAGGGTTCAGTCCTTGGACCGGTCCTGTTTCTCATTTACATTAACGATATTGATGTAGGGGTAAACAACACCATTTCCAAATTCGCCGACGATACAAAAATAGGAAATACAGTCCTGAACGAAGATGATAGAAATGCGTTGCAATCTGATTTAAACAAGATATCAGAGTGGTCGAAAAAATGGCAGATAATCAATGTCGATAAATGTCAGGTGCTGCAGGTTGGTAGCAGAAATATGAAATACAAATACGAAATGAATGGCAAACAAATAAAAACCGCAACGGTAGTAAAAGACCTATGGGTACTAATATCTGAAAACCTAAAAACTTCCGACCAATGTATAGCAGCTGCAAATAAGGCAAACATAGCATTGGGCTTCATTAAACGAAAATTTACATTTTTTTTTTTTTTTTTTTTTTTTTCTATATTCCAACTTACTTCCTCTCGGGCATAGGCTGAGAGCCCACCTTACAATAACAGTGAAGCCCGTGAGGTCTTGTTCCAGTCTAGGGAGTGAGACATGTGAAGCACGTAGAGCACAACGAGCACCTGCCATCTTGCCTTCACATGAGGCACGGTGCTCACTCATCACCCGAAACGACCCAATCTCTGAAGCCATCTCGTGTCACTGTCTCCCCACTAATATCAACAACGCACCTGTTGAGCAGATACAGCATTGCACCCCTATAGCATATTTTGAATATGGGAATATTCATACAGTGCTATTTAATCAGGGAACAATGAGGGTATTTTATTGACGTTTCGGTGGGCTTTGTGGTAATGCACTGATACTAGGTACAGCACAAATTCCATCCCAATAATATCTTCCCATTGATACATCGGGATTTGAACCCGGGACCTTTGGATTACCAGGCCAGTGGCAAGACCACTCCACCACACCTCCCCTTAAACATGAGAACGTAATAGTGCCACTGTTCAAAAGTATGGTGAGGCCCCACCTTGAATATGGTGTGCAGTTCTGGTCACCTCATCTGATCAAAGACATTGTAAGACTCGAGTCAGTACAGCGTAGAGCGACGAAGATGATACCCTCATTAAGAAATAAATCATATGAAGAAAGACTTAAACGATTGAACCTGTTCTCATTAAAAAAGAGGAGGTTGAGGGGTCAGCTTATTGAGTGCTTTAAGATACTAAAAGGTTTCGACAAAGTCGATGTAAATGCACTATTCACATTAAACAATACTAATCAAACTCGTGGAAATGGAATAAAATTAAAAACCAAAAAGGCAAACCTAGATGTCACAAAGAGTTTCTTCACCTACAGTGTGGCGACAGAGTGGAATAAACTACCAGCGAGAGTGGTGGAGAGCGACACAATAAACGCTTTCAAGGGAAGGCTTGACCTCTACCTGCAGAGGGCTGGGGTGATATGAAAAAAAAAAAAAAAAAAATGTATGTATGTATGTATGTGTATGTGTGTGCACTGTACAGTATGTATATATATACTGTATATATGTATGTATGTATGTATGTGTATATGTGTATACATGTGTGTATATGTATGTATATATATATATATATATATATATATATATATATATATATATATATATATATATATATATATATATATAGTTTGTAAGGCCAGACTGCCTAGTAAGGACCTTGAGGTTTGTGTGGTATGTGTATCTATGTAGCTCTATGTAGCTCTCTCTCTCTCTCTCTCTCTCTCTAATCCCCCCAACACTGTCACGCACCTACCTAATCAATCTTCCTCGCCCTACCTCTACCTTCCTCCTCCTCCATCTCACCTGTCCCCTACGCCTTCCCCTTTATCAATACTTCTTTCACTTACCCCTTTCTCCTTTGAACAATTTCGTCTTAATTATTATCTTTTTTTTAGTGCTTTGTATGTATATAATATATATACAGTATATATATATATATATATATATATATATATATATATATATATATATATATATATATATATATATATATATATATATATATATATATATATATATATATGAATAAATATAATTACTCCAAAGATCCTTGTTCAATATAAATTAGTGCATTTTACGGTATCCGCCCGGGACGTTGGACACGTCGCAGTTTACCATTATGGCAGACCTGTGTTCAGTCCCCTCTCCCCTGTTTTCGGATCCAGGGATAATCACATGCTTTAATTTATTTCATTTTGGGGGGTTTTGGTGTTAGGAACGATGTTAAAATTAATAGTAAAATGGAGGAAGGAAAATCAACATTCAATAATAAAGAAAATGCTGTACGGTCGCGCTAATAAGTCATGTCCCAGCTGTCATTACGTTTGGGTTGCTCTGTGGTGTATTTATGTCTGTCAGATGTTGAATAGGGTGGGTAAGTGTAGAAACATGTTAATATATTTCACTCAAAAATAAGAAATCATGTGTAAATATTGCTGATACGAGTTTTTGATCAAGACATACATGGAGCCAAGACATCACTTATTAGCGCGACTGTACCTATACGCGTCTTTCATTTGTGAGTAATGCGTAACAGCTGAATGTGAACCGCCTGTGATATGGAGGCGTGGGGTACAATTACTCCGAGTTAGTGAATGCCAAAGAGTCATTATTCGGTTTATTAATAAATTCTGAAAACGAAGAGCTGTGCATTGGGGAAGAGTGGTAGCCTGATTACTTCTCGACATCCTTCTACATATAGATAATAGTAATAGCATGATCTTGTCTCTCTCTCTCTCTCTAACTCGCTCTCTCTCCCCCCATCTTCCACATAGTCCTCTAGGTCGCCAATTAAATCAAGCTAAAATTACCCTTTCATTAACTCTGCAAATGAAACGCATCCCCCTTTTCTCTCCCCCCCCCTCCCCTTTCCGACTCTCCTTCCGACTCCCCCAGCCTAATTGTCCTTCCCCTCCCTCTTTACCCCTTATCCCCTACCCCTCGTTCTCTCTCCTCCTCCTCCCTCTCTTCCCCCTACCCCTCCCTCTCTATGCCCTACCCCTCATTCTCTCTCCTCCCCCTCCCTCTCTATCCCCTACCCCTCGTTTTCTCTCCTTCCCCCCACTCTCTACCCCTACCCCTCGTTCTCTCTCCTCCCCCTCCCTCTCTAAACCCCCTACCCCCTCGTTCTCTCTCCTCCCCCTCCCTCTCTACCCCCTACCCCTCGTTCTCTCTCCTCCCCCTCCCTCTCTATCCCCTACCCCTTGTTCTCTCTCCTCCCCCTTCCTCTACTACCCCTCGTTCTCTCTCCTCCCCCTCCCTCTCTATCCCCTACCCCTCGTTCTCTCTCCTCCCCCTCCCTCTCTACCCCCTACCCATCGTTCTCTCTCCTCCCCCTCCCTCTCTACCCCCTACCCCTCGTTCTCTCTCCTCCCCCTCCCTCTCTATCCCTACCCTCGTTCTCTCTCCTCCCCCTTCCTCTCTACCCCCTACCCATCGTTTCTCTCTCCTCCCCCTCCCTCTCTATCCCCTACCCCTTGTTCTCTCTCCTCCCCCTCCCTCTCTACCCCCTACCCCTTGTTCTCTCTCTCCCCCTCCCTCTCTATCCCCTACCCCTTGATCTCTCTCCTACCCCCTGTTCTCTCTCCTCCCCCTCCCTAGCTATCCCCTACCCCTCGTTCTCTCTCCTTCCCCTCCCTCTCTACCCCCTACCCCTCATCCTCTCTTCCCCCTCCCTATCTTCCCCTTACCTCCCATTCTCTCCTCCCCATCGCTCTCTTCTCTCTCTCTCTCTCTCTCTCTCTCTCTCTCTCTCTCTCACCCCTTCCTCCCCCCTGCTCAACCCCTTCCACTGTTTCTACACCCTCTCATTGTAACCTTTTACTAGATTAAATTAATAGCTTACCTGTTGTATTTTGTAATTGAATGTATAGTTAGCTAGTTATTATGTTATTATTATAGTCGTACATTATTTCATTGTTTCTGTGCTGGAATGTTTAGTGAAGTCAATATATAAATTAAATCCAAATCAAATCCCCATCGAACTAAATAAAATATATATTGAATCTAAATTGAATGTAAGGGTCTCTCACATAAAGATATATTTGAATAATAATAATTAGGTTAATCAAATACTGGGATTCAACTTACCAACATCCACGCAAAACAATGAGGCTGGGAAACGGCCGGTCAAGATGGCGGGTGGTAGTGAGCGCCACCAGAGCATGGACCTTGCACCAGAGCACGCTATGAGGAAATAAACCGAAATTATTATGTTAAATGATCATGAGTATGAGAAAACAGGGCTTATCTGTCAGTCATGGAGTCTGTCTCTAAGATGATGATGTGTAAGTAGTTCTGGCCATTTGCTGGATCTATAGACACTACAGCACAATTAACGGAAACGGAAAAATATGTTGACTGGGTGAAGGCTATGAGTGCTCTGAGGTCCCTGCCTGGCTGCCTGGCTACCGCGAACCAGTAGAAATATCGTACTGCATCTGATAATTTAATACATATGATAATAATCATAAATGTAATGCTATTGTATTACACGATAGTTTCATTGTTTTTCTCTGTCACCATTACTCTTAATTTACTACCTTCATCCAACCCTCCCCTTTCAAAATCATCACTATCATTTGTTTCTGTTGATCCTTCTAAATGCCGTTATTTAAAATATAAACATGTTAGTATTGCCATGTGTTTATTAAGAAGAATCAAATTGGAAATTAGTGGTTATGCAATGTAAATAGAAAATTTGTATTTATCATGTTTTTCCAAGATAGCTCGAAGTACATCTATCTTTCTCATCATTTATTATCTCTTCCATACCATCTCCCTTTCCTTTTCCTTTGCTCTCAATCCCTTGCAATTATCTATATTTGTATGTTATCTTGTTGTCCTCTTTTAGTCCTCCTTCATATCTATCTATACATGATTGTATTTGAAAGTTGTTTTCGGATCAAAGTGTTCATAAAACAGTCTCAATAATCTCTTCAAACCTGATAACATTTATTATTATTCTAGCTGCCACCAGATAATGTTTTGCTGATTATACATGACAGTTCGCATTCAACGGGTTATTTCTATTTACCTTCTCTTCCACTGCTTGACAACGAGAGGGATATTACAAGTAAAGTATGACCGTTTAGATTCTAGTTTGTTTTCTACTGGCGAAAAGTTAATTCAATAGCAGCTGGTCTCTCAATAGTTAGTGGAGAAATATGAAACTACTGCATTTCGGCATCATATTTGTTATGCCAGACTCGTCGTCTGAGTAACTCGCCAGCATTAGGATCGCCGCCTATTCTCCAAACAGGCCGACCAGCTCATGGATAATCTACAACGATGCAGCCACCCTTACTACCCAGCCTTGCTCTGTATGTCATAGAGAAAGAATGCAACCTCTACCTGTGCTCCCACCTCCACTGCCATTCATTACGGCTCTACCTGACACCCTGAGGAAGAAAAGACACAAGTACAGCAACAACACCATACTCACCTTACCACCCATCACCATAGAAAAAGCAACAATGCAATCACCCCTACCACCCAGCACAACAGAAAAGAAGAACCACTCCTACCTGTGCTGCCAGCCCTCTGCTAATAATTACCCCTTTACCTAACATCCCAGAGAAGAAAGGTTACAAGTCCAGTCAGTTCCTAAGGGTACCTGTAGCCCCTCTTCCCTGGAAACTCATCCCCAGCAGGAGGCACAGGAAAAAGGGTACAAAACAAGATGGAGCGATTAATTGGCAGCTTACCAGATCCTTTGAGAAGTCCTACTTCCAAAGAACACTTCCTGCGTCCGCCATGCAAGGCAAAGGTGCGTCCGCCAACTGAAGATTCATTGTGTCCGCTGAATGGTTGTGGGTTACTGTGTCCACAAAGTTTCCGCAAGAAGTTGCGTCCGCCCAACTTTCGGAGAATTCTCCCCCAGCACACTCGCCTAGCAAGGAGCCAGGGAGAATTCTTATGCATGGTAAAGTACCTCCTTTGCCGAGTGTACTGACAGCTTAGTTGAGGAAGTCTGTGACCATTGAGAAGGCTCCCCGATGACACCATAGCCAAACCCGAGAAAAACAGAAGACGAAAGGTAGAGAAGCCCGGAACCACCCTAGTTCGAGACCCCCTGGGAAAGCTATCTTTTCCAAGTTAGGAGCAAAGATACAATATTAGTTATTGATATTCTATGTATATGAGATCCTTTATCATATTTAAACTCAATTAATCCAAACTCTATCCATTTGCCTTATTTAGCTAAGAGTAAATTTATATAGATTTGTTCTATAAATATATCCTGGTATATTACTAAGTGTATAAATATGTTTCCTATTAATGTCAGAATATACACAACACCACTCGTTTACATAGTACTCTAGTTATATCCCGACTGTGCTCTCCCTTCTATATTAATGATCTGTTCTCTTCCATGTTCCATTGATTGCATATAATAATATGCTTAACCTCAGATACACTGTATATGTAATATTGTTTTGGTGTATTTAATATCACTTATGTTTATGTTTGCTCTCAGTTGTAACTTATATATAAAACCCTATATACCATGACCGTGTACTCTATTCTAGGCTTTAGACTCCCAGTTATTATAAGACATATCGCATCTTTATGGGGGGGGGCACCAGCTTTTTTTATCATTCTCTCCTTTTCTCTCTTTCCCTGGCTTGTATCCATTCGGCCCCAATCAGCTAACTGTTTTAAGACGAGCCAGCATTCTATGGAGAAATCCGGCTTCGCCGGAGAATTTTTTTCTATCGAAAAATTCACAAATTTAGCTTGATGTCAAAACAAATATATATAGCCTATATGCTGGCTCGCTACCACTCGCCAGGAAAATATTGACACCTGGATGGGGATAAACGTCTTAAAACAGTAGGTTGAATGGGGCCGAATGCATAAAAGCCAAAGAGAGAGAGGGAGAGAAAGAGAAATAAAGCAAGGTGGGCTCCTTTAAAAAAATATTTCTCTCTCCTCCTCCTACCTCTCATTCTCTCTCCTATCACTACCCTTCATTCTCACTCTTTACCCCTTACCCCTCATTTGTTCTCTCTCGCTCTCTCTCTCTCTCTCTCTCTCTCTCTCTCTCTCTCTCTCTCTCTCTCTCTCTCTGTCTCTCTGTACTGAAAGTAGGCTGAACAAACGGCAGGCACGTGGCTTTTTAAAATTGATGCTAAGCTTTAAAAAATAATAGCACATTACCCTATCAAACCTTCATAATAGCGGAGTAATCGGACATGATATATAGTTATTCAAACAATCTATATTTTATTAATTTCACCACAACACCAAACACCTCCAATGAAATTAATGAAAGCATATATGTGATCCACCGGGATTCGAACCTGGGTTATCACACACAGATTTTTTAGATACATTAACCATTGCACCACCAAGACGGTTAATATATAATACATATGATTAAAAACAAGTGTTTGATAAGTCTCTCCCAAACTGAAAACAAACGTCTAATGTTAGCTGGATTCTGTGACTGAACGGCAATAAGCCAGTAGATTTGCTTGAGTCATACCGGTTAACTTTCTCATTATCTGTCCCCTCACTCGCATGAAATTATTTAATTCTATATTCTTTCCCCTCTATTGCTCTATTTCTTCTTCCATTCTTATCATCTCTCCTCCTTCTCCGTCATTCCCTTACTCTCTCCCCTTCCCTTCCCACCATTCCTTCTCCCTTCTTTCTCCTCTTGCCCCTCCTTCTCCACCATTCCTTCTTTCCCTCTCCTTCTTCACCCTCCTCTCTCCTCCTTCTCCACGATATCCTCTCTTCCCCTCCTCCTTCATTCACCCTCCTCTTCGCTTTCTTCTCCTCCACTCTTCCACTGTTATTCCTCCTCCCACTCCTCCTATAGTCTATTGGCTGTACGTAGGCGAGAAATCATGACCTCTAACCTCTGTAATTATTATGTTACCTCCACCAACCGACTCTACTCCTAAACTCAATCAATGAAATCAACAAATACATGTGGCAGTCCAGGGATTCGAACCTAGGATGCTCACACCGAAATTCAGTGCATTTATACTCAAAATGGGCTAGAGCAAATTGGCTGTAAATCTTCACATCTATTCCTTGACTGAGTCTTCCCAAATTGTAGAAATATTAGCTCGATTACTCTAGTCGTGTTTGAGTTACAGAGGATAGAGTTCTTGATTGTTCGCCTACTGACAGCGAATATACTATAGTCTTCCACTTTAAACTTCTCTTCTTCCTCCTCCTCCCCCTTCCCTCTTCTCTACGCTTCCACTTCTATCCCCCTTTACACTTCCCTTGCTCTCTCTCTCTCTCTCTCTCTCTCTCTCTCTCTCTCTCTCCCCCCCCCCCCTCTGTGCAGTTCATTGAAGTCTATTGACCCTTTAATTCCTAATTCATTCCCGCAACGCCTCCATGTCCATTCTCTCTCTGTATCTCTCTATCTACTTAACCCTTTCTGTACCAGCGACGTCTGTTACACTTTATACCAGCTATATTTAGACGACTGTATGCAGCTTTGGCAGGACCTGTGGTAGTTTAAAAAGGTTGATTGAGATAGTTCGAAGCCTTATAATTGCTAGAGATCCTACCTAATCTGAGTAGAATTGATTAGCAATGGCCAGAATATAATAAACAGACGTCGCCGGTACAGTACGGGTTAAAGTTTCTATTGATCTACCTATACATCAATGGATATACCTTTATATCCATCACGTTATTAATTCAAAATGTATATATTTAATTTAATTATTGAGTATATTTATCATGTGTATTTTGTAGGGCATTAGTTTGCTGACTTAAGCCTTTCAGTAAGTTAAGCATACTCATATAATAAAATCAAGTCCTTTGATAACAAATATGTTATTTTGTAATGCTTTCTATCAATCTATATACTTGTATTTTATATATATATATATATATATATATATATATATATATATATATATTATTGCTGTATACCTGTCTTTCTGTCTTGTCTATGTATGTGTCCGTCTGTGGACTGGCTCATATAATACCTATCTCTCTATCCATACCATTTACGGTCTTTACATTACCCATTTCATTGCCTATTTCTTTCTCTTATTAATACCATATGTTTTACCATTATTACCTGTCATGTAATCCATTATTACCTGTCATGTAATCCATTAACTATATTAATTATATGAAGGGACATAATATTCAGATTAGCAATATTTCATGTTTTGTTCTGCTAACATGAACTATGCGAATTTGTATATTCTTTTAGTATTTGTTTTAGGATCTCAAAATACCCAAATTGAAATAACATGTAATTTTTGAGTTAATATGTTTAATAATATATGTAGTTAGCTGTGCAGGTATTCAATATTACCTATGGATTTTACACGCATTTTATACTCTCTCTCTCTCTCTCTCTCACACACACAGTATCCACTTCATATTCCCATTGCCGTTCAACTTTCTCTCTCCCCCCCCCCCCCCTTTCCCCCTCACCGGACCTTCCTCCCTCTCTGCTTTACTCCTCCCTTACTTCCTCCCCCTCCCCCTCTTCCCCCAGTCCTCACTCATTTCCCCCGCTAGGCTCTCTCTCTCCCCCCCTACCTACCCCCAGGACACCCCTCTAATTTCCTCCCCCGCTAAGCTCTCCCCCACAACCCCAACCCCCCATCCCCGTACACTCCACTCATTTCCCCCGTTAAGTTCTCTCCCCAATCCCCTTCCCAAGGACACCCCTCTCTCTCTCTTTCCCCCCCATCCCTGTACACTCCACTCATTTCCCCCGTTAAGCTCTCTCCCCCATCCCTTTCCCCAGGACACCCCTCCCCCCTACCTACCCCCAGGACACCCCCTCCCCCCTACCCACCCCCAGGACACCCCCTCCCCTCTACCTACCCCCCGACAACCCACTCATTCCCCCCATTACCCCCACCCCCCCTCCTACCACCAGGACACTTCTCTCATCCCCACCCCCTTCCCCCTCTCAACACACAGTAATACCCCTCATCTCCTAACCCAATGAAATGTGCGGAAGAAAAGTGTAATGCCGCCGACCGCCATTACGGGGTAACGCTTGGTATTAATTCACTAGGTAGGTGTTGATGGCTGTGGGAGAGAGAGAGAGTGATGATGGTGGTGATGATGGAGGTGATAGTGGTGGTGATTATGATGGTGGTGGTGGTGGTGGTGATGGAAATTATTAACATGATGATGGAGATGGTGGTGATGGAGATGGTGGTGGTCGTGATGCTGTTGGTAGTGGTGGTGATGATAGTGATGATGATGATACAGGTGGTGGTGGTGATGCTGATGTTATTGATGATGGTAGTGGTGGTGATGATGATGGGAGGTGATTGTGGGTATGGTGATGCTAATGGTAATGATGATGGTAGTGGTGGTGATGATAGTGATGAGATGATACAGGTGGTGGTGGTGATGATGATGGACGATATGGTGGTGATGATGATGGTTGTGGTGGTGGTGATAATAATAGTGATGATGATCGTAGTTGTGATGATGGTGGATAAGGTGTTGATGTTAATGATGATAACGAAGGTGGTGGTGATGATGATGATGGTGGTGGTGGATAAGATGTTGATGTTAATGATGATGAAGATGAATGTGATAATGTTGATGGTGATGATGACGGTGGTGTCGAGGATGAAGGTGATGAGGATGATGTTGATAATGAGGGTGAAATATTGAAAGGAAAGAGATAAATGATGATGATGGTGTTCGTGGTGGTGATAATGAGATGTGAGAATATATATAATGAAGATAGCAATGATAATAATGATGGATGATGAAGATAATTATAATGGTACTAATCATGATAGTGAGGATGGTGATAATGTGTGAGAGAGAGAGCGAGATTATGATTGTTAATAATTATGATAGTGATTTTGATGATGGTAATGATGATGATGATTGTAAGGTAATTGTATTGTTACGCTGGCCAGCTTGCCAGAATGTACTCGTACTCGCTAGCGCTCGCCAGGGCAGTGAAATGGGCTATAATAATCGTAGAATGATGTTCTTTCTTTCTTAGTGTTCATGTTGTCACAGACAGATCAGTGGTGGTCTTTATTCTTGTCTGTGACACTTGGAAGTATTTTATATCATTGATAGAGTATAAAATATGTAGAGTGAATTGCAAGGAGAGAGAGCGAGAAGGAGCAGCGAGGTGGTAGTGTGTGCATGTGTATGTACGTGTGCATTCCTCGCTTGGCTGTGCCACCCGCTCGTGATTGGCCGACGGGCGCGTCATATGACGCCTGCTCTTCAAGACGTAGTCGTCTGTGATTGGAGGCCGCTGTCTTAGTAAGGTGGTGCGGGCATCCTTCCCGCGTGCCTCTTCAGAGCTTGGTATGTTGTGCTTGGTCCTAGACGTCCCTTGCAATCTGTCCCAAATCTAACCCTCTTCACTACTGTTTCTCTCTCTGAACTTCTTCTTTTCCATACTTCTTGTCTTTATTCAATTACTTATCCCTTCTGGTTCTGCATATGACTTCCATAGTCGGCCAGTCGTATTACCAGCACCAGTTCTCCCATATATGTTTTGCACTAGCTTTAGGGATTATTAGAGTCATAGTCACATGGTATCATAGTATTGGGGTACTTCTAATTATTGAGTTGTTCTTTTCTACTATTTAATGCTAGACAGTGGAGGGTATCCTTGGTCGTTGTCTGAGTTATGTATGTGGCAAGTCAGAGCCTGTACGACTTCGACGGAACTAGGTAGCCTGTAACCCTTGTGCATATTTTTCCTTTGCGAGTGTAGCAGCATACAAGCTGCTCTTGCTCGTATGCTTGCTACCTTATTTTGTTGACCTTTGTGGAGCGCCAGGGTAAGACCAGATACTTGAGATCTGGACTTACCAAGAGAGCCTCCTAGTCACTTAACGTAACATAAGGAAAATCTGTTCAAGGGGAGACAGTAGGCTACGAGCATGCTTGCATTTTTGCTTAGGTTCCATGTACCTATTATGCCACTGCTAGACTTTATTAGTGAGAAAGACAGCATTGTGTTTATTAACTTTAATTGTGTATGCTTTAGGAATTATTCATGTCTTATTTTAGCCTAGGTTGATGCATAGTGCACAACCCAGTTTGGCTGTTACGTTGGCTAAGGAAGTACTGTTTTGAGTGGCTATTATTAGTGCTGTCACAGAGTTGTTGCACTCCCTTGTTTATATATATGTATCCTACTTGTTGGTGTATTTAAGATACACGCTTTGGTGTCCTGCCCCTGCATTATTTCTGTTCTATATTCGACGAGCATCTTAGAACATCAGACGTTTTCAGAAGACTCCATATCTGTTTGCTGTAGGACTAGACTTCCAGTGTTCTCATAGAGCATTGAAGAGTTTAGTGTTGAGTTCAGACTCACACTAAAGTTAACGTAAGCATATACTCCTTTATTAAATCTTGTTATAGTTTATTTAAGCATTGTTATTACTTGAGAGCATTTTATTAATGGAAACTACTCCTGTTGTGAGTAGGCTTTGCCGTCACCGGAAAGCCTTTGTAGAAGTGCACTAAACCCAGTTTGATACCCTGTTATCTAGTAGATTAACTCTGGAGGGTTTAAGTGTTTTGTTCACCGGATTAATAGTTCGAGGGTTTGGAATTAGCGTACCGTTGTTGCAGATATAGCCTATCTTCTAGTCCAATATTAAGTGACCTTGTTTATTTCGTAGTGCCGGTCGCAACAAATAGCGACCTTAGTCCAGTATATAGTGAACTGAATATTGCATTTTTTTTTTGGAGAAAGCTTATTGCCATTTGGGGTTGAATTTATTTCTCGCAGTGTTGGCAGTGGACATTGTTTTGAGGATATATGGAACTTGTTGGAGTTTATTGGTGACCTAGTATTGCACTTAAAAACATCTTCGAATATTTTTGGTGAATAAAGCTACGCGAGAGTTTGGCTACTTTTGTCTTGACTTCAGAATGTTTTTTGTTGACTCCATCATGTCACTGGACGGGTCTGAGCATAGTGAGGGCACAGTGCGAGAGACAGGCGAGGAGGTGGAGAAGGTGGAGTTGTTTAACGGCGTTCGGGTGGTGAACAATGAGGAGGATGCTCGGAGAGTTTTGGAGGAGCCTGTGACGGCGGACCGGGTATCGGGACTGGACCGGTACGGACTGCAGTGTGTAGCCACGGTCTTAGGGTTTTCTGGTACTAGCGGTTTGTCGAGAAGTGAGCTGGTTACCTGTGTGCTGGGTGGGGTGCATGGGGGTTCGGGTGGAGCGGGAGCTGGGGCACTTTCGTCCCAGCCCCCATTCCACTCAACTCCTATCATGGCCCCCCCTCGGGTTCCGGAGCCGAGTACGTTCCCGCAGGCCGATGTCCGCTGGCGGTTGGGTATGCCTCTAGGTGACTCATGGGGTGGGTCCCCGGTAGTAGCACCCCCTCTTCAGGGTTTGTCTCCCGAGATCTTGTTTCAGCTCGAGCTCGCCAAACTCGAGCAGTGGAAGCATGAGGCTGAGCTCAGGCAGCGAGAGGTTGAGCTCAAGCAGCGGAAGCATGAGCTGTCGCTCGAGCAGAAAAAGAATGAGTCTGAGCTCAAGTATGAGTCTGCAAGGTATTGTGCCGATGTTGACCTAGAGAAAACTCGTGTAGAGGTGACGAGGAACCGGGTCGTCCAGGGGGGTCGACCCCATGACCAGTCCCTGTCGCATCTACTAAAGTTGGTTCCAGTGTTTGATGAGTTAGGAGTTACAGAATTCTTTCTCCATTTTGAGAAAAAGTGCCGGGAGCACCAATGGCCTGAGGAGAAGTGGGCAGCCCTTGTCTCTTCACGATTGACGGGGAAAGCACTCAAGGCGTACGATGCTTTACCCCTAGAGTCTTGTGTTGAATATGAGGAGTTAAAAGAGGCTGTCCTGAGGGCGTATGAGCTACAGCCAGAGACCTATAGGCTGAAGTTTAGGGCTGTTCCTAAGAGAAAGGAAAGTACTTTCCAGGAACACGCTAGAGAGCTGTCAGATGCATTTGAGAATTGGTTAAGGTCGGAGAAGGCAACTACTTTTGATGCAGTGAAGCAACTAGTGTTGTTAGAACAATTTTTCAAATGCACTGGCAGTGACTTGACTCTTAACCTGAAAGAAAAGCAACCAAAAACTCTGCAAGAGGCGGCCGAGCTGGCTGACCTCAGGTTGTCATTGATTCGTGGGTGCGGGTCTGCACAGAGAGCTGAGGCAGGTAACAAGGGGCGTACCACTCCACCCCCCCGAATTAATGACACAACTAATTACCAATTTAAGAGTACTGTTGCCAATTTTTATCCCAAGTCGAAACCCTTCCCGTTAAAGAAAGGTCAGGGCCCTTACCCACCTCAGGGGAAGTCCAAGAGCGAAGTGGAGTGTTTCAAGTGTCATAAGAAGGGGCATATTGCGCGCTCATGTCCGAACACACTGCCTACAGCAGTGGTGTCACTAGTGAGCAACATCGGTGTGTCTTTGAGGTCTTCCGCGTTTGCCCGGGGTAAACAGTCGGTTGCGAGGTCACAGCCGGTGCAGAAGCAGCAGGAGGGCTCGTCACCCATCCGAGATGTATTTTGTGGTCATAGGGGGCACGGCACTGTGAGGTGGGTTGGTGTGGAGCATAGGCTTGAGTTGCTGCGTGATACGGGCGCTTCCCAGACACTTATTAAGAACTTCACTGGCAAGCCTATTAACGCGGCTCGGGTTGTGGTGGTTCAAGGCATCAATGCTACGCGGTCTTACCTGCTGGTCAGAGTGGAGCTTGAGGTGGACGGTGTGACACAGGAGTTGGATGTGGGTGTTGTGGAGAAATTGCCAGTTGAGGGGGTCGACCTCCTTCTCGGTAACGACTTTGCGGTGCCTATTTCCGAGGTTCAACCCTTAGTCGTTGCCGAGAGGGCGGCCGACACAAGTAGGGAGGGGCAAGAGTGGATCGAGAGGTGCCAGATGCCGCAGATGGCGTGTGCTGTCACCAGGTCTCAGTCCGCTCAGGTGTCACAGCCTAGTACCCAGGCTTTAGACCAGCGGAGGAAGGGTCGGAAGGAGAAAGTCAAGGCTGGTGGTCGGGTTGAGAGTTTGGACCCAGCGACACTCCTTGGTGATTCGGTACTTGCACCCATTTTGAGGTCTGGAGTGGCCCCAGAACCTGTCCCCCTTAGTGACATGGTAGGGCGTGTTAGCACTCCGCGACAGAAACGTTCCCAGGTGAAGCAGGCAAGGCTTGAGCAGCCCAGTATCGGGGGCGGCCACAAGTTGCTCCAGGAGCATTTGGACAGGTTGGCACCCTCTGATATATGTCGGTTGCAAATAGAAGATCCTGGGCTTGAGAATTGTGGGAACGGGGCTATAGAACTCGATGAGGATGGGGATGCAAAGCCGGGAGATTTTTTTCATGTTGGGGGAATTCTGTATCGCCGGTTTTTTGGATCCCAGACATAGTTGGGATGGTGGGGCAAGAGTGGTTGACCAGTTGGTGGTACCTGAAAAGTGCCATGATAGCCTGTTGCGGTTGGCGCACGATGTTCCGTTGGCAGGTCACTTGGGTGTGAGTAAAACGTTGGCCTCGTTATCTAGGTTGTTCTGGTGGCCAGGTATTAAAGCCCAAGTTTCGGCCTGGGTGGCGATGTGTGGTACCTGCCAGAGGGTGGGAAAGCCGAACCAGAGCATACCTAAGGCTCCGTTGCACCCAGTGCCTGCTATTGGTCCTCCCTTCAGCAAGGTTGTCATCGACATGGTAGGCCCTCTGCCTCCCACTAGTGCAGGCAACAGATTTTTGCTAACCCTCATGGACGTCTCCACTCGCTACCCTGATGCATACCCTATGAGAAATGGCAAGTCTAAAACTGTTGTGCGAAACTTGCTGTTGTATTGCTCAAGATACGGGTACCCGCAGGAAATTCAGTCGGACCAAGGGTCAAATTTCACGTCCACTCTCTTTAAACAGACCATGCAGCAGCATGGGATCAATACGGTTGTCTCTTCAGCTTATCACCCAGAGAGTCAAGGGGTGTTGGAAAGATGGCATTCTACTTTGAAAAGCATGTTGCGGTGCTACTGTTTGGAGAATGGCAAGGATTGGGACCTGGGGCTACCGTACGTTTTGTTTGCGGCACGAGAGGTACCTGGGGAGAGCCTTGGGTTCAGCCCCAACGAGTTAGTTATCGGGCATCAGGTTAGAGGTCCTCTGAGCATGGTGAGAGAGATCTGGGAAGAGACTGCGCTGCCATGTTCTCTAATTAAGTATGTCCTCGAGAGTAGAGACAGGATGCTGAAAAGCCTGGAGTTGGCAGGGAGAAATTTGGTAGGTAATCAGGCCTTGATGAAGGATCGGTATGACATCAAAGCAAAGCTCCGGGAGTTTGTGGTAGGACAGGAGGTTTTGGTCTTATTGCCCTTAGTAGGCCATCCCCTGTCTGCCAAGTATGTCGGTCCTTACAAGGTCATGAGGAAGTTATCTGACCTAAATTACCTTGTGGCTACTCCGGATAGGCAGAAGAAAAATCAGCTCTGTCATGTGAACCTGTTAAAAGAGTTCGTGAGGCGGCCACCTGAGCAGCCTACTACCCCTGTGTTGGTCTGCAGCGGCCAAGGTGGAGAAGAAGAGGGGGGTAGTAAGGCACAGGTGGAGGAAAGTTGGGATTGTCATGTCTCGGCGGATCAGTGGGCGGGGAACACGAGTCAGGTGGCTGTGGAAGCGCTTGAGCACCTGCCTGAGCAACAGCGTGCAGCGATCCAGCACCTGTTCAGTTTATACCCCACTGTTTTTGCCAAGCACCCAGGCCTCACAACTCATGCGGTGCACGATGTAGACGTTGGAGACCACCCCCCCTTTAAATCAGTGCCCTATCGTGTACCTCCCATTAAACTTCCGGCTCTCCGAGCGGAATTAGGCTACATGTTGGAGAGGGGGCTGATAGAAAAAGGGGCGGTTAGATGGACATCTCCCGTCACTCTGCAGCCTAAACCAGACGGCAAGGTTAGGTTTTGCATTGACTTCAGGCGGTTGAACGGCTTAACCCCCACCAATGCCTACCCTCTTCCCCGCATAGATGACAGTGTTGACAAGATCGGGTGTGCATGTTACCTGACCAAGGTGGATCTTGTCAAAGGTTACTGGCAGGTGCCGTTGTCTGAGCGGGCGAAGCTGGTGTGTGGGTTTGTGGTGGATGGGAACACTTACCGTTGCAACGTTATGCCGTATGGGTTGAAGAATGCACCTGCAACCTTCCAATGCCTGATGAATAAGTTAGTGGCATAGATCCCTAACTGCACCGTTTACCTAGATGATGTAATAATCTACGATGATGACTTTGAAAGCCATTGCGAGCACATCGGGGCATTGTTCAGGAGGCTGAGTGAGGCTCATTTGGTGGCCAATCTGGGAAAATGCGATTTTGTTCGGGCAACTGAGCAGTACTTAGGGTTTGTGGTAGGGTTAGGCCAGGTGTGCCCCCCCCCCCCCCCCCAAACCAAGATACAGGCTATTAACCAGTTCCCCAGGCCGACCACCAAAAGACAAATCATGAGGTTCTTGGGCATCTATCTATCTATCTATTGCCTGACGCCGTGATCCCCGAAGGGGTGGCCACGAACGAACCGCCCCCATGCACCTCTGTCCCCAGTCAGTCGACGCCCCTCCCCCCAACCAGCACCACCTTCGTTCATGTACTTCCTCACTCCATCCTTCCACCTCATATTCGGTCTACCTCTCCCCCTCTGTCCCTCCACCTCGCTCTCATACACCCTCTTAGTCATTCTCTCGCTTTCCATACGTTCCATATGGCCGAACCATCTCAAGTTGTTCCTTTTCACACTTTCCAGCACATCTACCTCCACACCACACCTCCTTCTTACTTCCTCATTAGTCTGTCTATCCCTCCATGTAACTCCGCACGCACTCCTTAAGTAATTCATTTCCACTGCTCTCACTCTTGGTCTGAGTCTCTCAACCAACGTCCATGCTTCGCTTCCGTAAGTCAGTGTCGGGATTACCACACTGTCATGCAAGGACTTCTTCACTTCCATACTGACCACCCTATTTTTTGTTACTGCTTTTAGCGTTCCTACAACCCTCTTCCCCTGTTGTACCCTCTCCCGCACCTCTTCATCCATAGTCCCATCTTTACTCACCACACTGCCCAGATACTTAAAAGAGTTGACGATCTCCATAGCCTGACCGTTCAGCTTCACCTCACACTCTGTGACTTCACCCCTTTCGAAGACCATAACCTTGCTCTTCCCCGTATTTACCTTCAAATTCCGTTTTTCGCACACTGTTCCAAACTCATTTACCAGACCCTGCAACTCCCATTCATTATCACTCATCAGAACTGTATCATCCGCAAACAGCAGTATAGGTAGCTTCCACTCAATTCCCTCCCTTTTCAGCGATACACCAACATCCACTGCTCTTGATAGTATTTCTTTCATAACTCCATCCATATATACAGTAAACAACCACGGGGACATCACACACCCCTGTTTCAAACCAACATTCAGGTCAAAGAACTCGCTCTGCTCACTCTCCACACGTACTGCCGCCTTTGCACCCTCATACATGCTCTTCACTGCTTGGGCATGATTGGGTATTATCGCAGATTCATCCGCGGATACTCCTTGGTGCTGGCTCCTCTGACTGACCTACTTGCAAAGACGAAAAAGTTTGGGTGGGCACCTGAGTGTGAGAAAGCATTCTCACTGGTGAAGCATCTTTTGTGCACTCACCCCATACTCAGGGCCCCAGACTTCTCAAGACCTTTACAGCTAGCGACAGATGCTAGCGGTGTAGGGGCTGGTGCCGTCTTGTTGCAAACAGACACAGAAGGTGTGGAACACCCAGTAAGTTTCTTTTCCAAGAAGTTCAACTCAGCACAAAAGAACTATTCAGTGGTAGAGAAGGAGCTTCTGGCCATTGTGCTGGTGCATAGGCACTTTGAGGTGTATGTTCCCACTTTTGGCCCAGTCGTGGTGATCTACACTGACCACCACCCTTTGAAGTATTTGAATCAGTTCCACAACCGGAATATGAGGCTAACCAGATGGTCCTTAATGTTGCAGGAGAATAACCTAGACATTCGCCATATTGCTGGTTGTGACAACGTGATCGCTGACTGTTTGTCTAGGGTGGAGGACCCAGGGTAGATCACCACAGGTGTGTTGGATTGAGTGGAGAAAAATTAGGCTTGCCCCTGTAGTGCAAAGCCGCCCAAAACACTATTAAAAATATAAAAACCTCACATAAAAACTCTTTCTTTTTGATAGTATATAAGTGCAGTATGTTACAGCAAGAATCTAAGATATCCTGTGTTTTTGTCTTAGTAGGCTAGGCTAGGTGAAGCTTGCTCGTTGAGCGTAATATTGTTAAGTGATACTATTATTTTGGGGAAGTGTTGTGTAGATTTTCTTTTATATAATGAAGTGTTTTATGTTTGTGATTGTGCCTTGTTTTCACAACTTGGGGGAGTAGCTGGGTGATGCGGGGTTGGTGGGCATTCTGTCTGGTCAGATGTGGCGTTCACCTGAGGTTAAAACATCCCACATCTTGGGCGGGGTGTTACGCTGGCCAGCTTGCCAGAATGTACTCGTACTCGCTAGCGCTCGCCAGGGCAGTGAAATGGGCTATAATAATCGTAGAATGATGTTCTTTCTTTCTTAGTGTTCATGTTGTCACAGACAGATCAGTGGTGGTCTTTATTCTTGTCTGTGACACTTGGAAGCATTTTATATCATTGATAGAGTATAAAATATGTAGAGTGAATTGCAAGGAGAGAGAGCGAGAAGGAGCAGCGAGGTGGTAGTGTGTGCGTGTGTATGTACGTGTGCATTCCTCGCTTGGGCTGTGCCACCCACTCGTGATTGGCCGGCGGGCCTGACGCGTCATATGACGCCTGCTCTTCATGACGTAGTCATCTGTGATTGGAGGCCGCTGTCTTAGTAAGGTGGTGCGGGCATCCTTCCCGCGTGCCTCTTCAGAGCTTGGTATGTTGTGCTTGGTCCTAGACATCCCTTGCAATCTGTCCCCAATCTAACCCTCTTTACTACTGTTTCTCTCTCTGAACTTCTTCTTTTCCATACTTCTTGTCTTTATTCAATTACTTATCCTTTTTGGTTCTGCATACGACTTCCATAGTCGGCCAGTCGTATTACCAGCACCAGTTCTCCCATATATGTTTTGCACTAGCTTTAGAGATTATTAGAGTCATAGTCACATGGTATCATAGTATTGGGGTGCTTCTTATTATTGAGTTGTTCTTTCCTACTATTTAATGCTAGACAGTGGAGGGTATCCTTGGTCGTTGTCTGAGTTATGTATGTGGCAAGTCAGAGCCTGTACGACTTCGATGGAGCTAGGTAGCCTGTAACCCTTGTGCATATTTTTCCTTTGCGAGTGTAGCAGCATACAAGCGAAGGACTTTTGCCTACTCTTGCTCGTATGCTTGCTACCTCATTTTGTTGACCTTTGTGGAGCGCCAGGGTAAGACCAGATACTTGATATCTGGAGTTACCAAGAGAGCCTCCTAGTCACTTAACGTAACATAAGGGAAATCTGTTCAAGGGGAGACAGTAGGCTACGAGCATGCTTGCGCTCTGCCTAGGTTCCTTGTACCTTTTATGCCACTGCTAGACTTTATTAGTGAGAAAGACAGCATTGTGTTTATTAACTTTAATTGCGTGTGCTTTAGGAATTATTCACGCCTTATTTTAGCCTAGGTTGATGCATAGTGCACAACCCAGTTTGGCTGTTACGTTGGCTAAGGAAGTACTGTTTTGAGTGGCTATTATTAGTGCTGTCACAGAGTTGTTGCACTCCCTTTTTTTATATATATGTATCCTACTTGTTGGTGTATTTAAGATACACGCTTTGGTGTCCTGCCCCTGCATTATTTCTGTTCTATATTCGACGAGCATCTTACAGCATCAGACGTTTTCAGAAGATTCCATATCTGTTTGCTGTAGGACTAGACTTCCAGTGTTCTCATAGAGCATTGAAGAGTTTAGTGTTGAGTTCAGACTCACACTAAAGTTAACGTAAGCATATACTCCTTTATTAAATCTTGTTATAGTTTATTTAAGCATTGTTATTACTTGAGCGCATTTTATTTACGTAAAGTACTCCTGTTGCGAGTTGGCTTTGCCGTCACGGGAAAGCCTTTGTAGAAGTGCACTAAACCCAGTTAATTGATACCCCGTTATCCAGTAGATTAACTCTGGAGGGTTTAAGTGTTTTGTTCACCGGATTAATAGTTCGAGGGTTTGGAATTAGCGTACCGTTGTTGCAGATATAGCCTATCTTCTAGACCAATATTAAGTGCCCTTGTTTATTTCGTAGTGCCGGTCGTAACAGTATTAACCCCTTCTGTCCCGGCGACGTCCTTTTAACTGTATTCTGGCTGCTATTAGACGATTTTATTCAGCTTAAAAAGGACCTCCAGCAATCAACAGGCTTCGAACTATCTAACTATCTCCCTTAACCCATTTTACTATCCCCCAGATCCTTCCTAAACGGCACAAAGTTGTCTAAATCTAACTAGGAAAAAATTTAAAAGACGTCGCCGGTACAGAAGGGGTTAATATGACATGGAGAGATTACAAGGGCGTTAGTGAGAGAGAAGGATAAGAGAGATAGAGTGAGAGATTCAGTGTGAGTTGAAGAGTTAGGAGGGAGTGATGATAATGATCGTAAGAGATTAAGTTAATGAGATGAGAAAGAGAGAGAGAGAGAGAGAGAGAGAGAGAGAGAGAGAGAGAGAGAGAGAGAGAGAGAGATAATATATATATACACATACCGGTAATTATTTAGTATTGCCATCCACACTAATTCCAAATAAATGGGGTTGGTGTTCCAAGAATTTTTGGGATGTGAATTTTTAAACTTTAATAATGTTGGAAACTAAAATCGCCAACCAAAAATGAGATATAGCTCAAATCTTTTCTATTAACCCCTTTTTTACCGACTGGGTCTTTTTAACTTTATTTGGCTACTATAAGACGATTGTATTCAGTTTCAAAAGGACCTCCAGTAATTAACCCTTTCACGCATATATGATGCAGAGGTTGCCAGATTATCAATAAAAAATAGAGTTCTCTCACTCTTATAATTACCTCTCCAAAATTAGTTTTCTGACCACAGCTAACTCAAAGACAACTGCAGAGGTTGATGTAACTAAACTAAAGGTTTCTAAATACCCCTGATGGTAAAAAAGGCTATAAAGTATCCCCGATAGGCTCAAAATCGCGTCATATGTCGGAGAGGGTTAAAAGGCTTCAAACTATCTCACTCAACCTTTATTAACCCTTCTTTGGCGGCGCGCATCATATGTCGAGTGAAAGAAATTTGGACTATGTGGCGGCTCACAACATAAGTCGTGTGGCATTTTCAGCACGTAATGTTGCTGAGAGAGAGAGACAAGTGGTGGCAGGAGAGTAGCGAGCGTATGACTGCTCCAGACCACCGCGGTGCACCAACTGACATGAATCCCTCCCTCCTCCACCCTCTCACACTCGCTACATAGTGAATTGTGTGGGGAAAGTACCGAATTACATGGTTTTTGCACTCGTGTTGCGCGATTGTTGCAAGAAAACTAGCGGTCATACAAAGATCGTTGGGGTGTCATTCGAAAGCTCTGTTTATGCCCTTTCAGGGATAGATACTTGTTTTACGCTCTGGGTCTTATTTAGGCATGAAAATGCCTAAACAGTAAACAGCCCTATTTTGGGTAAAAACACCCCCGCTGGTGGCTACATATTATTTACCGCCTAGGCCACTCGTTAGGTGTTAAGGGGAGATATCCACTTGAGGGATTTTTTTCTGGACCCCTTTCTCCATCATGTTTAGCCCCATTGCTTTTGAGATTTTAAGACCTCGCCCTAGTAGTTTGGATATTTTAAGACATTTTGCCCCATTTCTGTCAATTTTTAGACCTTTCGTGCCGTTAAGGTGTCGATTTGTTCCTGGCGAGCGATAGCGAGCCTGTAATTTAAGAGCAACCGGCCTCCGGCCTGGAAATTTTTCTACCGAAAAATGTACAAATTTATCTTGAAAGGGGGTCTAGGGGATGTAATTATAAGCTTGATGAAAAAGTAGGGAACAAACTAAATACCTGCCCTTAATACCACACATCCTTCTTAAACTACACATTATCATCTAAATATACCTAGAATCATATTAAAATGACGTAGGCGGTACAGAAGGGGTTAAGGGGGGTCACCGGCTTTGTTATTTATCTTTCTCTCCTTTTCTCTCTTTCCCTGGCTTGTATCCATTCGGCCCCATTCAGCCAACTGTTTTAAGACGTTTATCCCCATCCAAGTGTCAATTACATCCTGGCGAGCGATAGCGAGCCAGCATTGTATGGAGAAATCCGGCTTCGCCGGAGACATTTTTCTATCGAACAATGTACAAATTTAGCTTGTTGTCAAAACAAAACTATATATATGCTGGCTCGCTACCGCTCGCCAGGAAAATATTAACACCTGGATGAGGGTAAACGTCTTAAAACAGTAGGCTGAATGGGGCCGAATGGATACAAGCCAAAGAGAAAGGGAGAGAAAGAGCAAAAAAGCGAGGTGGACTCGCTTAACGCATATTGGTCATTGATAGGGAAGTCCATTTAAACCACAACCCTCTCCTGTAAGCGGGGGGGGGGGGGGGGGGACAAAAACACAAAACAAAAATATGGTACATTTGAGAATACAAAGGAAATCTAAATGGCGGCCTTGTCTATTATGAACATTTGCTAAAAAGTTGCCTCCTATTTAGATTCACATTGCCTCAAAACATGGCAATAATCTGACAACTGGTTCTGGAAATATTGCATACCAGACGTGTGGCGAAAAATATTATAGAAGAATACACAATAAATATATATAAATAAACAAGTAAACAATAATAAAATACTACTATTACTACTACTACTACTACTACTACTTCCTATTCCGGGGTAAGCACTCAGACTTATCATCGTGGATTACTGTGTTTTTTTTTTTTTTCTATGTGATTGAGGGAGGCAAAAGGCAAAATTGCCTATAGCGAGTACCTCCCCAATAGTTGAAAAAGTGACAGGGCCAAAATCAAGGGACGATCGAGCCAAAATGCCTGGACACACGGAGTTTGAAGCAATTTAAGTCATAGGAAGAGGGAAAGACTGATTCTGGGAGAGAGTTCCAGAGCTCAGCTGTTGAGTAGAAGAAAGTTTGAGAGTAACGTTTCACTCTTGGGTTGGAGAGTTTCACAGAGTAGGGGTGGGATTGAGTTGCAAGACGGGTACCACGTGCCCTACGTAAAGGAGGTGGTATGCACTGGGAAAGCTCTGAGGAACACTGATTATTATAGTAGCGATAGAATAGCGAGAGAGATGCAACATTGCGGCGGAGAGAGAGATTGCAGAGAGTTGGTGAGTGGACGGGAGTTAATGATACGAAAGGCCTTCCTTTCAACTTTGTCTAGGAGAGCGGTGTGAGAGGAACCTCCCCACACATGTGAACAATACTCAATACAAGGACGCACTATGCCCCTGTACAGAGCAAGAAGCTGTGCTGGGGAAAAGAACCCCCTAAGGCGATTGAGCACACCCAGCTTCTGGGAGGCTGCCTTAGCAAGACTGGTAATATGGTCCTTCCAACTGAGAGCAGAAGAAAAAGAGACACCAAGAATATTGAGAGAAGATGAAGGGTTGATTTTTGTATTGTTGAAGAATAGGGATAGTCCGCTGGCTGGGAGATCCTGACGGGTAGATAGATGGAGAAATTGGGTTTTGGAAGCATTAAAGGTAACAAGGTTTTCTCTGCCCCAATTGGAGATAGTATTTAGAACGGAATTTAAGAGTTCTATGGCTTCATTACGTTTGTCGTTGAGGGATTGCTGGCTGGGGCGTTCTGAAAAACTAATGGAGTAGTGTAAGGTTGAGTCGTCTGCGTATGAATGGATGGGAATTAAGGTACAGTTAAGGAGATCATTTATAAAAATTAGAAAGAGAATAGGAGATAGGACAGAGCCCTGAGGAACACCGGAGTTTATAGGGTGAGGAAGTGAACAATGGCCGTCCACAACCGCGGCTATGGAACGGACGGAAAGGAAATTAGAGACAAAGACACAGATGGAGGGATAGAAACCGAAAGAGGGTAGTTTAGAAATTAAAGATTTGTGCCAGACTCTATCGAAAGCTTTCGATATGTCTAGTGCAATAGAAAAAGTCTCACCGAAGTCCCGAAAGGAGGATGACCAAGAGTTAGTAAGATATGAAAGAAGATCACCAGTAGAGCGACCCTTAAGGAAGCCATACTGGCGATCTGAGAGTAGATTATGATACTACTTTGATTTTTATTTAATATTGTTCATACATTATAATTTACAAGCATCAGATATTACTATTTTACTACTACTACTACTACTACTACTACTACTACTACTACATAAAATAATAATAATAATAATAATTAAAGTTGCAAGCAACGTTGTCCGGGGTTAGAGGGGTTTTGCAAGCAGGGTATTGTGTTGGATACAAAAGTTGTGTCACAGATATAAAAATATCATTTAACTTATTGGGCATGGAGAAATTACAGAAGGAACAGATTGTGCAAACAAACAAGAGCGAGAGAGGGAGAGATTGCCTATATAAGGGATCTGCCTCTATTCGTTTAGTAACAGAGTTGTAGATATGTGGAATAGGCTACCGAGTGCTATAATGGGATCAAGAACAATAGAGCTTCAACTTGAAATTAGATAGAATGAGATGGGTTGGCAGTGAAAGGGATCTGCCATGTGTAGGTCAATCGGCTCTCTGCAGACTCCCGTTTTCTTATTTTGTTTATGTTCTCATTTGTGAGAGTGAGAGAGTATGGCAAGAGAGAATAGGATGTCATAAACGTAAGGAAGATAGCAATAAATATGAGAGAGAGAGAGAGAGAGAGAGAGTGCGGGATGGGTTGGGTGTGAAAGGGATCTGACATGTGTGGGCCAATCGGCTCTCTGCAGACTCCGGTTTTCTTATGTTCTCATTTGTGAGAGAGAGAGAGAGAGAGAGAGAGACTAGGATGTCATAAATGTAAGGAAGACAGAGATAAATGAGAGAGAGTTGCTATAAGATGGGTTGGGTGTGAAAAGGATCTGTCTTGTGTGGGCCAATTGGCTCTCTACAGA
Organism: Paralithodes platypus; assembly: GCA_032716605.1. Classification (NCBI taxonomy): domain Eukaryota; kingdom Metazoa; phylum Arthropoda; class Malacostraca; order Decapoda; family Lithodidae; genus Paralithodes; species Paralithodes platypus. The sequence continues at coordinate 44,289,097 of CM064510.1, forward strand.
CTCCCATTTTCCTATGTTCCTATTTCTTACAATTGTGTTTTGGTTGCAGGTATATGATAACATGGGTGTATAGTAAGTAGTGTAAATAACGGGTAACATTTATGAGATGGGTTGGGTGTGAAAGGGATCTGACTTATGTGGGCCACTTGGCTCTCTGCAGACTCCCATTTTCATCTTGGTTGCATGTGTGAGGGATCTGCCTCATTTGTACCGGTGTGCAAAACAAACAAGAGCGAGAGAGAAAGAGATTGGCTGTGTAAAGGATCTGCCTCTATTCGCTTGGTAAAAGAGTTGTAGATATGTGGAATAGGCTACCAAGTGCTATAGTGGGATCAATAACAATAGAGCTTCAACATAAAATTTGATAGGACGAGATGGGTTTGGGTGTGAAAGGGATCTGCCGTGTGTGGGCCAATCGGCTGTCTGCAGACTCCCATTTTCATCTTGGTAGCATGTGTAAGGGATCTGCCTCATTTGTACCAGTGTGCAAATAAGAGAGAGAGAGAGAGAGATTGGCTGTGTAAGGGATCTGCCTCTCTCGTAACAGAGTCGTAGATATGTGAAATAGGCTACCTAGTGCTATAGTGGGATCAAGAACAATAAAGAATTTCAAGATAAAATCAGATAGGCATATGGACGAAATGGGTTGGATGTTAAAGGGATCTGCCTTTTGTGGGCCACTTGTCTGCAGATTCCCATGTTCATCTTAGTTGCATGTGTAAGGGATCTGCTTCATTTGTACCGATGTGCAAGCAAACGAGCGACAGAGAGAAACTGGGTGTGTAAGGGATCTGCCTCTATTCGTTTAGTAACAGAGTTGTAGATATGTGGAATAGGCTACCAAGTCCTATAGTGGGATCAAGAACAATAGAGTTCAACATAAAATTAGATAGGACAAGATGGGTTGGGTGTGAAAGACATTCCACGGGCGTGTCTGGCCACCATTTACAATACCTCTACAGATGGGACCAAGAGAATCACCTCTACAATACCTCACTTGAGGAGTGGAAATAATAGAAAAGGAATTAGGAGGAACAAAAGCATGGCCTGCAATATAGAAAAAGTCAAGAAGAGTGAATCAAAGAAAAACATTTATCATACAGCCATGCAAGCCTTTTATATAAGGAGTATAATCTTAAAATATAGAGAATAACCTTGTACATGTATTATTAGGGTAAGTGTTTTTATAGAATAATGATTGCCTTCACAATAAGGAAAATAATTAAATTCCCATACTACTATTCTGAGATAGGTCAAATTGAGTTCAAATTATCATCCAAATATAGCCTGACTGAAATTGAGGGAAGGTATGCAAACACGGGTAATACCTTCCACTGGTTCAGCTTTTAGTGGGTAGAGAACAGTGTTGGCTATACTTTTCTATAGGACAAACCTGTCCCTATATACAGACCTATTTCATATGGACTTAATTATTTTAGAGTAAATTTAAGTAATTTGCTAAATGAACTAGACAAATACTCAATTGGTTGCATTGTGAAAACATCCAAACTAACTCTTCTATTGCAAATGTAATGGAAAAGCGTGGATACTCTCAACATGTAACACAACCAACAACTGAAAATGGCACACTAATTGATCATGTTTATGCTAAGAGATAAGGAAATATGAAGGTGAAAGTTATTCCCACATATTACAGTTATCATAGTGAATTTCCATTGAAATTCGAATACCCTTTTTTGTATGTTTTTCCCCTTCTATTCTTATTCTGTCTAATTCGGTTGTCCTCCGGACGGCCTATACCATATGCCACCCTGGCATGTTTAGCCTGGCTAGTTTATTGGCTCCTGACTTTATTGGTGTCTATGGTCGCTGGTGCGGTCAAGCTGACTCGATTCCCCTCAGTGGTGTATTATGTGTGTATCTCAGTATGATTTATTTCCTCCTTAGACCTGATTTCTCATTCTTCGTCTTTGATCATTTCTTAATTGGTGCTGCAGTGTAGCAGTTCTTGACTCACCCTTCGGCCGTACCCTGTAAGAGTTCTGCTGTGGAACTCATGTGGTGCGGCTGAATTGGTGAAATGGTGAGAAATGTCTGCGTATCTTCACCTTCCTAGATTTGTTCACCTCTTGCCCTTCCCTACCTATCATATCTTGATTGGTTGTCCATCTTGATCTAATCCTTCAGGCCAGCCCTATAAGAGTTTTTTTGGGGAACTCAGTGGTCTGGTTAAACTATTTTAATAAATATCTTTTTAAATAAATTATGTAAGATATACAATAAATTATGTAAAATATATTGTTTTTTCTTTATATATATAATTGTCATTATGAAGTTAAATTGGTTTCACAGGGAAAATATATACTTGAACAATTGTTTCCGCTGACAAAGAAATTATAGATTCTTGGAAGATACCGTACACTACGAAAGATTATTCAACATGGAATTTGAATGGAATAGAGCAGCTTAGCAACGAAAAGCCAATACTCCCCCCTCCCTGTGATTGTGCCAGCTTTTGTAAGCAGTGCAATAACTTAATGAAGGACAGAAAAGCTGCAGGATGCTCTGGCATTCTAGCTGAGATGATTAAGGCCTCAGGTGAGAAAGGAGTAGGTGTGTTCAATGAGCTAATTAACTTCATCATCAGAGAGGAATTAATCTCTGATGAATGGCACACAAGTACATTATATACTGTATAAGAGCAAAGGGGACTCATTGGATACCTAGGGAAAATTATAGGGGCCTGAAAATACTTGATCAAGTCATGAAGGTCTGTGAGAAAGTCTTTGAAGGTATGATATTGACGATATGCAGTTTGGTTTCATGCTAGGACACGGCACAATCCAAGTCATGAAGGTATTTGTGTGATAATGAAGATGTATGAGGACTCACAAACGGCAGTGAGGGTGAAAGATGTACCGGTACTGAGTGATGAGTTTTCAGTTCGCGTCGGAGTCCACCAGGGCTCTGTGTTAATGAAGCCCTTTCCTCTTTTTTTATGGTTCTGGAGGCACTATCTGGTGATTTCAGAGTTGGGCTCCCCTGGGAACTGCTATAAGGGTCCTGAAAATGCTTGACTAAGTCATGAAGGTCTGTGAGAGAGTCTTAGAAGGTATGATAAGGGAAAGATACTGTATGTACTTAAAAGATAGGGATCTGATGTGTTTGCAGACCAGGAGAAGGCCTTTGATAAGGTGGCCAGAGAAGTTGTGCAGTAGGCTAGGAGAAAACTTGGCGTTGAGGAGTGGCTGGTGCATGTGATAATGAAGATGTACGAGGACTCACGAACGGTAGTGAGGGTGAAAGGTGTACAGCTGAGTGAGGGACATATACTAGATATTTGGTGAGGGTTAGCTTTATATCCCACGTACTGGTTACTAGGGACATATACTAGGTGTTAGGGGGAGGTTAGTTTGTATCCCACGTTAGTTTTGTATCCAAAGTACTGGGTACTGGGTACTAGGGGCATATACTAGGTGTTACGTGAGGGTACTGAGTGATGAGTTTTCAGTTCGCGTCGGAGTCCAACAGGGAAGTGTGTTAATTAAGCCCTCTCCTCTTTTTTATGGTTCTGGAGGCACTATCTAGTGATTTCAGAGTTAGGCTCTCCATGCAACTGCTATAAGAGGCCTGAAAATGCTTGACCAAGTTATGAAGGTCTGTGAGTGTGAGAGAGTCTTTGAAGGTATGATAAGGGAAAGCATTCTATCGACGATATGCAGTTTGGTTTCATGCTAGGACGTGACACAATCGACAACTTCATAGTCAGGCAGCTGCAGGAAAGATATCTACTGAAAGTAAGAAGTTGTCCAGTAGGCTAGGAGAAAATTTGGCGTAGAGGAGTGGCTGGTGCGTGTGATAATGAAGATGTATGAGGACTCACGAACGGTAGTGAGGGTGAAAGGTGTACTGAGTGAGGGACATATGCTAGGTGAAGGTTAGTTTTGTATCCCACGTACTGGGTACTAGGGACATATACTAGGGGTTACGTGAGGGTTAGCTTGGTATCCCACGTACTGGGTACTAGGGCCATAGCCTATACTAGGTGTTAGGTGAGGGTTAGTTTTGTATCCAACGTACTGGGTCTAGGGGGCGGTAGCCCCACCCATAATACTAGGATACGTTAGGTAAGGTTGTTAGGTTAGGCTAATGGGGATGGATGTAGTTTCCGGGTGTACGGTCGTCATGTTTACATAGGGCGATCGCCACGGTTAACTTCGCGTCTATTTTGACGGTGATTTTTTCGGTTATTTGCCCCATGCTGGCAATATGACGATGACATGACGTGGGGGGGTGAGGGGTGGCAAAGCCACCCCTCAACATATTATTGTATCCATTGGCATTCAAAATAGACGGGAACATGATTGCAAACGTCCGCCGCCTCCGTCATGTTTACACTTGTCTATCGCCGTTGTTAAGTTCGCGTCAATTTTGACGGAGATTTATTTTGGTTATTTGCCCCCTGCTGGAAATATATATGATGATAACAATATGTCATGGGGGGTGAAGGGGGGCAAAGCCCAACCTCAACATATTATTGTATCCAAAGGCAGTCTAAATAGACAGGAAAAGGATGGCAAGCGTCCGACGCCACTACGCGTACGCGTAGTGTAAACAAGGCTGGCGATACACCCGGTAACTACATCCTACCCGGCTAGTGTCCTTTCAAAGGGGTAGCCTATAAATTAGTAAACACTAGGATAGCCTATACCCGGTCAGGTGATACGCCCGATAACGCAACTCTTGCCGATAGGCCTAGCCTAAAGGCTAACCTATTCATAAAGGTGTCTATTTTGGCGGCAATTTTTTCGGTTATTTGCCCCCTGCTGGCAATATATATGATGGTGACAATATGTCATGGGGGGGGGGATGAGGGGGGGAAAAGCCCCCCTCAACATATTATTGTATCCAATGGCATTCAAAATAGACAGGAACTTTATTGCAAACGTCCGACACCTCCCCCGCCACCGCCATGTTTACATGTGTCGATCGCCGTGGTAAGTTCACGTCTATTTTGACGGCGATTTTTTTCAGTTATTTGCCCCCTGCTGGCAATATATAAGATGATGACAATATGTCATGGGGGGGTGAGGGGGGGCCTCAACAATTACCTCTAACCTCTGTATCTCAAAAAGGGCTAGAGCAAATTGGCTGCAAATTTCCACATCTAGGCTATTCCTTGACTGACTCTTCCCAAATGGTAGACATATTAGCTTGATCACTCTAGTTGTTTTTTAGTTACAGAGGTTATAGGTCATGATTTCTTGCCTACTTACAGCGAATAGACTAGGCCTATTATAGATTGGTAAAATATTTGCTTAATAGGCCTAGGCTATGTTGGCTGTGCAATTGTCTCGATTTGACTATTTTTACCTAATTAGGCCTAAAGCAGCCTGAGCCTATTTCCAACCCCCAAACAGTATCCCATGTTAACCCGTACAGCCCCAGCGACGCATCTGACACGTCGGCGATGTATGTAACGCACAGCCCCAGCGACGCGTCTGACGAGTCACCCTAATTGCTCCGACCGTAACCTCAGGTGTAGCCACTCGAGAGGGCTCAGATTTGTATGGGAACTGTGTACGTATCCCATGCAACCGTGCCGATGGTTGAAAACTCTCAAAGTCCACGTGCGTGCGCGTGAGCGCGCAATAACCTGTTTTTTTGGGGTAATTGCCTTCAATTGTTTACTCTTGTAAAATACGTTTTCGGGGGCTCTGTAGGACCATTCTTTAAGCTTTTTGAGCGGTTTTTCATGGGTTTTCCTTCATTCCTAACCCATTCGCTATTGTTTCTGGAATAAAACTATTTTTTGAAAACCGGCCGAGTTCTGGTGAACAAACATTACAAAACTAGCCGGGGCTCCACGGGTTAAGCCCTAGGCTAGGCCTAGGCCTAATCCCACTCTCAATCAAAATTTGAACTGCTAAATTTGTACCTACCGGTAGCGCTGCCTAGGCTAGGCCTATATTTTTCGTGAATAGATATAGAAAATGGTTTAAAGGAAAGACCATCCTATATTATGTTCAAATAATATGTAATAGCACTGTGTATGGTTGTATTAAATTTAAATAGTGATAGATATGTATATTAATGGGATAAATACTCCGAAGTTCGCATACGTTCAGAAAATTATAGTGCAATTATCATTATATCATAATGCATTTTACTCATTTGCATAATTTCAATTACCTAGGACATTTTAAGTATCTGGGCAGCGTGTTGAGTAAAGATGGGACTATGGATGAAGAGGTGCGGGAGAGGGTACAACAGGGGAAGAGGGTTGTAGGAACGCTAAAAGCAGTAACAAGAAATAGGGTGGTCAGTATGGAAGTGAAGAAGTCCTTGCATGACAGTGTGGTAATCCCGACACTGACTTACGGAAGCGAAGCATGGACGTTGGTTGAGAGACTCAGACCAAGTGAGAGCAGGGAAATGAATTACTTAAGGAGTGCGTGCGAGTTACATGGAGAGACAGACTAATGAGGAAGTAAGAAGGAGGGGTGGTGTGGAGGTAGATGTGCTGGAAAGTGTGAAAAGGAACAACTTGAGATGGTTCGGCCATATGGAACGTATGGAAAGCGAGAGAATGACTAAGAGGGTGTACGAGAGCGAGGTGGAGGGACAGAGGGGGAGAGGTAGACCGAATATGAGGTGGAAGGATGGAGTGAGGAAGTACATGAACGAAGGCGGTGCTGGTTGGGGGGAGGGGCGTCGACTGACTGGGGACAGAGGTGCATGGGGGCGGTTCGTTCGTGGCCACCCCTTCGGGGATCACGGCGTCAGGCAATAGATAGAGATAGATTAATATAATATTTTCCGATCTTTTTTGTAGTGATATTTGTATGATTTAGTAGTATATTGGTGTCTGTCTAGGGTTATAATGCATTGTGAAAGTTACCTGTGAATCTCTGACTTGGTAACAGTTCGGTATGGGCCGGCTTAAGTAACCCTGCTTTCTTTGAGTACTACACGGCAAGAGAAGCTTTCGGTTCTGTCATTACTGTTCAAGGTAAACAGCAACTGCTAAATTCGACATCATGTTCAAATAATATGTAATAGCACTGTCTATGGTTGTATTAGACAAACATTGTGATAGGTTTCTATTTTATGTGGATAAATAGTATTAAGCTGAATAAACTAAATACCGAAAGTTCACTAGAGTGGTTGTTGATACATTTGCTAGATATGAGGGAGGAGGGAGGTAGGAAGGAAGGGCAGGGTAAGTCACACAGGCAATTGCCAAAACTTTAAAGGTCCATATGATTGTTATTAAACAAAGCATTTGGCAAAGGGAGGAATTGTTAAAAACCTTAGCCAATACTCTGTCATTCACCAAAAATAAATTTAAATTATCATTATTATTTGGTAGGGTAGGTATGTATAGGTTGGTTGGCTAAATAATTGCTAGAATTCGTAGGGACTCGAACTGTTTTGAGAGAATTAAATAAAAAAATAATAATAGATCTGAATAATAAAGAGATTATGTTATTAAGCAAAACTGGGGATGCGTGGAAGCCTATAGACTGTAGACGGTAAACTTTGTGTGGGTAGCGAATGCGGTTTTAAAGTCATTTAAGAATAGACAGTTTTCAATGCTGCGGCCAAACTATTCCACCCATTTATATTCTTTTGTTATCAAAGCGTTCGGAATCGCGAGCCTCACCCAACTACGCAAGCATGGCTTTGATCATCGGCGTAGTTTTCAAGATGTGGAATTTTAAGTGGAATTAGAGTTTTTTTCAAGATTGCCGGAAAAAAAAACACGTGCAAAAGAAAAACCTTCTCTATAACATTTGCGGAGCATTAGTAGGGGAGTCCGTATGCCAAAGCCCAGTCGTTTCCTATGAGTGGGAGAGACGGTATTTAGGCGTCAAGTTTTTCGGGAAATCGGCTGCCACGGACCTGTTTGGCCACCATGCCGGATGTTTAGCATATCAAAAGTTGCCCAATGCAAAAACGCACCTCTTGTAAAAGTTTGATCCCGATCCAAAAAGCGGTTCTGGAGTTATTGCATCGAAACCGTCGCGTAAGAAGAATTTGGATGAAAAACCGGGTTTAATGATTACAATAGGGGTTCCCCGTAGGAGACGAACCCCTAATAATAATGATAATAATAATAACTTAACGAATTTCATAAGATGTTCCCCTCCAGACAACTCTTACTGATAGCAATAATACAAGTAACAATAGTTAATATGCAAAGTGTGCTTTATATGAGAATGCCGAAGCAATAACCAATTTATCACCATGCTGAAGGTAATATGTCAGGATCAACATTTCCGAGAACACTGAGCTTCCCTTTATGTGTGTGTGTGTGTGTGTGTGTGTGTGAGTGAGTGTCTGTGTGTGTGTGTGTGTGTGTGTGTGTGTGTGTGTGTGTGTGTGTGTGTGTGTTACTCAGTTACTTGTTCGTCAAGGGGAATCCACGCATGCGAGCTAAGCTCATTATTATCGCGCCTCCTTAACTGGGAATGTATTGCGTGAAATGCATGTTAAGTGTTTATGTACTGTTGGAATGGCTGTGGATGTGTGTGTAGTCTGTATTTTAGCCAATTGGCGACATCGGAAACGAAGGCTTAGGGTGGATCTGTATGGTACCATTCTCACTATAGACTGTCTCGCCCGAAGGCTTAGGTAGCCATCAGCTTAGGTGAACCATATGATACCCATCTCGCCTTGTACCATTTTTGCCAACCCCAGATGGGACGTCACAACGTCGTCCACTTATTCCAGGTACCTATTTACAGCTAGGTGAACTGAGGCTAACACATGAAAGGAGACAGCCCAATTTGTCTCCGCCCGCCGGGATTGCAACCCCCGACCCCTCGTGTGTGAGACGAGAGCTCTACCTACTAGGCTACGGGCTGTGTGTGTGTGTGTGTGTGTGTGTGTGTGTGTGTGTGTGTGTCTGTTTACCTATTATCGAGTGTATGTGTGTGTATATATGTTTTTGTGTGTATCTATGAGCGATTGTGTTTTGTGTGTGTGTGTGTGTCTGTTTACCTATTATCGAGTGTGTGTGTGTATATATACTGTATATGTTTTGCGTGCATCTATAAGCGATTGTGTTTTGTGTGTGTGTGTGTGTGTGTGTGTGTGTGTGTGTGTGTGTGTGTGTGTGTGTGTGTGTGTGTGTGTGTGTGTAAATTACTCTTGCATATGTGTCGCTGGTGTTTGTATTAGACAAATTGTGTGTGTTTGCACTTAAGGATATATTTTTAAAGCTTGATCGAGGCCTAGGGAGGAAACCAAAAATAATTATGAATAAATAAGTTAGTAAAAACATGACACCTAACTAAAATAATGATGATTAAATAAGTGTGTAAGTTAATGACACCTACCCCCTTTAAGTATATTTCTATCCTTTACTTGCATGTAATCATTATGCAGAGTATAATACATATCTTGAAAACGGATCCATTCATTATTTATTGTCTAGGTGAGTTGTTTTGACAGCAAGCTAAATTTGTAAATATTTCGATAGAAAAATATCTCTGGCGAAGCCAGATTTCTTCATGCAATGCTGGCTCGTTATCGCTCGCCGGGAAGAAATCGACACCTGGATGGGGATAAACGTCTTAAAACAGTTTGCTGAATGGGGCCGAATGGATACAAGCCAGGGAAAGAGAGAAAAGGAGAGAGAGATAAAAACAAGCCGGTGACCCCTCTTAATATACTTTCCCTTGCAACACTCTCTGCAGTTGTCATAAATACAGTAGTTTGTTTTCATGTGTGTTACTGAGGCCTTGCAACATCGTAAAATGGTTTCTAAATGGAGCTATCATTCTCCGCCTACTAAATGAATGAAAACAGATATAGAACTCCTAAACGCTAATTACAAGGCTTATGTTTCAGTAATAGGATTCATTAGCTCTTCGCTAAATGATTAGAGTTGATTTCGTGTCCTTTATGAGATAGATAGAGAGAGAGAGAGAGAGAGAGAGAGAAAGGAGAGAGAAAATAAAACAATTACAAACACTGGCCACACGGAGCTTACGATCCCGAAGAAGAGAGAGAGAGAGAGAGAGAGAGAGAGAGAAAATAAAACAATTACAAACACTGGCCACACGGAGCTTACGATCCCGAAGAAAAGAGAGAGAAGATAGAGAGAGATAGAGAGAGATAGAGATAGAGAGAGAGAGAGAGAGAGAGAGAAAATAACACAATTACAAACACTGGCCATACGGAGCTTACGATCCCGAAGAAGAGAGAGAAGATAGAGAGATGAGAGAGAGAGAGAGAGAGAGAGAGAGAGAGAGAGAGAGAGAGCGAGAGAGAGAGAGAGAGAGAGAGAGAGAGAAACAAAACAATTACATACACAGGCCACACGGAGCTTACGATCCCGAAGAAGAAGAAGAAGGAGAGAGAGAGAGAGAGAGAGAAAGAGAGAGAGTGAGTACCAAAGACACAGAGAGCGAGGCCCCTGATTGAAGCCGCCCCTGGGACTGTTATCGGGTAAAGTGGTTCCCTTTCCCCAGAGCTGTAGACTTGGGAGTAATTAACACTATGAACATATCCCCGCCAGACACTCATTGCTTACATTAATACACTTCTAAGGGCATGGCTTACATAATTACTCTTCTAGACACTCATTGGTTACATTAGTACACTTCTAGACACTCATTGGTTACATTAGTACACTTCTACACTCATTGGTTACATAATTACACTTCTAGACACTCATTGGTTACATTAGTACACTTCTAGATACTATGAACATATCCCCGCCAGACACTCATTGCTTACATTAATACACTTCTAAGGGCATGGCTTACATAATTACTCTTCTAGACACTCATTGGTTACATTAGTACACTTCTAGACACTCATTGGTTACATTAGTACATTAGTACACTTCTAGACACTCATTGGTTACATTAGTACACTTCTACACTCATTGGTTACATAATTACACTTCTACACTCATTGGTTACATAATTACACTTCTAGACACTCATTGGTTACATAATTACACTTCTAGACACTCATTGCTTACATTCTAGACACTCATTGCTTACATTAGTACACTTCTAGTATCATTGGTTACATTAGTACACTTCTAGACACGCATTGGTTACATTAGTACACTTCTAGACACTCATTGGTTACATTAGTACACTTCTAGACACTCATTGGTTACATAATTACACTTCTAGACACTCATTGGTTACATTAGTACACTTCTAGACACTCATTGGTTACATTAGTACACTTCTAGACACGCATTGGTTACATTAGTACACTTCTAGACACTCATTGGTTACATTACACTTCTAGACACTCATTGGTTACATTAGTACACTTCTAGACACTCATTGGTTACATTAGTACACTTCTAGACACTCATTGGTTACATTAGTACACTTCTAGACACGCATTGGTTACATTAGTACACTTCTAGACACTCATTGGTTACATTAGTACACTTCTAGACACGCATTGGTTACATTAGTACACTTCTAGACACTCATTGGTTACATTAGTACACTTCTAGACACGCATTGCTTACATTAGTACACTTCCAAAGTCATGGCTTACATTAGTGCACTTCTAGACACTCATTGCTTATCATTATTATTCATATTATTATTAGTATTAGTATTATTATTATTATTATTATTATTATTATTATTATTAGTAGTAGTAGTAGTAGTACACACCAATTTTCCAATAATTTTGCTTTAATGGTTTTCAAGAGTTCAGTGTATCATTTTATTAAGTGCTAATATCACAAATGCATCACCTGTGAATGTCATCATATATCTAGAATTCTAGATAATACTCGGGTTAACAGCATTATTTCTTCATTAAATCACAATGTAGCTGCTAGCATATACTGTTGGACTACAGTGACAGCGGCATAATCTAATATGTGTAAACCTGTGTGTGTGTGTGTGTGTGTGTGTGTGTGTGTGTGTGTGTGTGTGTGTGTGTGTGTAAATATAGTTTGTGGCCTATACCAGGAGTTTTATACTTAAGAATTCAGCTCATTTAGGCCCTAATTAGAATTTGTCAACATAAAGTAGTAGACAAACAAACATTAAATAGGTTGTAAGTTAATCCCGTAAGACAAAGGTAGTAAACCGCCGCCCTTTAAGTCATAGCTCCAATATGTTCCCTTTTTAATTAACGTTTTATCATGTTGGCGCTGATAAATTATAATCGCGGTAATTATGAGCATACATAATCTCTTTTCATGTGAATATAAGCTAATGGGAATTATTGGATAGTTTGTGGATTTAGATAGATAAAGTGGCTAAAAATAGAATTCCAGATTACCCTCTTATTAAAAATTAAGCATTTGCAATACTATTTTTTAATGCTCATCTGTCAACTCTGCGTAAGCAGAATGGTATCGCGCAATCAGATCCCGTCCGTATATTGTTCACCGCCAGCAAACCTATTAGTCTTTCGTCTGTATGTCTGCAAACTCCCACTAAGCACGCTCAGCCCACAACCATGGAGACTGAGACGGATGGGCAGTCTCCTAACACTCAATGCCTCTGTGATGTGAGTATCCTAGGTTCGATTCCTTGGAGTGCCACATGTATTTGTTGATATCATTAATTGAGTTTAGAGGTGAAGTTGGTTGGTGGGAAAAACATAATAATTCACAAGCGCAGCGAATAAGGTACAATCGGGGGCATTAAGTGTTGTCATAGATTCCCGTGGTTTTCGCTCAACAAGTGTTATTGGTATCTTTATAGTTGCTGGGAACAGTGTTTATCCCTCAGAGTATTAGTCAGTGTCCGAAACTTTGTGAAATATCTGACAACACTTATTAACCTCGACTGTACCTAGTGTTAGTGGACAGTAAGCTGTGGTAACACATAAAAATACAATAGCCGCTATGTTGGGGTAATAACCACAGGCTCAACACGGCCATGAGACGGAGATGAGCTATGAGGCTATGCGATGTTTCAGCGTATTCCCATTAACTTTACATTAATTGACTATATAATGAAGGAATGGTGAAGCAATTATCTAAATTACCCATTGAATAAAATCAATAAAAAGCTAGCATCTATTTCAGGATATCAAGATCTCCCTTTTGTTATAAGAGCAACTAAGAGTATAATTAATCTCGACATATATCATTTTCTTAGTTCCGTTATATAATGTTCTAATCCTTACACATGTCTATCGAGCTTACACTCTCATATTCTGTT
>CM064510.1:44307229-44373791 GCA_032716605.1 Paralithodes platypus
TCATGCAACTACGTAAGTATGAAATAAATTGGTTAATAAAGCAATGGGACTAGATATACTGTATATAACAATAATGAATCTACTAAAACATTTGAACAAAGTCATATATCTGCAGAATGCATATCTGATTCATATTTAGACAGTTGTACAGTTGGTCAAAGTTCCAGCTGACCCACCCTGGCTCTCGGAATTATCTGGCATTACTGGTGTAGGAAGGTGTGTCTTACAAAGATTGGGATTGGTAGATCTGATTTCGGCTATATCACTGTTAGAACATAATTATACTAAACAAGGGAAAGTAAGCCTATCTCAAATAAAAATGCATACATCGTTATGTATGATCCCGAACATTCACCCAAAGTTCGTAGATTTGCTTAAATATTAAAGTTATTATATCCACTGATTGGCAACGCATATAAAACCTGCTGGCTGCCACAACATACTTTACTCTATTTTATAAGAATACATATTTCTGTTTTATTGGTGGCTGCTTAATGAAGGAGCATTTAGTCTTCACAACGTGAACATTACATAGTCTAATTTGCAGTAATATACAGGACAGACACGGGTAACACATTAATGGCAAGTGGTATCCCTGCACCACTACACCAGTATTGCCAGCTAATTCTGCGAGCCCCAGAGCGAGGGTGGGTCAGCTGGATCTTTGACCAACTGTACATCGAAAAATATAAAAGAATACATAATAGTATTCAAGGACTGGTATTGTTTATTTAACTTTGCTTTATGTAGTTGCATGAAATGTTAACATATGCAACGACAAAATTATTATTTATGCTATGCACGTTTTCAAATTCACTATGATGGTTGCTCATACATGCATTCAGTTTCCTGCCCATTCAAATTGATATTTGTTTCTCAATCCTCTTAAGCACACAATGCTCGCTATATAAAAGTATACAGTATATGAATTGACAGATCTATCTTTTTATCTATTGCTAGACGCCTTACTCCTCTTTACGAGGGTGGCCATACACAAAATGCCCCCAAGCAGACCTATCCCCTTTGAAAATGACAACTCGTGCCAGTTTACTGAAGGACTTACAGGATTGACCACTCAATTTAGGGTCCGTCTGACTCCAAGGCCTTCTATGTATAATTTTAGCATTAATTTTCTACAGTGGTGTGCTGCTAGTCCATCCACTAAACTGCTTCACCCTTAGGTGAGCAGTACGGATTTGTATGAGGTTTATTCCCCTAAACAGGTTGCCGACCAAGGCTGACGAGTCCCATCCATCCGGATTTGTATAAGGTTGTCTCCCCTAGATGGGTTGACGACCTAGGCTAACGAGTCCCATCCAGGCGATAAATCATAAATGTTAAATGTCATTACATGAAGGCATTAAATTATAACTCACATTGATTAATAAATCACATTAAATTATAAAAATAAGAAAAATATAGTGACAGAAAAATTGCAGCAACGCTCTCCTGCAATATCAATGAGGAAGTGACCATCTCTTAATGACGAACGTTTTACTCCAATTACGTGAAACCCCCCACCCCTCTCTCTCACTCTCACTCTCTCTCTCTCTGACTCTCTCTCTCGGGAAGAGTGGTTTTGATCCCTCTCAATTTAGGTTCCAAGCCAAAAGACTCGAAGAGGGTGCGGGGAAGGAAAGGGGGGGGGGGGGGGTATGGTGAGGGGAGAGAAAAAGAGTTAAGGAAGGAGGTGTGGAGGGAGAGAGAGAGAAAGAGGGGAGGAGTAGGAGAGGATGGGTCAGGGAGGAGGGGAAGAGGGGGGTATATGGGACAAGAAGGAAGGAGAGGAAATCTTTATCATATTTTCTCTGGATTTTTCGCTTCAGCTCATTTTATTACCACTCCTTCTTTATTTCTGGTCGAATATTATATGTTATCTATTATATATACATACATACATACATACATAAAATTTTAAGACTGAGTGTTCCACACATAAGTGCAGTTTCAGTCTCTTGTCCTAATGGCGGCGTTCCAGGCAACCCTGTTAAGGGCTGCTTCACTTGTCAAGTTCTTGGATTTGAGATCGGCGCGTATAGTCCGATCCCAGGTCTTCCTCGGTCCACCCCTTGGTGCAGCTCCCTCCACAATCACAGACCTGCATTTTTTCACCCAATTTTGTTCATCCATTCTCTCCACATGTCCATACCATCCCAGTCTACTTGTACGCATCACCTCGCTAATACTCTTTATACCTAAACGTCTCCTCAGCTCAACATTTGTTATTCTATCCTGTAGCCTGGCCCCACACATCCATCTCACCATTCTCAGTATATACAGTAATATAGTAATATTTGTGGAGATTTAGCGCAACGGATAACATTTCAACCATCATATGCCTACGTCACGTAGATACGAGGTGCCGTTATAAAGGTTTATCCCTCAATACCTTCACCTGACCTGCCCAAGCGATTGTGTTCAGATTAATATTTATCTCACAAAATCAGTATGTTACACAAATATATTATGCAAACAAGTACATAGGTTTCTTTACTCAACAAGTACATAGGTTTCTTTACTCAACAAGTACATAGGTTTCTTTACTCAACAAGTATCGCGGGTGTGTGTGTGTGTGTGATATTACATGCTTGCAAAATGTTGTGCATCCCACTCTCCTTCATCCCACCTTATTTTTCTGTCCATTTGTCCTTGTCTCTCCAGCCTTCACTCCCCCACCCCCCGCAACCTCAACCTCAACCTCTCTCTCTCTCTCTCTCTCTCTCTCTCTCTCTCTCTCTCTCTCTCTCTCTCTCTCTCTCTCACTGAAAGTGGAGTTCTCAATATAATTAGATGTACCCCAAAAGAAGTTAGATAAGAGGAAATAAGTTTAATAGTTTCATAGTCTCTGTCCCTGGTCACTTTCTATCCAGGGTCATGCTAGGAGTTCGTGTAATAGTGGTGGTCTACCTGACGGCAATATTCCTTAAGGGGGGTGACCTGCTTTTGTTTTCTCCTTATCTCTCTTTCTCTGGCTTGTATCCATTAGGCTCCATTCAGCCTACTCTTTTAAGACGTTTATCCCCATCCAGGTGTCGAGATCTTCCTGGCGAACGAAAACGAGCCAGCATTGTATGGAGAAATCCGGGGATTGATCCTTGTGTCACATCGCTTGTGGCATTTTTCCGATTTGAAGCTTTACCGTGTATTATTATACAACGCGGTCATTCTGTATGCCAGTCCTCAATTCATTGAATAACATGGGTAGCAAAATCCTTATGAGAGTTGGTTAATGTGGCCAGGTAGCAAGAACCCCTAAGTGAGTTGGTAAATATGGCCGGGTACCAAAAACCTTATGTTTGGGGAGATTGTTGGCACCAATCGAGCAGGGCAGTACCAAGGGGAAGCTACATAGGTATATGACAAGGAGTTGCTGGAACTCCTGTTTCTTTTGCCTGGCTTCCCTCACTGTTTCTATTTGTGCCTCACCTACATGGAGAATAATCCAGCTAACTCTCACAAACACCTCCACCTCCTATTCATTTCACTACACTTAACAAGCACACCAGATATATTTCCAAGACATCTAAATTACCGACAGTGTACCTTGATTTTGGCTCTGTCACTATTTCAACCTTTGGGGGAGACACTTGTTACAGGCAGCTTTGCCGTTTGTCTCCTTCATACACATAGAAAGCCATATATATATATAGATATATTGTGAGATTATAGTTTTTCAATGGGTCTTTGGGTGTTTTTTATCAGAATCCATAATGCAAATCTTAAATCATGTTACTGTTTGTAAATAAGTTATAATATTAACCTGGATTATGTTGTCGAGCAACTAAAATATAAATATTATTGGCAGAGATTTGTTAACTTTGTTTTTAGAAATATCTATTGCATTAGCTAATTTATATTGTTTAGACTTAATTAATTGCATTAACTCCTGTCACTTGTACCGCAAGGTCATTTGATATAATATTCCATGTAGCTCCTTGTAACTCTGACCCCTTCAGTATTCCTCACCACCAACAACAACCCCCCCCCCCCCCTCCCTGCATCATTTCTCACCACCACCACCACCACCACCACTACCTCCACTCTCACACACACTTCATTTTTCTCACTCCGTCTCACTCTCTCACAGGCTCTCTTTCTCCTCCTCCTCCTTTTCTTATTTCTACTACTACTACCTGTGCATCCCCTCTTTGGACCCTAAACCAGGTCAGAACAGTCATCAAAGCGTCCGACTTGGTAGTCATTCAGCTACTTACTATTCCGGGGTCAGCACTCAGACTCATCATCGTGGATTACTACTACTACATTGATTTTTATTTAATATTGTTCATACATTTTATTTTACAAGCATCAGATATTACTATTCAACACCATGCAACTTCAATCCAGTCTCCTTCCTATGCAACCCTCTGCCACTGCTGCCTCGTAGTCCACTTCTGCCACCGTCGCTGGTTGTGGTGCAGACAGTCTTGTTCCCCGCAGGCATAGTAGTGCTGATCTGAGCAACGAGAAAGATAGACGGCACCTCATCCAGGCTACAACGTGGCTCCTGGGCTGTTTCTTCTTCTCTGCGATGATCTCTGCAAGCCTTGAATAGAAGCACTGGGCCCTAGGTCCCATCCCTCCAGATGTGGTGAAGACTAGTGGGGTAAAGCTGCCATGTTCGATATTTAAGATCCTTTCCCCATATGCCCTGACCTTCTCTTGTTCATTCCTCTTGTGTGCAGCCTCCAGAGACAGCCCGCTGTAGCTATGGGCCATTGGGTCGAATATTCTTATGTCAAAGAATGCTCGCTGTGCTCTTGTCCAAAAACTTCTTGCACTAACGTCCACTCGTGCTTCGTTGGATGTGTTGGCCGTCCTGTGCTGCAAGATCTCTCCCTCCAAGGGAATGAGTGATGGTTCGCGCACCACATCTCGACACACCTCCCTGAGCATGTTCGCCGTTACATCTCTTACTTCATCGTGCCTGATGCTGATGAATCCTCTCTTCTTACATATCATGCTGTGGTCTGCATCGTTGTTGATTCCACAAACGCATCGATCGGGCAGTCCTTCAATCGGCCAATCATACCTTAGTGCAATAGCATCATTAAATTCTTGTTTGTTTAGATTGAAGCCTTTTGCCTTGATTCGTAGTGTTGTCAGATAATTTGAAGCACCCATTTCTTGTGCTATTTGTACTTTTCTTGTTAGTCTCGGGCAAAGTTGTCGCATCAATTGTGCCAGGTCATTTTTCTGTAAGTTTTGCCTCTCTGACATGATGGTCTTTCTGATGTTGTAGATGTCCGCCTGGTCCACTTCGCCGTCAGGATCTTGCGCTACGATGCGTGCAGTGAGAGATTCTGTTATCTTTACTGAGTTCTGGTGTTCCGTTGTCGCCCTCCTCACCGGATTGATGATTCCAAGCCCTCCTAACCTAGGAGGAAGTGCGAGCAACTCCCTCTCTGTAGCATTTGGGGTGTGGGACTTCATCCAGGCTGGGATGAGTTTGTCTCTGATGGCATCTTCTAGCGGTTGAAGTTGTGGACCCACGTTTGGAATGGTACGCATCAAGTAGGTCCAGCGGTGTTTGACCCCATATGTGAATGCCGAATATGCAGCCTGTGGTTCCGTCTTTGCAATTTTGGCTAGTATTTCTATTTCGTTTACCCACTCTCTGACCTTCTCTTCCATGTATTGCTTCTTGAACTCTTCTGTGCCAATCACTGCCCCTAGATGACGCTGTCCGTCCTTTGTTACGACCACTTCACTACCGTTGAAAGCTTCTAAGGCATTTTCGTAATGTTCTGCTTTTACTATCAGTATAGACTTACTAGCATTTGGAAAGTATCCTATTTCTGGTCCCACTTGTGATACTACTACTACTACTACTACTACTACTACTACTACTACTACTACTATTATTTACTACTACTTTTAAAATATACCTCGCCCCTCTCCCATTCTAACGTTAGCCATTTTAGATTAACAGTACAACGGTCATTGCTTTCACTACTGTATATAATATTATGTCCAAATCATTTCAATAATAATGATGTCTTGCATATGCATCTTTTTCAAGGAATCGTTGTGTCCTATGATCATATTTATGGTTATTCTGAATGCTTCTACTAGTTTTGTGACCACTTACATTAAAATGAGGACAATTTCCATACCTTAGAATATATTTTCCAGACAAATCACCATATTTCTCCACCTAATATTCTTATATGTAAATATGTCTTTTTTGTACACTTCTCTGCTTTATTGGTTCTCTTATTTTTGTGTATGTTCGCTTCTCCCTTCTCTTGTTTTCGCTAATAATTTCTCCTTCCTTTGTGTATCGGTTATTTGTTCGTTTTTATGTTTCTCCTTATAATGTACCTCTTCGTAAATCTGTTCGAATACTTCTACTTATGTTCCTTCTAGCATATATTTTGGTTTCACATCTCGTCTTCTTTTCAATAGTTTCCCTTCTTCCTTCCATCTTCTCTCTATGTTTTCTTCTCCTCTCCTATTTAATCTTTCTCTTATCCTCTCCTCTTCTCCTCCTTCTGTTCTCCTCTTCCCTCTTCTATTTTCCTCTTATCTCCTATTATATTTAATTTGTTCTACTCTCCTCTCATCGCTACCCTCCATTTATCCATTTCTCTCTTCTCCCATTGTTCCTGTCGTCTTCCCATCTATTCCTCTTCCCCATACACTATATTCCTCTCTGTCTCCTCTTCCTCTTCTTTGCTTTCGTCTCCACTCCTTTCATCTTCCCTTTCTTTCGTTTGTATTTTTTGTTCTCCTGTCCTCGACTCCTCTTCAACCCCGCCGTTATTTTTCTCCTCTACCCTCTTCTTCTTACTTCCCTCCGTTTTCTTTCTTCTCTCTCTCTCTCTCTCTCTCTCTCTCTCTCTCTCTCTCTCTCTCTCTCTCTCTCTCTCTCTCTCCATCACCACCCATCAAAATCTCTTCCTCCTTCGATCCCGCGCGAGCAATCTCTTACATAACCCCTTTATTTCTAACCGTCTTCGTGTTCTCTTCTCCTCTCTTCTCTTTTCTTATTATCCTCTTTTCTTTAATTCTTTCATTCTGTTCTTCCTCTTTTCTTATTATTCTCTTTTTGTCATCCTTCTCTTCTGTTCTTCTGTTATTCTTCACTTTTCTATCCGTCCATCTCTTCTGCTGTTTCATCCTACCGAAGCCTGTCCCATAATTTAATTTACCCTACTCTCCTGTTGTCATCTAATTATGCCATCCCCCCCCCCTCTCTCTCTCTCTCTCTCTCTCTCTCTCTCTCTCTCTCTCTCTCTCTCTCTCTCTCTCTCTCTCCATCACTACCTGTCAAAATCTCTTCCCCTTCAGAACATTCACTTTTTCACCCGCCCCTCTCTCACCTTCTTCATTCTCTCTCTCTCTCTCTCTCTCTCTCTCTCTCTCTCTCTCTCTCTCTCTCTCTCTCTCCTATTGTGTGTCCTTTTTGTTTCTCTTAAAATTGCAGGCTCGCTTTCGCTCGCCAGGAAAAAATCGATAACTAAATGGCACGAAAGGTCTTAAAATTGACAACGAAATGGGGCGAAAGGTGTTAAAATCGCGAAACTAATGGACCGAACGTCTTATAATCTCAAAACTAGCGGGGCTAAACATTCGGGAGAAGGGGGTCCAGAAAAACGTCTCCTTAAGCTACAGCAGAGTGACAGAGAAGGAGAGAGCGAGAGAGATGAGATGGTCACTATTACGCCGAAATGATTACTCAGCCCTCAAGCTGTATAATTAAACTACTATCGACCTTTAGTATCACCAAGAACCACCGCGTTCTTCCCTCACCAGTTACCCTAAAGCCGGTATCACACTAGTTCTTTTATAGTCAACATTCGATGATCAACATTTTTCTGGCAACATTTCTGGAATATTTTGCAGTGGTATCGGAGACTAGACTGATGGTGGATGAATTTAGGAAACCGAAATATTTTACATGTTGACCATATAAGCTGCCAGACCAGTGTTGAGGATAAATGTTGAGTGAAAAAGCGCTCGTGTGATACCGGCTTAATGCATGAAATTGTACAAACAACTCTAATGTCCATTAATCGAGTATTAACTAATCTTTTCAAAGCTCTCGAGATACCGTATTATTTGGAAGATCGTGCTAATATAAGACCCATAGAGCACACATCCCATAGAAGCCACTATCAATACATAAAGCACCTGTCTTGACCCTTACATCATCAGGTGGCCACAGGGTATGAACAAACTGACAGGAGACGATACCTTTAACCTATCAAATCGCAATTTAAAAATAACAAATATGCCATATCTATCTCACTAGGTACAATGAATGAACTTTACAAGGTAGCAATTTAATTATCATTGTTAGAATAGGATGCTTATGGGTCCTAGAGGTGGGTATTAGTGCATGCGTAGGTCTTATTATACATCTGGCAACAAAACACGGTCCAAGTTTTCGCAGCCTCCCCCCTCCCCCTTCCGTTTCCCTCAATACTCCATACTTTTCACCCCACTCCCATGCTTACACCCCACCCCCACCCACCCCCTATATTTGCTGCCACATTCCACCGTCGCCCCATCACCCCCCACCCACCCACCCACAGCCTAGCCACCCACGCATCTCCTATTCCTTCCTTTCCCTCCCAAACACCTTTATTTCCTCCATCCTCAGCCACATAGGTTTCTCTTATTATCTCCCACTACCTTCTACCTTCTACCTCTATTGACCTCCTATTCTTCTCTTCCCTTAAGGGGGGATGGGCCGGTTTTCTGGACCACTTTCTCCCTCATGTTTAGCCACATTAGTTTTCAGATGTTAAGATGTTTGTCCCATTAGTTAGTCGATTTTAAGACCTTTCGCCCCATTTCTTCGTAAATATTTAGACCTTTCGTGCTATTTATTTTTTTCCCTGGCGAACGATAGTGAGCCTGTAATGTTGGAAGAACCGGCCGTATTTCTACCGAAAAATTTACAAATTAATCTAGAAGGGGGATCTAATGGATGTTCTTTTAAATTTGATAGAGGTCTAGGGAGGACACTAGAAAATAATGAATACATGCAAAAATGGCCCAAAAAGTGAACCATCTCCCCTTAAGTAGGTGTCACACGAGCGCATTTTCCGGCAATTTGTTTTTAGCAAGCTTTTACCTCCACCAACGAAATTGGACGGAGGATATAGTTTTGCCTCCGTGTGTCTGTAAGCAAGATATCTCAAAATATTATGAACCGATTTTCACGAAATTTGGTGGGAAGATAGTATATGCGCCAAGGAAGAAGTGATTCAATTTATTAGGTGATCAGTAGAGCGCATACCTCCGCCAGCGTAGGTGGCTCGTAAAGTTATGAGCTAATGTTCACGAAATTTGGTGGACAGATAACATATGGGCCAAGGATGAAGTGGATCCATCTAGGAAGCGATTGGTAGAGCGCACACCTCCGCCAGTGTAGGCGGAGATAAACGCTCTCTCTAGTGCCCCTCTAGTTTCTCGTATTATGTTGAGGCTCTTTCCTAGTGGAATCGGAAACTAGATCGAAGGTAGATTATGGTAGGTAGTTTAAGCAGGTAGTGCTTATTTTGTCATCTCTCTCTCTCTCTCTCTCTCTCTCTCTCAATCACTCACTCACTCAATCATTTTGTTCCCTTCCTTCCTCCTCCTTTTCCCCTTCCCCTCTCCCCTCTTTCCCTCCCTCCGTCCTCTCTCCCCGTCCTTCCCTCTCCCTCCCTTCTCCTTTCCCCCTCCCATTCCCTCCCAACTTCCTTCTCCCTTCCAATCCCGTCCCCACTCCCTCCCCTCTCCTTTTCCACTCCCTACCCCCTTCCTTCCACTTCCATTCCTTCTACTTTCCCCCTCCCTCCCTCCTTCTTTCCCCCTTCCACTTCCTCCCTACTCTAATCCTCCTCCTTCCCTCCCCCTTCCCTTCCCCCTTCCTTCCACTTCCCTCCCCCTCCTCTCCCCTTCCTTCCCCATCCCTCCTTCTTTACCCCTTACACTTTCCTCCCCACTCTCTTCCTCCCCCCCCCCCTCCCACCCCGTCTTTCCACTCCCCTCCCTCCTTCCTTCCTGCCTCCCAATCTAGGTCATTTTTCACCTTCCACCTGAGAGAGTCGATTCATAATTTCACTCCTGCTGGAGTGAAACCTGACGTCACACTTCCTCCTCCGACTCCAGCCCCCTGACCTCCATTCTCTCTCTCTCTCTCTCTCTCTCTCTGAAATTTTTCCATGAAATGCTGAGTATGACAAAAGTAGAGCCATAGACATCCTTTACTTAGATTTTCAAAAAGCTTTTGACAAAGTGCCTCATTGCAGGCTAATGTCAAAGGTGAGTGCGTTAGGTATCAATACAGAGGTCACAAAATGGATAAAAAGTTGACTAACAGGTAGACAACAACGAGTGGTAGTCAATGGTGTTACTTCTGAGTGGACTCCAATCACATCTGGAGTCCCACAGAGATCTGTACTTGGCCCACTATTGTTTATCATATACTGTATGTAAATTACATCGATATTGGTTTGTTGAGTGTGATCTCCAAGTTTGCAGATGACATAAAGCTTGGAATGAATGTGAAAGACCCCAAAGGGGTTGACCAGCTCAGGATGGACCTAAACAGACTGGGTGAATGGTCGGAGACATGGCAGATGCCTCTAAACTTGGAAAAGTGCAAGGTGATGCTTATCGCCCAAGCAAACCCCAATTCAAGCTATTCGCTATTGGGAATGCCTCTGGAATTGACTGACTTGGAAAAGGATTTGAGTGTTCTGATTAGCAGTGACCTAAAGTTTTCTAAGCAGTGCATTGAAGTAGAGAAGAAAGCTCGGAACTTATTGGGCTATATTAAGAGGCAAAATTAAGTATAGAAATAAGGAAATACTCCTCACACTTTACAACTCTCTAATACGACATCTCCTGGAGTATGCTGTTCAATTGTGGTCTCCAGCACTCAGGAATGATATAGAGCGACTGGAAAGAGTACAAGGGCTACAAAGCTTATTCCATGGCTTAGAAGAATGAGCTATGAGGACTGGTTGAGAGCTCTTGATCTCTTCCCGTTGGAGACATGCAGACTACGAGGTCAGCTCATTGAAGTTTTTAAAATACTTTATGGGGTTAACAATGTGGATTAGAACAAAATGTTTAGCCTCAATATGAATATAACACGCAACCATGGCTGAATTGAAAAGGTTCAGCACTAGTATCTGTGGAAAGTTTTTTACATAATTATAAGATCTGTTCTACCTGAAATAAACTTCCCTCCGAAGTTTTAAATAATTCTTCAGTAGAACAGTTCAAGGAGAGAGTAGATAGTATTTTGCACACTCTGTAATGAGTGTAGTGCACTAAACAGTCTCTCTCCTTCCACTTCGATTATCTCCTCGGAATGGACCGCAAGGTCTCCAAGATACTAACTATTTCCGTGTATCTCCTTGTAACTCTCTCTCTCTCTCTCTCTATCTTTCTATATATATATATATATATACCGGGTATATATATACTGTACATATATATTTTGTTTTCTCTCTTTTATATATATATATATATATATATATATATATATATATATATATATATATATATATATATATCACGAGACCTAAAATTCATGAAGGGTGTAACATCAAGAATCCTACTATGATTCATGTATTATATTCTGATGGAGAGTGTTAAATATACATCTTCTATAAATATTTCAGTAGGTTCATGAAGTATATAGTGGTGTGCATCACATTTGTGCAGCATTTTACTGTGAAGACTGCCTAAAACCAACATTAACTATATTCATATTAATTTCCAAATTATGAATGTTTTCATTGTATACGTTTATGCCAAAAAATTAAAAATAATAGGAAAAGTGGGGATGGGGCCTGAGCATATAGATAGATAGACGTTTATGCCATTAATATGTGTGACTTTATATAGCTGGATGGTATACTGCATATTATAGCGTGTGATATTTAAGAGTAAGCAATGGCGTCACGGTTGAGTTCAATACCTTTATCATCTCTTAGGCCCTCCTGATATGCTGGCTTATTTATTTTGGAGGAGAGAGGGGGGGGGGAGGAGGGGAAAGGGGGGGTGGAGATAAGAGGAGGGAGTAATGGGAGGGGATGGTGAGGGGAGGGGAGACACCTGGAAATGTTCAGTTAATATTATAAGAGGGGGGCCATAATTACAGTATACCTAAGAGGAGGAAACTGGAGTTAAAGGGAAAGATGCGATAATACGAAGGAGGGGGAGGGGAGGGGATGAGTGGAGGAGATGGGGGTAGCCTGGACATTTTCAGTTATTAATATTATATGGGGAGGGGGATATAATTATATATATATATATATATATATATATATATATATATACTCACATTCAACCTGTCCCAAAGAAGGGTGACCGCTCTCAACCCTCCAACTATCGTCCAATTGCTCTCATCTCTTGTCTTTCTAAAGTTTTTGAAACTGTTCTTGCTTCCAAATTTCTTAAGCATTTCTCTTCTCATAATCTGCTCTCAGATCGCCAGTATGGCTTCCGTAAGGGTCGCTCTACTGGTGATCTTCTTTCATATCTTACTAACTCTTGGTCATCCTCCTTTCGTGAATTCGGTGAGACTTTTTCTATTGCACTAGACATATCGAAAGCCTTTGATAGAGTCTGGCACAAATCTTTAATTTTTAAACTACCCTCCTTCGGTTTCTATCCCTCCATCTGTGCCTTTGTCTCTAATTTCCTTTCCGGCCGTTCCATAGCCGCGGTTGTCGACGGCCATTGTTCACTTCCTCACCCTATAAACTCCGGTGTTCCTCAGGGCTCTGTCCTATCTCCTATTCTCTTTCTAATTTTTATAAATTATCTCCTCAACTGTACCTCAATTTCCATCTATTCATACGCAGGCAACTCAACCTTACACTACTCCATTAGTTTTCAGAACACCCCAGCCAGCAATCCCTGAATGACAAACGTAATGAAGCCATAGAACTCCTAAATTCTGATCTAAATACTATCTCCAATTGGGGCAGAGAAAAACCTTGTTACCTTTAATGCTTCCAAAACCCAATTTCTCCATCTATCTACCCGTAAGGAACTCCCAGCGGACTATCCCTTATTCTTCAACAATACAAAAATCAATCCTTCATCTTCTCTCAATATTCTTGGTGTCTCCTTTTCTTCTGCTCTCAGTTGGAAGGACCATATTACCAGTCTTGCTAGGGCAGCCTCCCAGAAGCTGGGTGTGCTCAACCGCCTTAGGTGGTTCTTTTCCCCTGCACAGCTTCTTGCTCTGTACAGGGGCATAGTGCGTCCTTGTATTGAGTATTGTTCACATGTGTGGGGAGGTTCCTCTCACACCGCTCTCCTAGACAAAGTTGAAAGGAAGGCCTTTCGTATCATTAACTCCCATCCACTCACCAACTCTCTGCAATCTCTCTCTCTCCGCCGCAATGTTGCATCTCTCTTGCTATTCTATCGCTACTATAATAATCAGTGTTCCTCAGAGCTTTCCCAGTGTATACCACCTCCTTTACGTAGGGCACGTGGTACCCGTCTTGCAACTCAATCCCACCCCTACACTGTGCAACTCTCCAACCCAAGAGTGAAACGTTACTCTCAAACTTTCTTCTACTCAACGGCTGAGCTCTGGAACTCTCTCCCAGAATCAGTCTTTCCCTCTTCCTATGACTGTATACTGTGTATATATATATATATATATATATATATATATATATATATATATATATATATATTATATATATGTATATATATATATATATATAACATGTGGAAACGGTATATTAAAAACCAAGAGGGCGAACCAAGATGGACTTTCTATGTAACTGTAACTCTCTCTCTCTCTCTCTCTCTCTCTCTCTCTCTCTCTCTCTCTCTCTCTCTCTCTCTCTCTCTCTCATTATACTAACATGACCGTACGCATGAGTCATCTGTCAGACACACAATTGCAAAACTGACCTCGACGTTAAATCTAGCATTTGGTTTTCCCTAAATAAATCATTGCAAACACCGATATAAATGTATAGACCAATTTGTTTAAGGGGAGGCAGACCGTTTTTCTGGACCCCCTTCTCCCTAATGTTTAGCCCCACTAGTTTTGGATTTTATAAGACGTTCGGCCCATTAGTTTAGCGATTTTAACACCTTTCGCCCCATTTCGTTGTCAATTTTAAGACCTTTCGTGCCATTTAGGTGTCGATTTTTTTCCTGGCGAGCAATAGCGAGCCTGCAATTTTAAGAGGAACCGGCCTTCGGCCGGGACGTTTTTCTACCGAAAAATGTACACATTTATCTTGAAGGGGGGTCTAGGTTTTTTTTTCTTCTAAGCTTGATGGAGGTCTAGGGAGGAAAGTAAAAAAAATATATATGAATAAATGAATTAATAGACCAAACAAACGGCCAGTCTCCCCTTAACTCGAACACATTTTAAAGGCCACTGTGGATGCTGTGAGTTATAGCTATCATATTTGTTAGGCTGTCATACGCGATATACTGATATGCATACGATATATTTGTTAGGCTGTCATACGCGATATACTGATATGCATACGATATATTTGTTAGGCTGTCATACGCGATATACTGATATGCATGCGATATATTCAGGCTTTCATCATTTGCCGTAACATTGTGTATCTCCTATGCATTTTATTCTGCAGGCTATTTAAAGCACAATATATATATTTTATTTTGCAGGCTATATAAAACAGTACCGTATATATTTCTATGATATATATTCTGGGTACCACAGCCTATTCTTCCACTCCTGTGATATCGTATATATTTAAATATAGCCTACCCAACAATTATAATAATTAATAATATATGAATAAATAGCAACAGGCAAGCATGAATATTAATAACAGGCAAGCATGAATAATAATAACAGGCAAGCATGAATAATAATAACAGGCAAGCATGAATAATAATAATAATAACAGCCAAGCATGAATAATAATAACAGCCAAGCATGAATAATAATAACAGCCAAGCATGAATAATAATAACAGCCAAGCATGAATAATAATAACAGCCAAGCATGAATAACTTGGAACATGCTATTTTTCTAGAGTAAACAGCGACATGGTATCCACTTTAATGCAACGTAAGGTATGTTATATGTTCAAGCCATCATAAACTTAATAAGAGCGTATCTGGTAATACACACACTCCCATGTGGACACAAAGCAGTTGGGACCCTTTAAAGGGAGAATTTTTTTTTTTATTGGTCGATTTATATAATTATGTATTGTTTTGAGTTTCCTCCCTAGACCTCCATCAAGCTTAAAAAACATCCCCTAGATAAATGTGTACATTTATCGGTAGAAAAATTTCCCGGCCAAGGGCCGGTTCCTCCTAAATTACTGACTCGCTATCGCTCGCCAGGAAAGAAATCGACACCTAAATGGCACGAAAGGCCTTAGTATTGACAAAGAAATGGCGTTCGTATAATTGCCAAACAAATTGAGCCGAACGTCTAAAAATCTGAACACTAATGGGGCTAACCCCTTCTGTACCGGCGAAGTCTTCTGTATTATATCATAGCTATATTTAGACGTTTTTGTGCAGTTTAAGAAGTATCG
The DNA here is from genome assembly GCA_032716605.1 of Paralithodes platypus. NCBI lineage: Eukaryota > Metazoa > Arthropoda > Malacostraca > Decapoda > Lithodidae > Paralithodes > Paralithodes platypus. Next base: position 44,322,745 of record CM064510.1, read on the forward strand.
TTGGCAGTTAAAAGATAGTTCGAAGCCTGTTAATTGCTGGAGGCCCTTCATAAACTAAATGCAATCGTCAAATGGTAACCAACATAAAGTGAAAAGGACGGACTGGTATTGAAAAGGTTAAACCTTTAATCCCAAGCTATCATATAGGCGATATAAATGCTAATTATCATAATTATGTTTTCTTGCAATAATTAGAGATATTCCGACACTTGCGCTACTTTTATATTTTATTAATTTCACCACAACACCAAACACCCCCAATGAAATTAATGAATTATCAGACTATTATGAAACACTAACCCCAGTCATCATACGCTTAGTAATTGCCGACTTGCGAGTTTCGTTCTATAAGGAAGTTGGAGCTGTAGATAACGATATTTAACAGAATGTGCGGCTAAAATACGGTCGTAGTACATTTATAAATACATAAAACCCAATTCAACATAACCTTTAGCCATCAGAACAGTACTTGAATATTGCATTTATGTTTAATATCGATGTTCACGTCTCCAACTTCCTTATAGCCTGAAACTCGCAAGTGGTCAATTATCTAGCTGTCAAAAGCTATGCAAAAGTGGACTATTCTGTAGACTATTATTTTAAAAATACAGTGATTATAATTCCAGTTATTACAATCACGAATGTCAAGCCAGATTTGCTTCAATAATGTTTATATATTTGGACAATACTTGTAGCTAGATTGGTGTTTATTAGACCATGAAATATATTTTGGCTCAAAGCAAATATTGGAATCCCATGTAGCATTAACATATCAAAATACACCCATATCATAATATACACAAACCATAGTAAACACACCATGATATATACAAACCACAATAAACACACACTTTACACTATTTACAATACAATAAACACACTCTTCACAATAAATGCACACCCCTGTAACACACTCCACAAAATACACACACCACATTAAAACTATCATAATCATTTTCATAACACACACCGCAATAAATAAAATAAACAAAATCTTCAAAATAAACACACACACACCACAATAAACACACGTACCACAATAAACACACCACAATAAACACACACACCACAATAAACACACACACCACAATAAACACACGCACCACAATAAACACACACCACAATAAACACACACCACAATAAACACACACACCACAATAAACACACACACCACAATAAACACACACCACAATAAACACACGCACCACAATAAACACACACCACAATAAACACACACCACAATAAACACACACACACCACAATAAACACACGCACCACAATAAACACACACACCACAATAAACACACACACCACAATAAACACACACACCACAATAAACACACACACCACAATAAACACAGACACCATAATAAACACAGACACCACAATAAACACACACACCACAATAAACACACACCACAATAAACACACACACCACAATAAACACACACACCACAATAAACACACACACCACAATAAACACAAACCACAATAAACACAGACAACAATAAACACACAGACAACAATAAACACACAGCCAACAATAAACACACAGACAACAATAAACACACAGACAACAATAAACACAGACAACAATAAACACACGCACCACAATAAACACACGCACCACAATAAACACACGTACCACAATAAACACACACACCACAATAAACACACACACCACAATAAACACACACACCACAATAAACACACACCACAATAAACACACAGACAACAATAAACACACAGACAACAATAAACACACAGACAACAATAAACACAGACAACAATAAACACACAGACAACAATAAACACACAGACAACAATAAACACACAGACAACAATAAACACACACACACACACACACACACACACACACACACACACACACACACACACACACACACACCATAATAAAGGCACTCACCATCATAAGAACACGCCACAACAAACAACACAAACACTGCCACAATAAACATTCACCACAATAAACACTAGACATAATAACAACACAATGGTTTCACACTATATGAAACACATGCACCAATTAACGAGCACCAATATAGTTTGTGTTATACGGGCCAATTTAATTAACATTTTCTTATTTTTAGGGACGTATTCAACAGACCAAACAAACAATTATATACCGTATATATATATATATACTGTATATACGGTAAATACGAGAGCGAGGTGGAAGGTCAGAGAGGGAGAGGTGCACCGAAGGAGAGGTGGAAGGATGGAGTGAGGAAGTATATGAATGAAGGCGGTGCTGGTTGGGAGGAGGGGAATCGACTGACTGGGGACAGAGGTGCATGGGGGTTCGTGGCCACCCTTTCGGGGATCGCGGCGTCAGGCAAAATATATATATATATATATATATATATATATATATATATATATAATGATAGTGTTGGCTACTGTGATTGTGAAGGCAGGTTCCAACATTATAGCATGGTGCTCTTCCGTGGAGAAGAACGATGTGTGTTCTGCTGATTAATTGTTCAGTTTAATGAGGCTTCATCCAGCATCTCGATGCAGCCATATTATGTTATAATATGGAGGAGACAAAAGGCAAAGCTGTCTGTAACAAGTGTCTCCTAAAATAAACGAAAGCATGATAGAGAGCCAAATTCAAGGTAAGTTGGAGTCAAATTGTCTGGACACACGGAACTTGAAGCAATTGTGTTCAGGGTACCTTAGTCATCGAAACTGGGCGAATTACAGAAAAAAACACAGATTCCGAACCTATTTTCCTGCTCCCTTTCTTCATATGTGAATTAACTCCGAAATAGTGTAAACTCACACCGAGGGTAATAGAGTAACATGGTATGTTAGTATATTATATTTGACACTGACACTGACTTACGGAAGCGAAGCATGGACGTTGGTTGAAAGACTCAGACCAAGAGTGAGAGCAGTGGAAATGAATTACTGGAGAAGTGTGTGCGGATTTACATGGAGGGATAGACAGACTAATGAGGAAGTAAGAAGGTGTGGTGTGGAGGTAGATGTGCTGGAAAGTGTGAAAAGGAACAACTTGAGATGGTTCGGCCATATGGAACGTATGGAAAGCGAGAGAATGACTAAGAGGGTGTACGAGAGCGAGGTGGAGGGACAGAGGGAGAGGTAGACCGAAAGAAAGGTGGAAGGATGGAGTGAGGAAGTATATGAACGAAGGCGGTGCTGGTTGGGGGGAGGGGCGTCGACTGACTGGGGACAGAGGTGCATGGGGCAGTTCGTTCGTGGCCACCCCTTCGGGGATCACGGCGTCGGGCAATAGATAGATATAGATATTTTACTTTATATATAAATACAATATATATACAGTATATACAGTATATATATATACCGGGTGTATATATATATATATATATATATATATATATATATATATATATATATATATATATACCGGTATATATATATATACAGTATATATATATATATATATATATATATATATATATATATATATATATATATATATACCACAATACCCACAGCGCCACAATTAACACGCACCACAATAAACCGCCACACTCCACAATCTCGGTCTATATCCCGTCGTAGAGTTAGAGAGGGCTCAGCTTTATAGAGTATAGAGCGAGTCCGACCACAGTTTACCCTACCAGTCACAATCCTTTTTTTTTTTTTTTCCGGTGCGTAAAATCAATTTGTGGTTATTTGATCATTCTGCTGTCACCATGGCCCTGATCTGTGAGAGAGAGAGAGGGTGGAAAAGAGGGTGAAGGGGGAGGGGGGGGGTAGAGAGGGTAGGAGGGGTGGTATAGAGGAAGTGGGAGATAGGGGGTGGGGTGGGTGTATGTGATATAGGGGTGGTGAGGGAGGGAGGGGGTGATATAGATGGGAGGGGGGAGGAGATGATATAGAGGAAGGGAAGAAATGGGGTGTGGGGGGGGGGGGAGGGGAGATTGGGGGGTGGAGGGGGTGATATAGAGGAGGGGAGGAGGTGATATAGAGGAAGGAAAGAGATAGTGTGTGGGGTGGGAGGGAGGGGAGATGGGGGTGGGTGTGGAGGGGGTGATATAGAGGAGGGGAGGAGGTGATATAGAGGAAGGGAAGAGATAGTGTGTGGGGTGGGAGGGAGGGGAGATTGGGGGTGGGGGAGGAGGTGTGGAGGGGGTGATATAGAGGAGGGGAGGAGGTGATATAGAGGAAGGGAAGAGATAGTGTGTAGGGTTGGAGGGAGGGGAGATAGAGGGGGAGGTAGGGATGGCAGAAGGAAGGAGGGGGTAAAGAGGATGGAGAAGGGTGGGGGGGGGGGGGCAGAGTTTGAAAGAGTCATTGGTGCACTATTAACTAACTTCAGCCCAGCTATGACTATAATCATTGTTTTGCTAAACTTGAGGAAGGGTATTGCCTTATCCAAATTAAACTACGGCTAAGGAACAATTAATTATATGAATATACTATCCCTATTATATATACTATCACTATATAATAACTATCACTATAATTATATACGTAATAAAACATAAACGAACATACGGATTCCACTAAAACAAAATCAATGCACCCAACTGAGTTCTTCATGTATGAAATTTGTTTAGCATTTGGATTTGACCTACTTTAGACATTTGCCAGAAAGCTACATTGAAAAAGTGAATCAAGAAATTAATGGTTTGGGGCGTAAATTAATGTTAAATTTAAGAGGAAAATGATATACTGAACATTAGAAGCCCTAGTATACAGTAAGTACTACAGGGAAAGATACAGAGATGAAACAAGTTAAACTGAACAATATAAGAGATGCAACATTATGTATGTTATTTATAGTGGGCAAGTAATTTAATATTATAGAGTTGTTAATTGTTCTAATTGCCCAGTGTTTTAACTCCCACGCAGCGGGCATGTTATTCCCTCCTCACAGCCCTGTGCGAGTATAATTCGGTGTTTGTCGCGCGCAATATTTAGGTAACTATGTGGGTACTGTATTCAACTTGTGTGTCAATAAATGTTTTTGAATTGAATTGAATTGAAATTAATTGAATAGCTTAATGGAACAGTCTGGTGAAAACACAGGTTTCAAGGTCACCGGGGATGTCAAGCTCTCATCCCAAGCTCGTGTGTGAGATGTGGAACTGTGCGATGAAGTTAGTAATTTGGGCACAATAATTTATCGTATTCAGCGGGCCGCTTTTGGATGAATGTACTTTTTGAGTGTCTAGCCTATGCCACATTGGCTGATGCAGACTTCTCAAAATACTCAACTGGTTCAGATGTCATTTTCACTACTATGTGTCTCAAAACATTATCTGAATATCTAGCCTGTCATACATTAAGCTTCAAACACCGAGTCACTTTATGCCTGTTTGCTTACGTTTCGCCGCCACTGCTTGGATTGTGAGGGTCACTTTACAATGATAACAGTAATGTTAAGGGGATCACCGTTTTTTTATCTTTCTCTCCTTTTCTCTCTTTCCCTGGCTTGTATCCATTCGGCCCCATTCAGCCAACTGTTTTAAGACGTTTATCCCCATCCAGGTGTCTATTTCTTCCTGGTGAGCGATAGCGAGCCAGCAATGTATCGAGAAATCCCGGCTTCGCCGGATAAATTTTTCTATCGAAAAATGTACAAATTTAGTTTGCTGTCAAAACAAAAATATATACAGTATATGCTGGATTGCTACCGCTCGCCAGAAAAATATTGACACCTGGATGGGGGTAAACGTCTTAAAACAGTTGGCTGAATGGGGCCCAATGGATACAAGCCAAAGAGAGAGGGAGAGAAAGAAAAAAAAGCGAGGTGGGCTCCCTGAAGAAGACTGTGGAACTATTGCCGCTCATTCAACAGAGAACACTTACGCACTCTCATGTCCACACTACAGATAGATAGATAGATATATAGATAGATAGATAGATAGATGGGTACGTAGGTAGGTAGATAAGCAAGAGGCAGTTAGAGAGGGAGGCATGCAGTTTGGTAGATAGATAGATAGATAGATAGATAGATAGATAGATAGATAGATAGATAGATAGATAGATAGATAGACAGCTGGATGGATGGATGGATAGATAGATAGAGAGAGATACTTTTATATAGATATAGATAGACAGATAGATAGATAGATATAGATAGATAGATATACAGATAGATAGAGATAAATAAAGATATATATAGATAAATAAATAAATAGGTAGGTAGGTTGGTAAGTAGGCAGGCAGTGAGGAAGGCAGTACACCCAAAGTTTATATACATACTATATTTCATATACAAACCTGAAGAATCTAAGGATGTGTGGCTTTGAAAAGCTGAATAACATGTCTTGCATTGAAGTATACTATATTTAGTTGCAATTAAGTCTAATGACAGTATCTTGTGAGCTTGCCACCACTGTAAGGAGTCATTATTATATCATTTTCGGGATAAAATCGTTGTATGAAAATCATAGCCAAGGTCTCTGCATACTGTCTGCATGCAGTTTTGGCCAGTCATCAACTCATCATGCTAACCTATTGTATTCCATAATGAGATTATGGTGAATTGTCTTAAAATTGGGTTAATGTTGCGATATATTGGTCATGGGGGTGTTTACTGTGTCATAAGATAGTGATATACGCGGAATATAGGCTACGTGGTGGTAGCCAAGAGCGAGAGGGCGGCGCACACTAGGACAGCTGGCTCATACGATAATTTAAGTGTCTTCATTATTATTTTCCCATTAACATTCTCCCACTAACACATGATTGCCTGAACAGTATAAACTTCCTTTAAATGTAGTCACCACAACGTACCTCGGGTACATGCAGTATGATTGTACTGTAGGTACTGCACAATTGAAAACAGAACAAGAAAACAAAGATACTTCCCGATCACCCATCACTTTCAATTACACATTACACAACCAACCACTAGAATCAGTTCCTTCATACAAATATCTTGGCGTCCACCTCTCCACCAACCTAAGATTCAACACCCACATTCATCACATACAAAGTCAGGCAAACCGCACACTAGGGTTCTTGAGGAGGAATTTACACAATTGTATACGAGACATCAAACACATAGCTTATAACACCCTTGTTCGCCCAACACTGGAGTACTGCGCCGCAGTATGGGATCCATACACTCAATCTAACATTAACACACTTGAAAAAATTAACACAAAAGCAGCCAGGTTCATCACACACAATTACACGCAAACCCCAGGCATCACAACCCGTATCAAAAATCAAATAAGCATGGAAACCCTTAACACACGAAGACTCAGGCACAGACTCAGTAATGTATAAAATCACACACAATTATATTGACATTAAAAAACATGAATACCTACACAACTCAAACACTCGCAACACTCGTAACACACATTCTCATAAGTACCAAACATACCACACTAATACTGACTACTTCTACAAACACTCATTCTTTCCACGAACCATACGGGGTTGGAAGTCTCCCAGAAGATACAATAAATAGCCCTACACTAGACACATTCAAACACATAATAAACTAACATTTCGCCCACATCACACACACACCATAAACCCTCCACTTAGCTCCCACCATCCTATATCCTGACCCCCCATCCTCCACCCTAATACCCTTATATGTGTGATATGCGCCAGTCCAGCGCCCTACACATTATCAATAGAGATCGAGATCGAGATATTTTGAAATGTGGCAACACCGTTAGCCACTCGGGAACACAGACACACACGAACCCCGTTATTATGACTTACATATTCTTTCTTTTTTTTTTTTTTCACCACTATCATGAGTACCTAAAAAATGTCCAGCTTTTGTCTGGTTTAGTTATTAAAACTTTCACCAGCATACAATAATAGACCTGCGTAATATATTAAATGCTCTATAAGAGAGATCGCTATGACAACTGTGCTTTCGTCTGCGGGAAAAGCATGGCCGCAGCCGCTATGCCCTGACATTTACACCGAATCACGATTCTATTTCGATGTGTTTGAAATATTTTGATGATAAAAACTATCCCAACCAACGTAACCAAACCTAATTCAAGACATACAGTAAACATACATCGACACATACTTGTCCTTGGGCGTGAATATAGTAGAAGTATAGCGGCTGCAGGGCATGAGCTTTCTTCGTCTGCATATTTATATCGAATATAATTACAAAATTAATGACTTGATTTATTTTTTGTTCATATTCTACTGTTCTTAATATAGTGATTTCTTGAATTTCTAGCCATACAATATGCAAAGCTTCTACCAGTATGAGTTAACAATGGAAAATTGGTGATGGGCTGGTCTATCAGAGTGAGAACTGAGCGATCTCTGCCATACCCATAGCTTACTCTGACTGTTCCTTTTACTTATATATTTTCTAGATCTCAAGTGACGGCGTCTCTAACGTGGATTGACCTCCCAATCTACCATGATTGGAAGCCAAACCGTCACATTCTTCCTTTGCCCCTCAACTTTCTCTTCATAATTGCTGAGGGGCACAGGGCCCTGGGTGGGGCTTTGGTTTCCCGGGCGTTTCCGCACCCTCCTTAGCTCCCCGCCATGGAGTGGCTTCGGTCACCCAGGCTTTATTGTGGTCGGCAGGGAGGGTTCTTTGGGGGCGCTCGATTATGGCCTTGGCCTTATTCGGGGCCTTGGGGCTGTTCGGCCAGGCAGCTTGAGGAACAACAACAACAACAACAACAACAATGGAAAAACAAAGTGGAACGACATTCTCCCTATGTTGTCGTCAACATCTACATCCCATGCGTGACGTCACGATTTTACAAGACTAACAAATTTCGGCGAGCTACCAGAAATTTGAGTATCTGGTGGGTCTACTTGTTAGTGTATAAATACTGTACTTTGAGTACACCTACCATCTCATCGCCAAGGCCCACGGTTTGTTTGTATAGGTTTCTTAATTTCACTTCCATGTGTGTTAAGTACAGGTGGGGGACGGAAAAGAGCGGAGGTAAGGGAGTTAGGCGAGTTACAGGGGTGGAGGATAGAAGGTACAAAGGAGTACAAAGGAAATCAAGCAACAACAGATCTAGTGACCCTTCTAGGTTGCTTGTCCTCCAAAACACTGAGGATCAAGTGTCCAAACAGTGGTTTAGAGTGGGTAAGGGAACATTGGAAAGGGAAATACTGCCCTGGAACTAATGTCCGTGGCAGGATTAGGAAGTTAGTAGGGGACAGATGGGTTAGTAACTGAGGGGGGGATAAAATAAAGTTATTCATTTACAAACGCAGTCAGTCGCGGGTTTGATGCGAGATATTTGTCTAGGCGGAGTTTAAATGAATCAACGGTGATGCAGTCTATAACGTTTCGGGGAAGCCCATTCCACAAGTTGACAACTCGATTGAAGAAGAAATTCTTAGATTCGTGTGAGTTAAAAGATTTACCAATAATTTTGCAACCGTTTCCCCGCGTGTAATTAGATTGGTCGATAGTGAAGTACTTACTACAGTTCATATTGTCGATGCCTTTGATGATTTTGAACACTTGAATTAAGTCACCTCTTAATCTGCGCTGGGTTAAAGGAAATAGATTTAATTCTCTAAGACGCTCTTCGTATGGTTTGTTCTTTAGGCTAGGTATCATTTTGGTAACTCTACGTTGAACTCGTTCTAGCTTGTTTATATCTTTTTGGTAATAAGGGCACCAGCATTGAACGCAGTATTCCAGAAGAGGGCGGACTAATGAATTGTAAAGGGTTAGGATAACTTCTTTGGATTTATGCTCAAATGACCTGCCTATAAAGCCAATTATTTTGTTTGCCTTCTTAACAACTTCTGAACATTGTTGACTCGGTTTTAGGTTACTCGATATTGTTACTCCCAGATCGGTTTCTCTGTTTACATTCTTAAGCTGAGTGCCATTCATCGAATAGTTTGCTTTCTCATTTAGGTATCCGATATGTAGTACTTTACATTTATCCGCATTGAAACTCATTTGCCAAATTTGGGCCCAACATGACAATTTATCTAGATTGTGTTGCATATCGTCAACTTGTTCTTTTGAGAGTACGCTATTTGCAATTTTTGTATCGTCAGCAAATTTTGAGATTGTACAGGTGAGACCCTCATCTATGTCGTTGATGTAAATTAGAAAGAGAATTGGTCCTAGTACCGATCCCTGGGGTACCCCGCTACTTACATTGGTCCATTTTGATGCCTTACCGTTTATGACTACTCTTTGCTTTCTGTCGCTGAGCCAATTTTCTATCCATTTCAACACACCGTCTTGTATTCCATGCGCTTTTAGTTTTAGCAGTAAACGTTTGTGGGGAACTTTGTCAAAGGCCTTTTGAAAATCAAGGTATATAATATCTACAGCTTTACTCTCATCGTAGAGGTTGAGGATATCGTGGAAGAAGTCTAAGAGGTTTGTTAAACAGGAACGTTTTTACGAAAGCCGTGTTGAGTATCTTTAAGTATGTTATTTTCCTCTAAGTGATTTACGAGTCTGTCTCGTATGACCGTTTCTAGCATTTTACATACAACTGAGGTTAAGCTAATTGGACGATAGTTACTGGGTAGGGATTTGCTGCCTTTTTTGAATATCGGTGTTACGTTGGCTAGCTTCCACTGATCGGGCATAGTTCCAGACTGCAAGGATTTATTGAATAGTAATGTCAGTGGTTTAGAGAGCTCATCCTTAGCTTCCTTTAGAACTCTAGGCGAGATTGTATCAGGTCCAGGCGTTTTATTTACCTTGAGTTTATCTAAACAATTCAATACTTCTCTCTCTGTAACGGTGATATTGCTTAGAACATCTGAATTATCAATCTGAAGGTGGAGGGTGGTGGACTATTGAGGGAGGCATACAGTATACTCGGTTCCATAGGGATTGGGCCCATACGGAATATACGGAATTGGGCCCACGGGATTGGAACCTAACCTAACCTAACCTAACCTAACCGGGCCCAATCCCGTATGGGTCCAATCCCGTGGTCACCAGTATACTCAACATTACAGACAAAGATAAACGCGTAACGATTTCCTCCACCTTTATCCATAGTATTCGAATTTCTGCTGGAGAAAATAAAATCCTCTGATGTTAGCCAGAATATAAAATCCAAGCACCACTGTACTGCAGTACTTACTCTGATAGCTTAAAAGCTCCTATGATATTTATTTCGTAATATGAGGCTATCGTGTGATAAGTATCCCTGAAGGTTCATGATGAGTTTTGCCCTTATACTGTGGGTACAGTTAAAAAATGATCTCAATTATTCATCTGACTTTTATATACCCTTTCTAATTTGAATATAATGGTATTATAACAAAGAAAACAACGGAAATGTGCCATGAATCCTGAATTAGTTAACCACATTGTAATAAAAAACACGAGTTACTCCTACTGATACGATTACTGTAAACAAATAAAAATAAATCCGGGATACTAGTGTTAGCGTTTGGTGAATATATTATTTAATCATAATTTTCTTGTTTTTTGCACAAACATCTATACTACTTTTGTAGCTCATGTCTCTAATAATTGTAGGTTATATTAAACAAGTATATACTGTACGTGGGTATTATATATGATAAAGTGAACATATTTGACATATGGATATGTTAGAACAAAAGCATATACAATATGTTCATGTATTTCCCTACAGGTATAGTAATTATCAATATTTGTTAATAATGTTGGCAGGTCTATTGTTATACAATCTCAGTAAAATGAGACAAGGACATTAAGAGTCTAAACTAAATATATCTATATTGGTATGTCCCCCCCCCCCCCCCCCCGCCCCCCAAGACGTTTTAGAATATAGACTGCAGCACCGTTGATTCTTTTAAACTCCGCCTAGACAAATATCTTGCATCAAAGCCGCAACTGACGGCGTTTGTAAATGAATAACTATTTGATTCCCCCCTCAGATTCATCAAGGATTATTGCGTATATATATATTACCAAGACGTTACTATCTTTTTCCCAGATATACGAAAGATCACTTAAAACTGTGTTAGGTTACTAACTCATCTGGCCCCTACTAATTTCCTAATCCTGCCACGGGCATGAGTTCCAGGGCAGTAGTTCCCTTTCCAATTTTCCCTTACCCACTTTAAACCAGTTAGGACACTTGATCCTCAGTGTTTTGGAGGACAAGCAGCCTAGAGGCGTCACTAGACCACACACACACACACACACACACACACACACACACACACACACACACACACTCACTCACTCACTCACTCACTCACTCACTCACTCACTCACTCACTCACTCACTCACTCACTCACTCTATCTCTCTCTCTCTCTCTCCGGCTGGGAGTATACAAACATTTATTAGCACACGTGTATTTATGAATATATACAGTATATATATATATATAAATATAAATATACCGACACAAATACTAACACATGGATGCATGTATCATGCAACATCCGTAAATAAGCAGAAGTATACAAACATAATAGTTTATCTTCAAAACAAATCCACTGTACAAAGTCATAACTTAAATAATAATGAAACGCCGCTGTGAGTGGTGGTAAAACATGTGCGGCATGGCGTGTGAGAGTAGGATAATTTCGGGGACTGGCTCACGTAGGCCTATCTAAACTCCTCGGGTAGCCTAATATCCTTCAATAAAACGCTAATGCAACCAACCTTAAATGCCACTGCTGCTCCGTCCGTCCGTCCGTCCGTATTTCAGCGATAGTAGAAGCACTCGCGCACGCACAGTATACAAACACAAAGCATAATAACTCAACGCGTCTTTCCACCCTCACGGCGAGAAAGGAAAGGAGGGACTCGAGGGAGGGCGAGTGTAGGGGCGAGACGAGAAGCCGAAGGTCAATAATACGTTAACATTTATTACTCAACCATCTTGCTAATTTCCATTTAAACACCACAAACCACAAACGTATATTACTCTCATATACACAAAACGCCGCGTATAACACCAATATGAGCATCAATCGAGCAGTAATTAATATTCTAAAAGAGCGCGAAGGACCGTGCTAATGTCAAGATTGTGCCGTGATACTACCAAGCCAGACCACCATGCCTACAGGAGCCAATATCAATACATAAAACACGTGTTGTGACCCGTAGTGCAGCATGCGGTCCTAAGCGGCACATTAGCCGCAACACCCATCCTTCCTAAACCAATAGACGGGAAATACCTTGTCTGCAACTTGATAACGGAGAGGGGATACACTTGTTAACTCAAAATCATAAGTATGTTTACCTGAATTGAATGATTGCAAATATTATTGATAGGTATTAAGGCAAGCGTAGCTTATCATGCATCTGGCAACTAGGCGTGGGGACACACGTATCCTTACGTCTCCACATAAGCCTTGGTTCCTCCCCACCCTCCTCCCTCCCCATCCTCCTCCTTTCACACTCTCCCCCCCCCTCCCCACGCTTACCCCCTCTCAACTTCCCACTCTCATCCCTCTCACTCTCTCATCCTTCTCTCTCTGATTCTATCCATTTCTAACTATTCTATACATTATATTTAAGCGATTTCCAAGCCCCGGCAAAAATATTCACTTTCAATTGATACCATGTAGCCTACGCCAGATTGCCGGAGGATCGGAGGGTGGGAGAAAGCCGTAATCTTTGCTATCCTGTCCTTTCACTTGTCCTTTTTCTCAGGGTTACTATCTCTAATTTAGGGTTAAGTCCTGGCCATCTCACTGGGATCGAAATATCTGTGTGGCCAGTGTATATTATGTAAATCTTATTTCACGATCTCCATTTCTCTTATGTCCTCCCCCTCCTTTCCTTCTTCTCTTCCTCCTTCTCCCTTCCTGTCCTCTTCCTCCTCCCGCTCCTCTGCTCTTCCTCCTCTTACGCCGCCTCCTCCACAACGCAGTCACAAAAATGATACCTACATTGCGAGAAAAACAAACATACGAGGGACATTTAAAAAAACTACATTTGTTTAGCCTAACCAAACTCAGATTGAGAGGTGATCTAATAGAGATTTTCAAGATTCTTAAGGGATTCAGCAATCTAAATGTAAGTGATTACTTCACAATCAACCAATCAAACTTTACTAGAAACTATGGTTGTAAAATTATCAACTCTGCGAAGCAGAGTGGTATCGCGCACACAGATCCCACCCGAATACTGTGCACCACCAGCCAGCCTGTCTGTCGCCGTCGTCGTCGTCGTCCGTCCGTCTGTCTGTCTGTCCAGAAACTCCTAGACCGTTTGATGGAATTCCACCAAATTTCACAGGTATATTCATTTGGTCAATGCGAAGATCAGTCGAAAAGAAATATTCCATTTAACTTAAAGGTTAAGGTCAAAGGTCAAGGTTAAAAATAAGGTCAATATTTCATATTTTTTAGTTCTTACTCAAATGTCTTAATTTTCACTATACAAGTTACTGGTAATTTATATATCATATTGACCAAATTTTAGGTAAATATTCTTAAGGCAAAGGTCAAGGTCAAAGGTCAAAATAAGTTTTTCACTAGTATTTCTTATACTAACTGTTAGATTCTCACTAGGCTTACCATGTATATTCGAAATACCTAGGCGAAGGTCATACAAGAAACTATACAATTCCATAAAGGTCATGGTCAAATAAAAGGTCAATATGCTATTTTCTTTACTTTTCATGCAAACTTCACAAAATTTGGTGAGATAGTTGCACTTTAAATGAAAAGGAAAATAATACATTTGGACACATCATAAAGGTCAAGATAAAGGTCAAAGGTCAAGGTTAACTATTCTATTAATATATATGAAACTAACTGATGGGTTTTAATGAAATTAGGCATGCTTATTTGATTTTCCGGGGCAATGTCAATAAAAAATAAAAAAAACACTCTTACATAAAGGTCAAGATCAAAGGTCAACTTTTACTATTTATATTACTTTTTACTCAAATGTCTTCATTTTCACTATACAAGTTACTGGTAACCTATGTATCGTATTGACCAAACTTGTATGTAAAGATTCTTAAGGATAAGGTCAAAGGTCAAGGTCAAAGGTCAAAATAAGTTTTCACTAGTATTTCTTATACTAACTTAGATTCTCACTAAGCTTATCATGTATATTCGGAACACCTAGGCCAAGGTCGTACAAGAAACTATACAATTCCATAATAAAGGTCAAGGTCAAATAAAAGGTCAATATGCTACTTTCTTTACTTTTCTTGCAAACTTCACAATATTTGGTGAGATAGTTGCACTTTAAATGAAAAGGAAATAATACATTTGGACACATCAAAAAGGTCAAGATAAAGGTCAAGGTCAACTCTTCTATTAATATATATGAAACTAACTGATGGGTTTTAATGAAATTAGGCATGCTTATTTGATTTTCCGGGGCAATGTCAATAAAAAAAAAAACACTCTTACATAAAGATCCAGGTCACAGGTCAAGATCAAAGGTCAACTTTTACTATTTATATTACTTTTTACTCAAATGTCTTCATTTTCACTATACAAGTTACTGGTAACCTATATATCGTATTGACCAAATTTTTATGTAAAGATTCTTAAGGGTAAGGTCAAAGGTCAAAGGTCAAAATAAGTTTTTCACTAGTATTTCTTATACTAACTTAGATTCTCACTAGGTTTATCATGTATATTCGGAATACCTAGGCCAAGGTCATACAAGAAACTACACAATTCCATAATAAAGGTCAAGGTCACAGGTCAAGGTCAAATAAAAGGTCAATATGCTACTTTCTTTACTTTTCTTGCAGCAAACTTCACAACATTTGGTGAGATAGTTGCACTTTAAATGAAAAGGAAATAATACATTTGGACACACATATCATAAAGGTCAAGATAAAGGTCAAGGTCAACTATTCTATTAATATACAGTATATGAAACTAACTGATGGGTTTTAATGAAATTAGGCATGCTTATTTGATTTTCCGGTGCAATGTCAATAAACAAAACAAAAACACTCTTACATAAGGTCCAGGTCACAGGTCAAGGTCAAAGGTCAACTTTTACTATTTATTTTACTGTATACTCAAATGTCTTCATTTTCACTACAAGTTACTGGTAACCTTGATATCATATTGCCCACATTTTAGATACATATTCTAAAGGGTAAGGTCAAAGGTCAAAATAGTTTTTCTACTAGTATTTCTTATACTAGCTGTTAGATTTTCACTAGGCTTACCATGTTTATTCGGAATACCTAGGCCAAGGTCATGCAAGAAACTATACAATTCCATATAAAAGGTCAAGGTCACAGGTCAAGGTCAAATAAAAGGTCAATATACTATTTTCTTTACTTTCCATACAAACTTCACAAAATTTGGCGAGATAATTGCGCTGTAAGTGAAAAGTAAAATAATAAATGTCGAGACATATAAAGGTCAAGATAATGGTCAAAGGTCAAGGTCAACTATTATATTGATATATATGAAACTATCTAATGGATTTTAATGAAATTACGCATGCTTATTTGATTTTCATGGGCAATGTCAATGTAAACAAAAACGTACTCTTACATAAAGGTCAAGGTCACAGGTCAAGGACAAAGGTCAACTTTTATTATTTATTAAGAAAGATTACTAAAATTTTGGAAAACTGGCTGTGTTATGGCTTATTACTTAAATATTATATATGTATCAAATTTCACATACATATTGTAATAGTTAAGGTCAGAAGTCAAGGTCAAAACAAGAGTATTTGTCATTTTCCCTAAACTCCTCCTAGACTGTTTAATGTATTGTCACCAAGTTATACAGGCAAATTCAGTTGGTCAATGCGACGACCTTCCAAATATATGTATTTTATTTTATGTCAAAGGTCAAGGTCACAGTAGGCCTATATGATCACTATTTGTAATAAATATTCAAAATGCTACAAAATAGTGTTACACTGACCTTATTATAGATAAATATTTTAATAGTTAAGATTCAATGTGATCATAAATGTAATTATATATATACATATATACTCCCAGGCGGACATGAACCACCAACAGTCAGAACGAGTGTCTATGCTTTAATCCACTACACACAAGTATCCTCTATCACGCCGTAGTATAGTGGATTAAAGTATAGGCACTTGTTTTGACTGTCGGTGGTTCAAGTCCGGCTGTGAGTATAAAAACATTTAATATATATACAGTATATATATAAATTGCATATAAACCGATTTCACCTAAGAGATTCAATACTACTTGCAGAATTCTAGGTCGCAGAGTTGCGTATGCATTATTTGTTTTTATTTTTTATTTTTTTTTGGTATTGGGAAAACTGCACACCTACTTTATATTATAGGAAAGCGATTTAATTCTATTGAAGCAAAACACTTCCCACGCCAGTGTTAGCTGGAGGGAGTGGTGGGTGGGGAGGAGCCTTCTGTTTTACTATCCTTATTAATTGTTTACCTAGTAGTTAGTAGCTTAGCAGTGTAGATATTCAAACTGCCTCGTAAGTACCAATAGGTCTGTTTCAGTTTGTAAGCCCTTTGTATTCCTTTGTATTTCTACTTTCCGTTATAGACTACTAGCAATAAAATTCACATGTATAACTGTTATCTAATGGTATACAATCGTAATTACACGTATTTAATGTGGCTCTGGTGGCTATTTTTGGCAGGTGCGAGGGGTTGTGGCAGAGGGTCACCGAATGATATACAGGGAAAGGAAGGAACGGAACAGATTTAATTGGCGAAAGAGGGAGACAGACACACACAGAAAGCCAAACAAAGGAAGCAGAAAACAAACCGAGAAAAACAACCAGACACAATGGAGAGGCCACCACAACACAACGATACAAAGAAATACGATAACACAGAAAACAAATACGGAAACAATACTCACAAATAGAGAGAGAGAGAGAGAGAGAGAGAGAGAGAGAGAGAGAGAGAGAGAGAGAGGTAAACCAAAATAGCATATACAGGTGGAAATACGCATAGATGTCAAAGAATGGCAACTCGACTTGAATAACCGCGGGGAAAAATGCGACCTGTGACTGTGAGCTGACAAGAGCAACACAGAGAAGTCTCCCCTTCACTTCCTCTCTCTCTCTCTCTCTCTCTCTCTCTCTCTCTCTCTCTCTCTCTCTCTCTCTTTATATATATATATATATCTCACCCCTTAGACACGGACCCTCACTCTCAGAACGCCACCTATTGAGCAATTAACTCACTAGGCATTCCCCCCCTGGAGCATAATTTGAATATGGGAATCTTCATACAGTGCTATTTAATTAGGAAACAATTAGGTTATAAGGCGGTTGGAGCTATAGACATCGACATAAAGAAGAAGTAGTAGCTAAAATACGGTCGTAATTACATTCCTAAATCCATAAAACCAAATTTATCATAATATATATCCATCAGAAACCTACACAATTATTGCATTCCTGTGTTATATCGATGTGAACGGCTCCAACTTCCTAATAGCCTGAAACTCGCAAGTGGTCAATTGTCCTATACTCATTTTGATGACTTGGCTACAACAAGTGTAATATAGCAAAATCATTGTTAATTATCCACTTGCAAGTTTCAGGCTATAAGGAAGTTGGAGCCGTGAACATCTCTATGTAACAGAACTGCAATACATATGTAGGTTTATGATGCTTAAGGGGAGATTTCCACTTGAGGGATTTTTTTCTTGACTCCTTTCTCCCTCATGTTTAGCCCCATTGATTCTCTAATTTTAAGACGTTCGCCCCATTATTTTGACGATTTTAAGAACCTTCGACCCATTTCTGTCAATTGTTAGACCATTCGTGCCATTTAGGTGTCGATGTTATCCTGGCAAGCGATAGCGAGCCTGTAATTTTAAATGAACTACAACCGTATTTTTGCTGGTAATTCTGGTAAATATCCATGTCTACAGCTCCAACTTCCTTATAGAACGAAACTCGCAAGTGGGGAAGTATGGACGTTTGGCATGCATAAGGTACACAGGCATAGTGATTTATTTTGTTCCCATTGAGTGTTGAGAAATCAACTGTTAATGGCTTACATGTTACGACCGGTTAAGGGGAGGGTTCTAGTGTGTTGTTTAGACCACCTCCAAGCTTAAATTTACATCCCCTAGACCCCCTTTCAATATAAATATGTACATTTTTCGGTCGAAAAATGTCCCGGCCGAAGGCCGATGCCTCTTAAGTTACAGGCTCGCTATCGCTCGCCAGGAAAAAATCGACACCTAAATGGCACGAAAGGTCTTAAAATTGACAGAAATGGGGCAAAAGTTATTAAAATCGTCAAACTAATGGGGCAAACGTCTTAAAATCTCAAAAGCAATGGGGCTAAACATGAGGGAGAAGGAAGTTCGAAAAAAATCCCTCAAGTGGAAACCTCCCCTTAAGAGGGAAGGGTTTATTTTGTTTTGGTCGATTATTTCATATATTTATTATTTTGTTAGTTTCCTCCCTAGCCCTCCAGAGAGAGTGAGAGAATGAGAGTGAGTGTGAGTACAAAGGAGTACAAAGGAAATCAAGCAACAACAGGTCTAGTGACCCTTCTAGGTTGCTTGTCCTCCAAAACACTGAGGATCAAGTGACCAAACAGTGGTTTAGAGTGGGTAAGGGAACATTGGAAAGGGAACTACTGCCCTGCCACTAACGTGGCAGGACTAGGAAGTTAGTAGGGGACATATGGGTTAGTAACTGAGGGGAGGATAAAGTTATTCATTTACAAACGCAGTCAGTCGCGGGTTTGATGCGAGATATTTGTCTAGGCGGAATTTAAATGAATCAACGGTGCTGCAGTCTATAACGTCTCGGGGAAGCCCATTCCACAAGTTGACAACTCGATTGAAGAAGAAATTCTTAGATTCGTGCGAGTTAAAAGATTTACCAATAATTTTGCAACCGTTTCCCCGCGTGTAATTAGATTGGTCGATAGTGAAGTACTTACTACAGTTCATATTGTCGATGCCTTTGATGATTTTGAACACTTGAATTAAGTCGCCTCTTAATCTGCGCTGGGTTAAAGGAAATAGATTTAATTCTCTAAGACGCTCTTCGTATGGTTTGTTCTTTAGGCTAGGTATCATTTTGGTAACTCTACGTTGAACTCGTTCTAGCTTGTTTATATCTTTTTGGTAATAAGGGCACCAGGATTGAACGCAGTATTCCAGAAGAGGGCGGACTAAGGAATTGTAAAGGGTTAGGATAACTTCTTTGGATTTATGCTCAAATGACCTGCCTATAAAGCCAATTATTTTGTTTGCCTTCTTAACAACTTCTGAACATTGTTGACTCGGTTTTAGGTTACTCGATATTGTTACTCCCAGATCAGTTTCTCTGTTTACATTCTTAAGCTGAGTGCCATTCATCGAATAGTTTGCTTTCTCATTTAGGTATCCGACATGTAGTACTTTACATTTATCCGCATTGAAACTCATTTGCCAAATTTGGAGAGTGAGGGAGATGGAGGGAAGGGAAGTATGGTTCGGTTTACTAAAACAACAAAATATTGAAATAGGGCAAAGCTAATAGTTATTATTTACAGGAGAGAGAGAGAGAGTGTGAGTTACACAGAGTTACGTAGATACACAGACTACACAGACCTTGCGGTCCCTACTAGGTAGTCCGGAGAGAGAGAGAGAGAGACGTGTGAGTATCTAAGAAGCGCGAGAGTGACAGCGAAAATTGAAGAAGAGTGAGATGAAATATATACAAAATATTTAATAAATGTCGGTTTATTATTCTTAATCAAGGTACATTTCAATGTTTATTTTACCTTAACCCCTTCTGTACCAGCTACGTCCTTTCAACTATTTTCTGGCTACTCATAGACAATTTTATTCAGTTTAAAAAGGGCCTGCAGCAATTAACAGGCTTCGAACTACCTCACTTAACCCATGTTACTACCACAGATCCTTCGTAAGCTGGCAGAAAATCGTCTCAATATAGCAGGAATAAAATATATGAAATGTCACCGGGAAAGAAGGGGCTAATTACGAGGCTATACTGTATGTGACCTTTGGCAGCTTTGAAGTGCCGAGTTCCCACCATAGTACATATGCAGATGCACTGGTGAGAAGTACATGTAGGCTAACACTATAGTCTATTCGCTGTAAGTAGGCGAGAAATCATGACCTCTTACCTCTGTAACTCAAAAACGACTGGAGTAATCGAGCTATTATTTCCACCATTAGGGAAGAGTCAGTCAAGAAATAGATGTGGACATTTACAGCCCATTTGCTCCAGCCTTTTTTGAGTTACAGAGGATAGAGGTCCTGATTTCTCACCTACTTACAGCGAATAGAGTATAGCTGATAGTTGAGCATCTTGGCTACGAAGGGACAACGATACAATCCTCTCCATCGGGATAGCCGAAAAAAATAACATTTAGGATTCTGGGGAACTCGAACCCACGACCTCACGGTCAACGCACAGCGCCTTAGACCACTCGGCTAACCTATCCCGTATGTGTGTGTTTGTATGTGTCTGTGTGTGTGTGAGAGAGAGAGAGAGAGAGAGAGAGAGAGAGCAAGGTGAGTTCCCTGGAGAAGAGCTAGACAGAGAGGCAGCGTAATGGGATGAGGAGTGGTGACAAAGAACCTCTCTCTATCTCTCTCTCTCTCTCTCTCTCTCTAAATATATACCGTATATATATACAATAAAATTCCTCACATGCACGTACCCACACACATATACCTACCCTTCACACACACACACACACACACACACACACACACATACCCACGCACACACACGCACCCCCCCCCCCCCCTCCCTACACACACACAAATACCTTCCCTCCACCTCACACACATCATTTGCTTGATTAAAAAGGCAGCACCCCTCTCTTTGACTGTACAGGGGCTACATTCACCTTCCAAATATTTAGCAGGGTTTGCATTTTGCGTTACTTCCATTCCCTAATTATTTCTCTCTCTCTCTCTCTCTCTATCTCTCTCTCTCTCTCTCTCTCTCTCTCTCTCTCTCTCTCTCTCTCTCTCTCTCTCTCTCTCTCTCTCTCTCTCTCTCTCTGCTCTTCTTTTCTTTCACTGTCCCTAACAACCAGGTGTTTGCTATTTCTATTAGAATTAAGTCCTCAGGTCTGTGTGGCCAGTGTATGTATGTAAATCTCTCTCTCTCTATATACAGTATATAGCCTATATATATATATATATACCTATTATTATATCAAACAATCATGTCATCTATTTATCAATCCAGATTCCCAATGCTATATCACCAAAATTGCATGGGTAGTATTCGCTGTATTTTTTAATGTAGTGTTATTACTGTATTGTATTCAGTTTAAGAAGGACCTGTAAGAGCCAATTGGGGTACAAACCTATCTCAATTGCACCCCCCCCCCCCTCTCTTAACTATAGTCTTCCTAAGCTGAATAAATATGTATGTTAGTCAATATTACAGTGAAGAGCGAACCTGAACTAGTTAATCAACTGAATATTATCAAAATAATCCTGATACAGAAACTCTAGAATAGCATGCCTTACCTCAATACTTTCAACTTTGTATATATCTTTTATATACTATTATCCTATATACCTTGGTTACATCTCTAGTAAAGAGCATATAGACACAAATAATAATGGGATACCACATTTAAGCAATTAATATATACAGTATATCCACGTTTTATTCAGTTATTTTGTTTAATATATTCACTTCTAATATGAGTGGGATACAAGGAGGTTGAATGTGGCACGTGACTTTTGTTCATGACTGTACAAATGCTACAATATAACCCTTATATTCGGCATTGTACAAGGAATACCTAATTGTTAACCCCTTCAGTACCATGACGTAATTTTCATCCTATTCTGGTTACCATCAGACGATTTACTTTAGTTTATGATCCACCTCTAGGGCTCAAAGAGGTAAAATCGATCTCCAATAACCCTCCGAATAGCATAGGTTCTTCTGAAACTGCATAAAATCGTGTAGTGTTAGCCAGATTTAAGGTTAAAATGACGTCATGGTGCTGAAGGGGTTAAGGCTACATATTAGATCTAAGCATTAACCCCTTTTCACCACCATGACGTCATTTCTATCCTATGCTGGTTTCCATTAGACCATGTTTTTTGTTTAGTTCATAATAATCTACCTCTATGACTCAAATGGGTAAATACGATCTCAGTATAACCTTCTAGTAACATAGGTCCTTCTTAAGGGGAGGTATTTAGTTTGTTCCCTAGACCTCCATCAAGCTTAAAATTACACCCCCTTGAGTCCCTTTCAAGATAAATTTGTACATTTTTCGGTAGAAAAATGGCCCGGCCGAAGGCCGGTTCCTCTTAAATTACAGGCTCGCTATCGCTCGCCAGGATAAAATCGACACCTGAATGGCACGAAAGGTCTTAATATGGGGTGAAAGTTCTTAAAATCGCTAAACTAATGGGGCAAACGTCTTAAAATCTCAAAAGCAATGGGGCTAAACATGAGGAAGAAAGGGGTCAAGAAAAAAATCCCTCAAGTGAAGACCTCCCCTTAAACTGCATAACATCTTCTAATTTTAGCCAGCACCAAAGGCAAAAAGGCGTCATGGTGCTGAAGGGGTTAAGGGGAGGTAGGGTTTTTTTTCTGGACTCCTTTTTTCCTCGTGTTTAGCCTTATTAGTTTTGAGTTTTTAAGACATTTGTTCCATTAGTTTGGCGATTTTAAGGCCGTTCACCCCATTCCTTTGTCTATACTAGAATGCTATGTGCCATTCAGATGTCGTTTGTTTTCTTGGCCTTCGATAGCGAACCTGTAATTTTAGCAGGAACCGGCCTTCCGCCTGGAAATTTGCTCCCGAAAAATGTACAAATTTATCTCGAAGGTGGGTCTCGCGGGTGTGTTTTTATAGCATGATGGATATCTAGCGAGGAAGCAAAAATAAATAACTATATATATAATTATTAAATAGACCCTACCCTACCCCCTTCTGTACCAGTGCCATTGTTTTAACTTTATAATGGCTACTATTAGACGGCATTATTCAGTTAACAAAAGGGCCTCCAGCAATATATAGGCTTCGAATCATCTCACTTAACCCTTTTTACTACCACAGATCTTTCTTAAACTGCACAAAATCATCAGAATATAGCTAGAACAAAAAATTAAAGTTTGATGGAGGTCTAGGGAGGAAACTAAAACAATATATGAATAAATTAATTAATAGGCCAAACAAACGGCCAGTCCCCCCTTAATCCAGTAAAATATAAGAGGGCGTACTTTCTTTTGGCCGTGTGTATATGGATACACAATATTAGCTCAGCATCTCCACAAATGTTGCAAACAATAATACAAGTTTCATTCCTCACTCTTGCAGGGTTAGGTATGCAATGATCTTATCCAACAATATATATGAAAAAAAATAAAAATAAAAATAAATAAATAGAGCACTTCCTTTGGTCAATTTGTATGTGGGTTCAAATTTCCAGCTCATTGTCTCAATAAATGTAGTTACAAATACAAATGGTAACCCATTTAAACAGGATATGGAATGAAGTATAATTTGCCAGCAACACTGACTGGGATTCTTCTTATAAACCGTACTGTATAATTATATACGACTGGAAATATTTAATTAAGACAATATCTCAATAAATATCGTGATGAATTGTAGTTGAATTTCTCACGGACCACCGCGGATTTTTAAGGATTGGCCATGTCTTAGATCTACAGCAAAAGTGGCACAGGATATTTGGTGTAAATTTACACATTTATTTTGAAAGGGGGTCTAGGGGTGTTTTGAAAGGGGGTCTAGGGGGTGTTTTGAAAGGGGGTCTAGGAGGTGTTTTGAAAGGGGTCTAAGGGGTGTTTTGAAAGGGGTCTAGGGGTGTTTTGAAAGGGGGTCTAGGAGGTGTTTTGAAAGGGGGTCTAGGAGGTGTTTTGAAAGGGGGTCTAGGAGGTGTTTTGAAAGGGGGTCTAGGAGGTGTTTTGAAAGGGGGTCTAGGGGGTGTTTTGAAAGGGGGTCTAGGGGGTGTTTTGAAAGGGGGTCTAGGGGGTGTTTTGAAAGGGGGTCTAGGGGGTGTTTTTGAAAGGGGGTCTAGGGGGTGTTTTGAAAGGGGGTCTAGGGGGTGTTTTGAAAGGGGGTCTAGGGGTGTTTTTCTAAGCTTCATGGAGGTCTATCGAGGACACTAACAAATAAATTAATATATAAATATTAAGACCAAAAACAAATCACTACCCCCTTAACCCTCTCCGACATATGACGCGATTTTGAGCCTATTAGGGATACTTTAAAGCCTTTGTTACCATCAGGGGTATTTAGAAACCTTTAGTTTAGTTACTTTAACCTCTGCAGTTGTCTTTGAGTTAGCTGTGGGCAGAAAACTAATTTTGGAGAGGTAATTATAAGAGTGAGAGAACTCTATTTCTTATTGCTAATCTGGCAACCTCTGCGTCATATGTGCGTGAAAGGGTTTAATGAACTAAGAATATGACCGTATATTTTGCGTGGCCACCCCCATTCCACCTACATACGAATACAGCTACACACTCCTGCTGCATGGCTGTCCGCGCACTTATTAATAATCTTTCTTTCTCTGGCTTTCCTTTTGACGCCCCTCCTTGCTTATTACCCAATCTCCATCCACCTGTCACCTGCATTACACTTTATTGTGTAAGTGACCACTTGCGAGTTTCAGGCTATAAGGAAGTTGGAGCTTGTGAACATCGATATTAAACAGAAATGCAATAATAATGTACGTTTCTGATGGATAAATAGTATGTTGAATTGTGTTTTATGTATTTTTGTATGTACTACGACCGTTATTTTAGCTGTACATTCTGTTAAATATCATTGTCTACGGCTCCAACTTCCTTATAGCCTCAAATTCGCAAGTGGTCAATTTACCTGTACCGGAATAAGACTACTGTATACTAGAGGGCTGTGGCTTTGATTATGGGCTATCACTTTAAGTGGTAGATTTTGATTAACGTAATGGTTCTATTTAAGGTGCTGATAAAGCACAATGCTGCGACTGCTTGAATGGTGAAACAGTGCTAGTGCTCTCTCTTTCTCTCTCTCTCTCTCTCTCTCTCTCTCTCTCTCTCTCTCTTTCTCTCTCTCTCTCTCTCTCTCTCTTTCTATATATATATATGTGTAGAGAGAGAGAGAGAGAGAGAGAGAGAGAGAGAGAGAGAGAGAGAGAGAGACTAAGGGTGTGTAACAATTAGGATAAACATGGACCTTAGCGACCACCTGCTTATACAGAACTTGAATGAGTAAATGGAACCAGCCATAAGTTGATTTACAGATATTTGCATACGTTTGATGAAGTGGAACAGCTTATCGTTTTAGTAGGAGGGATATGCAGATGGCATTCCTGCAAATAAATATTTTAATTTTTGGAGAAATGTGCATAACTTTACTAATTGTAAAGTGAAAACAATATACTGCTGTTCCAAACACTCACACACACACACACACACACACACACACACACACACACACACACACACACGACAC
Organism: Paralithodes platypus; assembly: GCA_032716605.1. NCBI lineage: Eukaryota > Metazoa > Arthropoda > Malacostraca > Decapoda > Lithodidae > Paralithodes > Paralithodes platypus. Next base: position 44,349,046 of record CM064510.1, read on the forward strand.
TTAACCCCTTCAGTACCGGCAACGACCTTTTCAGTATATGCCGTCAATAATTAGACGATTTTCTTCAGCTTAGGAAAGGACGTGTAGCAATGAAGAACCTGCAGACTATTTCAATTAACCTTTTTAAGTAGCACAGGTTCTTCCAAAGCTGCAAAAAATCGTCAAAATATAGCTGAAAAAAACAAAATATAAAAAAAACAGACAGCCCCGGTAGCGAAAGGGTTAATATGTGTGCAAATTACAGAAAAGTCTCTGTCTGTCTGTCTGTCTGTCTCAGCGATCTACATATTCGGTTCATTTACTGGTGGTGGTGGGGGCAGTATATATGCAAGGTGGGGGATTTGTTGGGGAGATTTGGGTTCGGGATTTTTTTTTTTTTTTTTAATTTCTTCTCCTATTCCTCTATCTATTATATATTGTCTTCGCTTACAAAGAATCTGGATAACGGCAGCTCCTCCTCCTCCAAACTGACCATGGCGGGAATTATTGAACAAGGGTGAACAGAGGGGGAGGTGGAGCGCCCAAATTATTCATAGTCGTCAGACTGTTCTCGGCATACATAATATAGGCAAGGGAAACTGGTGGGTGGAGGCCTGTAACTATTAGCATTTTACTCCTTAAGGGGAGATATCCACTTGAGGGATTTTTTTCTTGACTTCTTTCTCCCTCATGTTTAGCCCCATTGATTTTCTAATTTTAAGACGTTCGTCCCATTATTTTGACGATTTATAGAACTTTCGAACCATTTCTGTCAATTTTAAGATCTTTCGTGCCATTTAGGTGTCGATTTTATCCTGGCGAGCGATAGCGAGCCTGTTATTTAAGAGGAACCGGTTTATCTTGAAAGGGGCTCAAGGGGGTGTAATCTTAAGCTTGATGGATATCTAGAGACCAAACTAAAAACCTCCCCTTAAGGGGAGATGGGTCGTTTTTTCTGGACCCCCTTCTCCCTCGTGTTTAGCCACATTAGTCTTGATTATTTAAGACGTTCGGCCCATTAGTCTGGTGATTTTAACATTTTCGTATAAACCATGGTAACACATTCATGATGTTGATAGCAGTACTAGAAATGTATATATATATGTATTATTATGGTTATGGTTCTAGATTACCTTTTATTATCAAACAAGAACCTTCAGCATAGCAGTATACACCTCCAACTGATACATAAGTCGTTGCCAACTCAGTAACTTAGTATTAAAGAAGGCACTTTGGATAACTTCGTCAAACCCCAGTGTATTTTGGTCATCAGTAATTATCGTATGCCTTGCAATATTATTTTGGATTTAATTCTTGTAGAGTATTTGTAATGTTGTACGTTGCATCTAGAAATAATACATAACGGTGAGATTGGGAAGGTAATGTTGCTTTTGGACGCACCCGAACGCTATCAATTGCATAAAGATCCCCCAACCTACACACACACACACACACATACATACATACACACACACACACACATACACTTACACATACACAAACACACACACACACACACACACACACACACACACACACACACACGGACACAGGTGGGAGAATGGCACAACTTTGTTAAGAGAAGTTGTTCAGGAAATCCTAGTTTTAAACATTTTTTCTCCCCCTAACCTGCTCTGCCTTCCCCTCCCCCCTCCCCTGACCCCTCTTCCCTCCACTCTTTCTTCTGTTTTCCTCCCCTCTTCCCCTTTACACTCTCTCTCTCTTTGTGCCTCATTTACACTGAGAGCAATCCAGCTAGCTCTCACAAACACCTCCTCCTCCTATCCACTTCACTACACTAAACATGCACACCACACTTCATTCTTCCACACCAAAATTTAAAAAAATAAATAATGATGAATTGTAGCCCAGCCTCGGAGTCCCCAGGGACTCCATAAATGCCCCCTCATCCGACCGACCATCCCCTGACGACCCCACACAATTACCTGGACCTCGGCCTGTTACTCTTTCTATTAATTTCTGCAACATTCGCGGACTTTCCTCTAACTTTCACTCTGTTGAGCACCATCTCTCCTCCTACAAACCTGATCTTCTCTTCCTCACCGAAACTCAGGTGTCTGTAGCTACATCCAGCAACCCCTTCTCTGTATCCTCCTACTTTCTCTATCCTAGTTTCAAAGCCAAAGGCGGATGTTGTGTATATGTGCACAACAAACTCACTTGCTCTCGTGTTCCCGATTTCGACTCCTCTGAATTCTCAACTTTATGGCTCAAACTTTCCTGTCATTCTCTTACTAAATATTTCTGTGCTGTCTATCTCTCCCCTAACTCTACCAACTTTCCCAAATTCTTTGACTATCTAAACTCTACAGTGGAACACATTCTATCCATTTCTCCTTTCTCAGAAATCTCCATCTTAGGAGATTTCAACGTTCACCACCGCCATTGGCTCTCCTCTAACACTACTGATCCACCTGGTGAACAAGCCTACGTCTTTTCTATCCTAAATGACCTAGAGCAGTTAGTTCAGCAACCCACCCATATCCCGGATCGCATCGGAGATCGGCCCAACATTCTTGACCTGTTTCTAACTTCTAACCCTTCTTCTTATACTGTCGATCTTTTCTCTCCTTTGGGCTCCTCCGACCATAAACTTATCTCTGTCACCTGTCCTATCTCTCCAGTACAGCCACCCGATCCTCCTAGCCGGCGGCGCTTGTGGCACTTTGGCGCTGCCGACTGGGAGGCTCTTCGGCAGTACTTCTTTGATTTCCCATGGAATGATTTCTGCTTCCATGGCCGGGGACCCTCGGAGAGTGCTGAACGCATTACCGAGGTAATCCTATCGGGCATGGAAGCATACATTCCATTCTCTTTCTCTCAGACTAATGCTAAAAAATCTTGGTTTACTCACGCCTGTTCTACTGCTGTCCGCAATAAGGAGGAAGCATTCAAACGGTACCGACGCCTTAAAACTCAAGACTCTCATTCTTCATATGTTTCTGCCCGGAATCAAGCCAAATCTGTTCTTCGACTTGCCAAACACTCTTTCATCAATAATAAATGCACTGAACTATCCAACTCTAGCTCTTCCCAAGCTTTCTGGCATCTAGCCAAAAACCTCTCCAACAATTTCTCTTCCTCGTCTTTCCCACCCCTTTCCCACTCTGATGGCACAACCATCACTTCTTCCTCTGACAAAGCTAAACTCTTCGCTCAAACTTTTGCTAGAAACTCCACCTTGGATGATTCCGGTGCTATTCCTCCCTCTCCGCCCTCCTCTCTCTTACTTATGCCTAATATCCTAATCTCTTCTAAAGATGTACTTTCTACCCTCTCTGGGCTTAACACTAATAAGGCGTACGGTCCGGACGGTGTTCCTCCTGTTGTTCTCAAAAACTGTGCTTCCGTACTGACTCCCTGCCTAGGCAAACTCTTTCGTCTCTGTCTATCCTCTAACGTCTTCCCTTCATGCTGGAAGTTTGCTCACATTCAACCTGTCCCAAAGAAGGGTGACCGCTCTCAACCCTCCAACTATCGTCCAATTGCTCTTATCTCTTGTCTTTCTAAAGTTTTTGAAACTATTCTTGCTTCCAAATTTCTTAAGCATTTCTCTTCTCATAATCTGCTCTCAGATCGCCAGTATGGCTTCCTTAAGGGTCGCTCTACTGGTGATCTTCTTTCATATCTTACTAACTCTTGGTCATCCTCCTTTTGGGACTTCGGTGAGACTTTTTCTATTGCACTAGACATATCGAAAGCCTTCGATAGAGTCTGGCATAAATCTTTAATTTCTAAACTACCCTCCTTCGGTTTCTATCCCTCCATCTGTGCCTTTGTCTCTAATTTCCTTTCCGGCCGTTCCATAGCCGCGGTTGTGGACGGCCATTGTTCACTTCCTCACCCTATAAACTCCGGTGTTCCTCAGGGCTCTGTCCTATCTCCTATTCTCTTTCTAATTTTTATAAATGATCTCCTTAACTGTACCTTAATTCCCATCCATTCATACGCAGACGACTCAACCTTGCACTACTCCATTAGTTTTTCAGAACGACCCAGCCAGCAATCCCTCAACGACAAACGTAATGAAGCCATAGAACTCTTAAATTCTGATCTAAATACTATTTCCAATTGGGGCAGAGAAAACCTTGTTAACTTTAATGCTTCCAAAACCCAATTTCTCCATCTATCTACCGTCAGGATCTCCCAGCGGACTATCCCTTATTCTTCAACAATACAAAAAATCAACCCTTCATCTTCTCTCAATATTCTTGGTGTCTCTTTTTCTTCTGCTCTCATTTGGAAGGACCATATTACCAGTCTTGCTAAGGCAGCCTCCCAGAAGCTGGGTGTGCTCAACCGCCTTAGGGGGTTCTTTTCCCCTGCACAGCTTCTTGCTCTGTACAGGGGCATAGTGCGCCCTGGTATTGAGTATTGTTCACATGTGTGGGGAGGTTCCTCTCACACCGCTCTCCTAGACAAAGTTGAAAGGAAGGCCTTTCGTATCATTAACTCCCATCCACTCACCAACTCTCTGCAATCTCTCTCTCTCTCCGCCGCAATGTTGCATCTCTCTCGCTATTCTATCGCTACTATAATAATCAGTGTTCCTCAGAGCTATCCCAGTGCATACCACCTCCTTTACGTAGGCCACGTGGTACCCGTCTTGCAACTCAATCCCACCCCTACTCTGTTCAACTCTCCAACCCAAGAGTGAAACGTTACTCTCAAACTTTCTTCTACTCAACAGCTGAGCTCTGGAACTCTCTCCCAGAATCAGTCTTTCCCTCTTCCTATGACTTAAATTGCTTCAAACTCCGTGTGTCCAGGCATTTTGGCTCGAACGTCCCTTGATTTTGGCCCTGTCACTCTTTCAACTATGGGGGAGGCACTCGCTATAGGCAGTTATGCCTTTTGCCTCCCTCAATCACATAGAAAAAAAAAAAAAAAATAAATAAAAAATACTGTATATATATATATATATATATATATATATATATATATATATATATATATATATATATATATATATCCAGAGAGAAAAAGAGTATATAGGCCTATATATTTCCTTTCCATATTTAATCCTGATTTCTCATGTTTCATTCTTTTCACCTTACCATCCTTAAAGCAAACTTCAAATAGGTACTCTCTCTCTCTCTCTCTCTCTCTCACTCTCTCTTTCTCTCCTCTATGTCGTTATCGCACCTTACCTTCCCCTAGCACTCCATTCGTTCATCAATTTCCTCTGCTTCCTTCCTTCTTCCTTCCTCCCTGCCGTTTAGAAATGTTATCCCTTCCTCCTCTTCCCGTTTTCTGTCATAGCTTCCAGGATATTCGGTGATCTCATGTTGTTGTTTTTTGCCTTCTTTTTGGGTAGGATGCTAATTATAATTATTTTGAAGGATTTGTTTTTTGTTAGTTTGCTCCCTAGACTTCTATAATAAACACCTCCAGTGAAATTAATGAAAGCATATACAGTATAATATTATGATCCACTGGGATTCGAACCTGGGTTATCACACACAGATTTTTAAACACTCTAACCATTACACCACCAAGACGGTTAATAAGAAATAAGAAATATAATAAAGTCTGAGTATTGTTTATTATTTCTCTCTCTTTCTCTCTCTCTCTCTCTCTCTCTCTCTCTCTCTCTCTCTCTCTCTCTCTCTCTCTCTCTCTCTCTCTCTCTCTCTCTCTCTCTCTCTCTCTCTCTCTCTCTCTCCTCACAGAATAAAGTTTTGCGGATTATGCTGGAATTTTCTAACCCCTCTCTCAACAACAGTCACCCCACAACCTGTCCAAGTTATCTTTAGTTTTATTATATATACAGTATGGGTGGTGAGTGAGAGCACAGTGAGAGCACACGGGTCGGTTGAGCTCCTCAAAAGAGGGGATTTTCGGAGGGGTATCGTGGGGCTGAGTGACCCATATACGTATCAGAAGATCGGCGATGATACGGTGTTTCGGCACATAGTAAACAGAACTGGTTTCTTGTTTAAACATCGCCCACAAAGCATATTTAGTTTAATCTTGAGAGTGTTATTACCAGTATCAGTGAGGGGACAAGGAGCCGTCAGGCACTAGCCCAGCCCTGCCCAGGCACCATAAACCTCCAGCAGTGACCACAAGGTGAGTGAGGTGACCGTTTATAGGGCAGGCAGTTTCACCCTTATGGTCCCCCACCATAGGCCTCATCTTCCATCTACCCCAAGGACCTGACCCTCGGTCCTTCAACTTCTCAAACAATTCTAACCTTTATGAAGTATTTGCTATAAGGTCCATTTTCATTTCCCTCTCTCTAACCATTTAGGAAATACTTGCTACAAGGTCCATTTTCATTTATCTCTCTCTCTCTCTCTCTCTCTCTCTCTCTCTCTCTCTCTCTCTCTCTCTCTCTCTCTCTCTCTCTCTCTCTCTCTCTCTCTCTCTTTTTATCCTTAACATCTTTCCATCCACTTTCTATCACCGCACTTAACCGCCTCATTGCCATTATTTTTTTGGTTATCTATAACTTCAGATCGCTTTTTATCATTTTAGTTATTTGTTTTCCTCTAACATCTTTCATACCCAACCAGGCCAGCCCATCTCCAGCTCGCTTTCTTTCTCCCTCGCCCCCCCTGCTCTCTCTCTCTCTCTCTCTCTCTCTCTCTCTCTCTCTTAACATTTTGTACAATTTAATAATTTTTCCATAACTGCTGCCCTAGATCCGGTTACCCACTCAGATCCTGGCTCTCGCTCACTCTCTGGCTCTCTCCCTATCTTGATGTTGACAGCATTATTAATATCCCAAGCATTCATTAATACTCAACATCAGGGTGGCGTCGCCAGTGTAAGTAATCATAGGATATAATTGGCGTGCTTCCTTTCAATCAGATAGATCTTTTAGTTGTACCGGTGCCCAATGCCGAGGATTTATACATTTAACCACTTAGCTTTAGGAGAAGCAGGCCAATTGCCCATCAGAAAGGTTGACTATGATATGTGATGTTTTTTGTTTCTTTTTGTTTTTTACATATCCCATCAGAAAGGTCGACTATGATAAGTGAATTGTTATGCATCCAGCCAATTATACATTAATAACAACAGCAATAATTTAGATATGTGCCAGGAGAGATTTCCCGGGGTTTCTGAAACAAGGGAGACATGGTAGAGATGGAAGCACCACGGGAAGATCAGGAGGACGGCTTGGTAGAGGCAGAGGAATGGATAATCTTGGAAGACTATGGCCTAGCAGATACTAAGTGTCTTAAGTGCGGAACAACCAATGCAAGAAAGAATTCGCGAAAATGTTCCGGCTGTCTTAGATCTATTCATTTATCTTGTGCTAAGCTGACAAAGAAAACATCAGGAGAACAACCAAACTGGAAATGTCTCGCATGCCCAGGGCCCACTGCAGAGCCAACCGGGGCAACACCGGCAACACCGGTCGCCGACTTGACCCAACTGGTGACCAAATGGAAAGCGCGGATCCAGGTCCTTGCCCGGGTACCTAAAGGAGCCAGAATCCAAGTGGCGGATGCCCTTACAACCATCATAAAGCAGGCCCTACAGCTCAAGACACCCCTCGCATGGGCACAGCTCCTGGGTTTCTCCTATGGGGCCCTCCGAAAACCACCCAGAACCAACATACAAGACCATCTTCAGGTTTCACTAGCCACCAGAGTGAAACGTCAAGTAGCACAGTATATGGATGGAAACAAACTGGTGGAACCCCCCGAACAGCAACCAAACAGGGCCCAGAAGCACCAGGAGAAGGAAGAGGAGGAGGCTGAACAGCTACGTAAGAGGGTCGCTGCGAAGCTGGCGGATAGTGACATCAAAGGGGCCGTCAGACTGTTGTCCTCTCCAGAAGGTTTTGCTGGTCAAGGCACCGAAGTTGTTGAAGCCCTACAAGAAAAGCACCCACCTACACCTAGGGACCTAAACCTCCCCCCTGCCCCAAATGACCAGATGCGCCAACCTTTAGTTGTCACGAAGGAGCAGGTGGTCGCCGCAGTGACTTCATTCCCAGCAGGCTCAGCCGCGGGCCCAGATGGTATCCGACCCGCCCACCTCAAAGGCCTCTTGGGTCAGGGATCAGGAGCTGCTGGGGAGGCACTCTTGGAAACCCTCACCAAATTCATCAACATGGTTTTAAGAGGGGAAGTACCCGACTGTGCCACACCCCTATTTTTTGGGGCATCACTCTGTGCACTGGCAAAAAAAGATGGCGGTGTGCGCCCAATAGCAGTAGGGAACACCTTCCGCCGCCTTGCCACAAAGGTGGGTTTGAAACCACTCTCGAATGGCCTAGGTCAACACTTAAGACCAGTTCAACTAGGTTTCGGAACTCCAGGGGGGTGTGAAGCTGCTGTACACGCAACCCACACCTACCTCAGCCAAGCCCAAGAAAAACGAGTGCTTCTAAAGATTGACATGCGGAACGCATTCAACAGCATTCGCAGGGATGTCTTCCACCGTGCAGCTCAAGAACACATCCCCACTCTGTACCCCCTACTTTGGCAGGCATATTCCAAACCTTCAATCCTGATTTTTGGCGAGACGGTAATCCCATCAGAGACCGGGTTACAGCAGGGAGATCCAGGTGGTCCTGCTCTTTTCTCAATAGGGGTGAATGCAGCAGCTAACAAAGTAAGGGCAGAGCTGAATGTATAGTACCTGGACGATGCAACCTTGGGTGGGTCAGTATAGAACGTTCTAACCGACCTAAATAACATCATAACTGACCTCGGCCAGGCCGGGCTAGTGATAAATGACACCAAATGTGAACTTGTTCTCCTCAACCACACACGTGAACAAGGAAAAGAGACTCAGGCCCTGTTCCGAAACATATTGCCAGATGTAAAGATCCTTCAGGAGCACCAGCAAACCCTATTAGGTTCCCCACTAACTCTGGCAGCAATCCCACCAGCACTTCAAGTTAAAAAGGAGGAGCTTCAACGTCTCGTGAGTCGCCTGATACACATCGATGCCCACTCAGCTCTGGCCCTGCTCAAGAACTGTTTCTCCATCCCAAAACTCCAATACCTCCTGCGCACATCGATGACTTACACGAACAATGGCGGCCTCCAAGAATTAGACAGCATAATCCGAGAAGCAGTGACCAGCATCACCAACGTGGAATTTAAAGAACGGGCCTGGACACAAGCCACCCTTCCTGTCCGCCTCGGGGGCTTGGGCATACGGAGAGCCTCGGATATTGCCTCCCCAGCCTTTATCTCTTCCCTCATCGCGACCAACGACCTCGTATTGTCCATCCTTTATTCTAAACCCGGAATGACACTTAATGGGGACGTAACAGCAGCGATTAACACCTGGAAGGGAAGTACAGGAGTAGAGGAGGAGCCTCAGGGTACCTCCAGGAGCAAGCAGAAAGCGTGGGATACCATCTCGGCGAAGAAAACTCAAGAAAATCTCCTAACCAATGCAGACCAGGTTGCAAAACCACGCCTCCAGGCAGCCGCCCGTTCGGAGAGTGGCTTGTGGTTACACGCCATCCCCATCCCACCTCTTGGAACTCACTTGGATGCTGAAGCGCTCCGGGTCGCCATCGCGCTCAGAGTGGGTGCGGCAGTTTGTCACCCACACACTTGCAAGTGTGATGGGAGGATGGATGCTCAAGGTCACCATGCCTTGTCATGTAATTACAACGCAGGCCGCCTGCCAAGACACTCTTTTTTCTTTTTTTCTTTTTTTCTATATTCCAACTTACTTCCTCTCGGGCATAGGCTGAGAGCCTTAACATTCACCGCTTTACAATGAACAGTGAAGCCCGTGAGGTCTTGTTCCAGTCTAGGGAGTGAGACATGTGAAGCACGTAGAGTACAACGAGCGCCTGCCATCTTGCCTTCACATGAGGCACGATGCTCACTCATGGCCCGAAACGACCCCATCTCTGAAGCCATCTCGTTCCCGTGCTTCACTGTCTCACCCCTACACTCGGACTCTCACACTTACACACACACAACGCCACCTGTTGAGCAGACAACTCACCAGGCATTGCACCCCTATAGCATATTTTGAATATGGGAATATTCATACACTGCTATTTAATCAGGGAACAATGAGGGTATTTTATTGACGTTTCGGTGGGCTTGTGGTAATGCACTGATACTAGGTACAGCACAAATTCCATCCCAATAATATCTTCCCATTGATACATCGGGATTTGAACCCGGGACCTTTGGATTACCAGGCCAGTGGCAAGACCACTCCACCACACCTCCCCACTCTGCACTAAATGATGTCATAAAACGGGCCCTGCAGAGTGCTAACTGTGCATCAATCCTCGAACCACATGGACTTCACAGAGAAGACGGCAAACGGCCAGATGGGATGACCACTTTCTCTTACAAGAATGGCCGGTGCCTCGTGTGAGATGCCACATGTGTTGACACTTTCTCCACAACCAACGCCGCCAGAAACGCCGACGAAGCAGGTGAAGCCGCCCGGATAGCAGAAAATAAAAAGCGAGAAAAATATCAAGCCATCGCCAGAATTCATCAGTTCGAGCCCCTGGCATTCGAAACTTCAGGAGTCTTCGGCCCTACCACCCTTAAGATGGTGAATGAAATAGGCCGTAAAATCAGAGAAGTTTCAGGAGAACCCCAGGAAACCCTCTGGCTCAAGCAAAGACTAGGGATGGCTATCCTCCGGGGCAATGCCACCAGCGTCATGAGCTCAGTTCGACAGGACTGGGTCATGCCACTGCGTGAGGCCCCGGCAGGAGTGGTGTATCCGTAGTCTTTCCACAGTAGGGTAAAACAAAACATAAACCTTATTTGTATGTAACATGTGTGATGCACATTAATAAAAGGGGATGTGTCGGATGGTTGAAAGCCACAGTTGCTCGCGCGTTTGGGGCTAGCAACACGTATTATGAAAAACATGCATCCTCCTTCATTCACTGTCCCCCCCCCCCCCTTCACTCACTCAACCCCACAATTTGCCGGAGGATAACAGGTTTTTCACAATACGTAGACGGAGGTCTTTTTAAAAAAATATATATATTTTAGGTGAGGAGGGTTTTTTTTTTTTTTTTTTTTTTTTTTTTTGGGGGGGGGGGGTAATTTCGGTGTGAGTATCCTTGGTTCGAGTCCTTGGAGCGCCACATGTATTTGTTGATTGCATTAATTGAGTATAGAAGTAAAGTTGGTTGGTGAAAAGAAAAAAAAATATATAAAGTATTTTTTGTTTTAATTTATATACAGTATAATATAAATAGCACCCCGTCATTTGTATATTTTCCATGTATTCAAATTTGTTTTTCATAATTGTTATTTTCTTTGATGATCGTGTTCGTGGTGCATATTTGTGAGGAAGAATTTCGTAATCTGGATGTTTTTCGAGATGGGTCGTTTTTCTGGCCCCCTTTCTCCCTCGTGTGAAGCCCCATTTGTTATGAGGTTATAAGACGTTCAGCCCATTAGTTTAGCGATTTTAATACCTTTTACCCCATTTTGTTGTTAATTGTAAAACCTTTCGTGCTATTTAGGTGTCGATATTTTTCCTGGCGCGAGCGATAGCGAGCCTGAAATGTTAAGAGGAAGCGAAAAATGTACAAATATATCTTGAAGGGGGGCCTAGTGGGTGTTTTTCTAAGCTTGATGGAGGTCTAGGGAGGAAACTAAAAAAATATATGAATTAATGAAATATTGAGCAACACAACCCGCCACTACCCCCTGAGCGATATACAACACCCTATGCCTCGACAGTGACAGCAGAGGGACAGGGTGTGAATAAGACAGAAGGATGTAAGTGACAGGTATATAGTGTATGAGTGAATGTGGTGTGTGTGGAGGGGCACCGATTGATGAATGACAGGTGTAGGCTATTCATTCATGGCCACCACCTCGGGTTCTAAGGCGCCTGGCAATAGATAGATAGATAGATAGATGGATGGGTGAATTTTTATTTAGTAAAATGAAACTTAATGAAAACCATCAAACACATATACGAGGTATGTTAACTATAAGTTTTTTTCATATAGTAATAATTCACCTTGAACGTTAAATATTATATATATATATATATATATATACTTGCCTGACGTGACAAGAGTTAGCCACCACCAGCCACCCACACCACCACTTACCACTGTTAATTCCTTATGCAGAATTTAAGATTAAATTTTAGACTTGAATTTAGACGTAAATTTTAAGGCATGCGGAGTGAATTCTTTTTACTTGGGAATATTAAATTACCTAGGAGAGAGAGAGAGAGAGAGAGAGAAGGGTTGAGTGAGTGAAATACTGTTTGATAGTAATTCTGTCATATATTCATGTTTAGTGGTATAACTTCCTTATAGCCCGAAACTCGCAAGCTATCGATTAAACACATACCATAATAATACATATTTTCCTTCATCCTATCCATTCCCTTCGATTTTCTATTCCTCTCTCCTATCATATATTTTCTTGACTGTCCCATCTATCCACCCCCCCCCCCCCCCCCCTCCCTTTCCTCCCTCTTTGTATTGTCATCACCCTGTTTATCTTGCTGTTACCCTTCCCTCTCGCCCATATCCTCATTTTATTTCCCTCCCAACGTTAATTCCTCTCTCTCTCTCTCTCTCTCTCTCTCTCTCTCTCTCTCTCTCTCTCTCTCTCTCTCTCTCTCTCTCTCTCTCTCTCAACTTTCACACACACCCTGGCAAGCAAATCACCAACGCGTTACTCCAGGGAGGCTGAGAAGATTGATGTGTGTGTGTGTGTGTGTGTGTGTGTGTGTGTGTGTGTGTGTGTGTGTGTGTAGATATGCTTGGATCGTTGAGTGAGTGCTTGGTTGTTTTGTGTATGTCTGTGTGTAGGTGTTTATGTAGGTGGGTGTTTTATGTAGGTGGGTGTTTTATGTAGGTGGGTGTTTTATGTAGGTGGGTGTTATATGTATGTGGGTGTTTTATGTAGGTGGGTGTTTTATGTAGGTGGGTGTTTTATGTAGGTGGGTGTTTTATGTAGGTGGGTGTTTTATGTAGGTGGGTGTTTTTATGTAGGTGGGTGTTTTATGTAGGTGGGTGTTTTATGTAGGTGGGTGTTTTATGTAGGTGGGTGTTTTATGTAGGTGTGTTTTATGTAGGTGGGTGTTTTATGTAGGTGGGTGTTATATGTAGGTGGGTGTTTTATGTAGGTGGGTGTTTTATGTAGGTGGGTGTTTTATGTAGGTGGGTGTTTTATGTAGGTGGGTGTTTTATGTAGGTGGGTGTTTTATGTAGGTGGGTGTTTTATGTAGGTGGGTGTTATATGTAGGTGGGTGTTATATGTAGGTGGGTGTTTTATGTAGGTGGGTGTTTTATGTAGGTGGGTGTTTTATGTAGGTGGGTTTTTTATGTAGGTGGGTGTTTAGGTTTTTGAGTGTTTGTTTGTTTACGTATTCCATCTGAGAGTGTGTGTGTTTCTTATAGCGTTTGTGTATGTTGTTTGTGCACGTAAATTGTCTCCACCTGTGCATTGTTTATGTTTGTGTTCAAAGTGTTCGTCTGTGGCTCCAAACGAAATAAGAATGCCAAGCTACATGCACAGACGAGTAATAATACAATATATGTGTATATGCATGGGAACCTCCATGTGTTGTTAAATGTTTGTTTATGTGTTTGTGGGTGAATATCCACTCGTGTGTATATCTTTGTCCTTGATAAGTAAATATTAACCCTCTTAAATACGATGGCGCAATCCTTTTTTGTTTTCTGGCTATTATTAGACAATTATATTCAGATTACGAGGAGTATGTTGGAGTCAGAGGGTTAATTGAGATGGTCTTTACCCTCTTAATTCCCACAGACCTTTCCTAAGCAGTATAAGATTGCTTAATGGTTACCAGAATAAACTGTCGAAACGAAGCATAATCATCAAGGGGTTAAATACTTAGAATCGTAAAGCGTGTCCTCTTACGTCACCCATTGTACAGTCGGATACAATAGTATGTAGCCCACTCATAAGAATTCGTGGACCCCTTATGTGTTTATTTATGCAATTATAACTCTTTGAATTGATTTTTGGATAGAACTTGCTTTTCAATTAATAGTATATATAGTTATTCAGTTGATGTAAAGAATATTATTATCATAAATTGGTTTCCAGAGATATACTTCCATAATTAGAAATAGGTGAAGCACACGAACATTTATGAGTGGGCTGGAGTCTATGGCGCATTTCTGTTTTGTTTTCTGATAGCGTAATGTATAAATGCGCAGAATTTTGGTGTGAGTATCCTAGGTTCGAGTCCTTGGAGTGCCGCATGTATTTGTTGATTTCATTAATTGAGTTTAGAAGTGAAGTTGGTTGGTGAAAGAACATGAATTAATCCGAGTGTACCATGCTATTCTGTGAGCCTCTGTCAAATTAGTCTATCAACTTGATTGACACAAGGAGCTTTCAAGTATAATATAAATTCACCGGTATGTTATAATCAGGAACATTAATTGACAAATCGTCTATCTGGTAATTATTCCTTAATGATGTGTTCGGCTGACAACCGAGAGGACCCGGGTTCAAGTCCCGAACAGGACGAGATGGATGGACAACTCAGCTGAAGGTAATGAGCTATAAACCTTTACAACAATACTTTATATCTACTTTATATCTACTTTATATCTACTTTATATCTACTTTATATCTACTTTTCGAAGAGTGTTGAGAAGGGAAAGGGAGAAAAAGAGAGGAAACTGTTTGGAGTGGCTTTGTTGTGTGTGTTAATAGTCTGTATACGTCGTCGAGGTGTCCATCTATTGGTTGTAAGCATGTGAATCACGCTAGGACCAACTACCATCGAACCCAGGTCAAGCCGATCCACTCGGTCGCCGCGGCTCAAAAATAATTTAAATACGCTGATGTAACATGTTGAAATATTCTCTCTAGCCACATTAATCGAGACAGTGTTTTCCCTCAACACCTAATGCCTCTGTTCACCTAGCAGTAAGTAAGAAACTGAAATTCAGGTTTATGTGGAAGTGAATTTGTCTAAACAAATGGCGCTTAAGGAGATACTTTTATTTATTATTAATTTATCTAACTATTTATATATGTGTTTATATATTTTCGATCTTTATCAAGAATATCTCTCGATCTTCATCAAGCTTAAGACAATACACCCAAGACCCCCTTTGAGATATAATTGTGCCTTTAGTGGTAGAAAAATATCCCTGCCAAAGGCCAGTTCCTCCAGTAATGCAGGATTGCTATCGCTCGCCAGGAAACTATCGACACCTAAATGGCACGAAATATCTTAATATCGCCAAACTAATGGGGCGAATGTCTCAAAACTAATAGGGCGAAACATGAAGGAGAATGGGGTCCAGAAACCGTCGCCCCCCCCCCCCCCCTCCTCCCCTTAAGGGGGTCACCGTTTGTTTTTATCTTTCTCTCCTTTTCTCTCTTTCCCTGGCTTGTATCCATTCGGCCCCATTCAGCCAACTGTTATAAGACGTTTATCCCCATCCAGGTGTTGATTTCTTTCTGGCGAGCGATAGCGAGCCAGTATTGTGCGGAGAAATCCGGCTTCGCCGGAGACATCTTTCTATCGAAAAATGTACAAATTTAGCTTGCTGTCAAAACAAAAATGTATATATGCTGGCTCGCTACCGCTCGCCAGTAAAGTATTGACACCTGGATGGGGGTAAACGTCTTAAAACAGTAGGTTGAATGGGGCCGAATGGATACAAGCCAAAGAGAGAGGGAGAGAAAGAGAAAAAAAGCGAGGTGGACTCCCGTCATAAAGATCAGAGATATTAATTTTCTTCTCGTCTTACTTCTCCTTCTTTATTATCATTATTCTCTTTCTCTTCTTTATTATTATTATATTATTATTTTTATCCTCTTCTTTATTATTATTATTATTATTATTATTATTATTATTATTATTATTATTATTATTATTATTATTCTCCTCCTCTTCTTTATCATTATTATTATTATCCTCTTCTTTATTATTATTATTCTCGTTCTCCTCCTTCACTCCCTCCTCCTCCTCCCACTCTTTCCTTTCTCTATATTTCTTGTGTTTCTGGGCTGACCTTTTGATCAGAGTGATGGTGGTGTGTGCGTGTGTGTGTGTGTGTCTGTGTGTGGTATAATTATGTCTATGTGGGTGGGTGGGTGGGTGTGTATGTATGTTTGTGAGGGGTGTGTGTTTGTGTGTATGTGTGCATAGGAGGACTACAGTATATGTCTGTGTGTGTGTGTGTGTGTGTGTGGAAGGGCTATATGTGTGTGAGTGTATGTATGTATGTGTGTGTGTGTGTATATACTGTATATGTCTTATGTGTAGGTGTGGGGCAGAGGGGCGTCATTATGTGTAGGTGTGGGGGAGAGGGGCGTCATTACCTTATATTACTTCGCAGGAGGGTCACACATTATATTACTTCGCAGGAGGGTCACACATTATATTACTTCGCAGGAGGGTCACACATTATATTACTTCGCAGGAGGGTCACACATTTGTCTTATTCTGGAAGCAAAAAGAGAGTCACATGATTGTTTTCCCCGGTTTTGTTTTATTATTTATTTAACCCTTTCAAGACATGATGACGCAATTCTTTTCTGATTTCTGACAGTTACCAGACGATTGTGTTCAGATTTGGAAAGCTGTATGGAAATCAAAGGGTTATGTGAGGTAGTCTTTACCTTTTGTATTACCAAAGATACTTCCTAAGCTGCATAAGATCGTCTAATGATAGCCAGAATAAACTGTTAAAACGCGGCATGATCTTAGCTAGCTTAGAAACCCACTCTAGGTTTTAAAAAGTTAAAGACTTGCTCAATAATATACTCTATCCCTGAGCAGTTTTCCTAAATTGAATTGAATCCTTTGGAAGTAGCTATGTTCAAATATATTTATTCGTCATTTAACCCATTCAGTACCGATGACGTTTTTCTAATAATTGTATGGTCACCATTAGACGATTTTATTCAGCTTAGGAAGGATCTGTGGCAGCTCAAAGGATGAAATTAGATTTTCTGTAGCCTTGTAATTGTTAGAGGACTTCTATATGCTGAGTGCCAGTTACGGTGTCTCGCAAAACCCTGAAACTAGTCGAATGACCTTGCCATGTGTCAAGTATCCTTCGATAGTTTGGAGAGTGCGGATTAAATACAAGAAGTAAATTCGGGTGTATGTCGGTAAGGTATACTTCTAGTATTAAAAGGTGCAGCCTATTGTGGATCTCAATGTTATGACTATACCATGGTACGTATAACAATATTTCCTCAATAGTAAAAAAAAATCCTCAGACCTTTCGGAATATTCGGCATGCCTTCAATCCTACTTGAATGGGAGGGTAATTCAAGGACTACACCACTAGTATGCCAGTGTTATGTAGCCCTAAAATTGCTTGCCTTGTTCAGGTTTCGTCGGAGTAGTGACGACTTTGGCTGAGATGCCCCGGGGTAGGTGTGCGGGGGTCAAAAGGTCGTATGTCCAGTAGGGGGCAGATCTAAGGGGATTAGGAGGGACCCCTAGAAGTTCGCGGGCAGATGATTCGGCCTTTGGGTGGAAGTAGGGTGTAAGTGGCTTCTCTTCTGATGGTAATGTTGGTCCTTCTGCCCCTGGCTAAATATTATTCTCTTCCTGGGAGCTTCATGTTGTGGTGGTATTATGGAGATAGTCTTTCCTGGTGTTGATGGAAGTTCTGGGGTAATGGTGGCAATTCTGGCGTCTCGTCTGTTGTTCGTAGAGGGCGTGGAAGAAGTGGTAGCTGGTTTATAACTGCGGGTATTATTTGTAGTATGCTGGTGGTGACCCCATACACTGGTTTCACTATTTGTGTGTCTCTTGGTGTTGTTGATGTCCTTATCTTCTTGGCGTCTGTCTCGAGTCGATTATTCTTGCTCTCGTTCTTCTTGCGGGTGATGTGGGGTAGTTTTGGTATATGGGCATCGTGTTTATCTTATTTCTTATTTTTCCCGTCTTTGGTGTGGTTGGTTTTTATTTTAGTTCCTCCTTCGTCTTCTCTCTGGGCACGTTTTCTCTGGTGATCGGGGCGGGCGTCTTGTGTCTTCCGTTTATTATTATTTCCTCATGGTTTCACTATTTGTGTGTCTTCTGCTGCTGCTGATTTCTTTATCTTCCTTGTGGGCGAGCTAGTTTTGTTATTCTTGTTCTCGTTACTCTCGGTGGTGATGAGGGCGGCTAGTATGTGGGGCATCGTGGTTATTTTCTTTCTTGATATTTCCGCCTTCGTTGTTGTTGGTTTTGCTTTATTTCCTCCTTCTTCCTTACTCCTGGGACGTTTTCCCATGTGTTTAGTTTTTCGTTCCTCGGGGGTTTTCCTTTTGTTCGTTGTGGGGGTCTTTAATAAATGTGTTATTTTAATACATATATATATATATATATATATATATATATATATATATACTGTATATATATATATATATATATATATATATATATATATATATATAATATATATATATATATATATATATATATACTGCATATACTGTATATATATATATATATTATTATATTAATTCAAATAAACTCCTAACCAATTTCACGATTTTATTAACTATTGTGATCGCTTCTGCACACTGTTTCCGAAACACTTAGCCTCTCTGTGTCATGGTGAGAATTTTACTTAATACAGAGGGAAGGAGTAAGGAAGAGAGAGAGAGAGAGATAGAGAGAAGGGGGGTTGATGGAGAACGGAGCGAGGACTATAATAGAATTAATCTGCCACAGGTAAAAATTAGTAATTGTGCCATAAAGGGTTAGGGCACTGGATTGGTCTTCTCTCTCTCTCTCTCTCTCTCTCTCTCTCTCTCTCTCTCTCTCTCTCTCTCTCTCTCTCCTGTGTGTGTCAATGTGTGTATGTCCTTGAGCATAACAAGTGTGGATGTTAAGCTAGATATTCAATTTGGGGGAGGGTGGCATGGGTAAGAGCTAAGATATACTTAAACGTGTGTTACTCAGTTACTCAGTTACTTGTTCGTCAAGGGGAATCCACGCAATGCGAGCTAAGCTCATTATTATCGCGCCTCCTTAACTGGGAATGTATTGCGTGAAATGCATGTTAAGTGTTTTATGTACTGTTGGAATGGCTGTGGATGTGTGTGTAGTCTGTATTTTAGCCAATTGGCGACATCGGAAACGAAGGCTTAGGGTGGATCTGTATGGTACCATTCTCACTATAGACGGTACCGTCTCGCCCGAAGGCTTAGGTAGCCATCAGCTTAGGTGAACCATATGATACCCATCTCGCCTTGTACCATTTTTGCCAACCCCAGATGGGACGTCACAAACGTCGCCCACTTATTCCAGGTACCTATTTACAGCTAGGTGAACTGAGGCTAACACATGAAAGGAGACAAGCCCAATTTGTCTCCGCCCGGCCGGGGATTGAACCCCCGACCCCTCGTGTGTGAGACGAGAGCTCTACCTACTAGGCTACGGGCTGTGTGTGTGTGTGTGTGTGTGTGGGTGGGTGTTTGTAACCATGTATGTGTGTGTGTGTGTGTGTGTTTGTATCTATGTGTGTGTGTTTTTTTTTCCCCATGTCTCAACCTCGGGACTGTAGTCTGTTCAGTAGCCTGTAACTCTTGTGAGGCCCCGAGATTTTCGATTGAAGTTTCGAGATGGGTGGTTCATATATCGCTCTAGAAAGTCTAGATGGTCACAGCGGAGCTTCAAGGTGTTGGTTGCTTCCTTTCTGCCACACTAGATGACTAGACTTTATTTATACACGTCACTTGATTAGAGATCAGCTATACGGTCGTTCACAGCATCTTCTATTACTATTTCTATTCACATATTCATAGCCTCCGATAGTGCAGTTGGAATGATTGTACATGCTAAGTTAAGTTAAGTTGAGTAAAGTTGGTTAGTGGAGAGAACATAATAATGCTATGAATTGGTGACGATATAGGTTTTGTTTTTCTTGACGTGTCGGTGTAGCCAAGATAATTGTAGAACGCAGGAACGATCAGATCACCTAAAAAAATATATATATATGTTTTGTGTGGACTCGACCTCAGGTCCATTAGGCCTGCAGTCCACCACGCTATACACTTTGCTATCGCACAGTCCGTGCGACCGTGCATGTGTTTGTGTAGGCCTATATCTGTGAACATGTGTAAGTGTGTATGTATATCCGTGAATGAATGTGTATGAGCATAGTTGACTCACAGCACAGCGATAATTCCTTTTAACTCCATGTTCTGAGGGCCGCTGTTCACATCCCACAGGACTGGTGATCCATTCCGCTTATTGCCTGGTGCTGTGGTGGTGCTGAGGGTGGTGGCGGGGGGATGGGGAGGGTGTAGGTGGCGGTGGTAGTGGTGGCGGGGGGATGGGGAGGGTGTAGGTGGCGGTGGTAGTGGTGGTAGTGGTGGTGGGGGGAGGGGGGTGTAGGTGGGGGATGTGGTAGTAGTAAACAATTACCCATCTCCCCTGGAATCCCGAAGCTAGCAATTGTCCATTGGCTAATGATTTTGGGTTGGAATTGTGTTTGTATAAGAAGGACCTTTGTTCGAATGCTACCTTCTAGTCCTTTGCTCGAATGCTACCTTCTGGTCCTTTGCTCGAATGCTACCTTCTGGTCCTTTGCTCGAATGCTACCTTCTGGTCCTTTCAGCAATGTTCTGTTAAAATTATCACGATCACCAATAGACGATTTTATTCAACCAAGAAAGGACGTCTGGGAATCAATTAGGTAAAAATGTCAATTAACTATGACTCCCATAGGTCCTTCTTAAACTATGACTCCCATAGGTCCTTCTTAAACTATGACTCCCATAGGTCCTTCTTAAACTATGACTCCCATAGGTCCTTCTTAAACTATGACTCCCATAGGTCCTTCTTAAACTATGACTCCCATAGGTCCTTCTTAAACTATGACTCCCATAGGTCCTTCTTAAACTATGACTCCCATAGGTCCTTCTTAAACTATGACTCCCATAGGTCCTTCTTAAACTATGACTCCCATAGGTCCTTCTTAAACTATGACTCCCATAGGTCCTTCTTAAACTATGACTCCCATAGGTCCTTCTTAAACTATGACTCTCATAGGTCCTTCTTAAACTATGACTCCCATAGGTCCTTCTTAAACTATGACTCCCATAGGTCCTTCTTAAACTATGACTCCCATAGGTCCTTCTTAAACTATGACTCCCATAGGTCCTTCTTAAACTATGACTCCCATAGGTCCTTCTTAAACTATGACTCCCATAGGTCCTTCTTAAACTATGACTCCCATAGGTCCTTCTTAAACTATGACTCCCATAGGTCCTTCTTAAACTATGACTCCCATAGGTCCTTCTTAAACTATGACTCCCATAGGTCCTTCTTAAACTATGACTCCCATAGGTCCTTCTTAAACTATGACTCCCATAGGTCCTTCTTAAACTGCATAAAGTCTTGAAGTGCTTGCCAGACTATAATACAATAAGCCTAATGTATATACAGTATAACTGTTCATTAATGCTATCCATTTTGTCTGTCATTGTGTCTCGGTTCTCTTAAGGGGAGGTATTTAGTTTGTTCCCTAGACCTCCATCAAGCTTAAAATTACACCCCCTCGAGTCCCTTTCAAGATAAATTTGTACATTTTTCGGTAGAAAAATGTCCCGGCCGAAGGCCGGTTCCTCTTAAATTACAGGCTCGCTATCGCTCGCCAGGATAAAATCGACACCTGAATGGCACGAAAGGTCTTAATATGGGGTGAAAGTTCTTAAAATCGCTAAACTAATGGGGCAAACGTTTTATAATATCAAAAGCAATGGGTCTAAACATGAGGGAGAAAGGGGTCAAGAAAAAAATCCCTCAAGTGGAGACCTCCCCTTAACTTACCCATAACACTATTCCTTACTACATTTTACTCTCTCTCTCTTTCTCTCTCTCTCTCTCTCTCTCTCTCTCTCTCTCTCTCTCTCTCTCTCTCTCTCTCTCTCTCTCTCTCTCCTAATGATAATCGCGTGTTGTCTGTCCTCGAGAGAAGGCAATTAGAGTCCAAGTGAATAAAACCCCTAGCTCACTGGTCCGGTAAATCGGTGAATTGGTATGTCTGTCTCCCGGTATTATTGACCTTATCCATATCTAACCCGATGATGGCCTTATTGTTTACTGTGTTATTCTAAATTATTTGCTTAAGGGGGGTAACCTGCTTTTTTTTCCTACTTTTCTCTCTTTCTCGGGCTTGTATCCATTCAACCCCACTCAGCCTACTGTTTTAAGACGTTTATCCCCATCTAGGTTCCGATCCTGGCGAGCGATAGCGAGCCAGCATTGTATGGAAAAATCCAGCTTCGCCGGAGACATTCTTCTATCGAAAAATGTACAAATTTAGCCTGCTGACAAAAACATTATAGAAAAATATGCTGGCTTACTACCGCTCGCCAGGATAAAATCGACACCTGGATGGGGATAAAAGTCTTAAAACAGTAGGCTGGATGGGGCCGAATGGATACAACCCAGAGAGAGAGAGGGAGTAAAAAACCAGGTGGGCCCCCTCAATTGACATGGTCCATACTCAGCAACTAATCACTCACTCACTCACTCACTCACTATACTCTGTTTCTTTTCAGGTGGCGATAAATTGAATCCCTTCCTAGCTAATTTCTCGATACTTAAGGGTAAAATATGAACTACTATGTCTCTGCATCATCTCTCTCTCTCTCTCTCTCTCTCTCTCTCTCTCTCTCTCTCTCTCTCTCTCTCTCTCCAGGATTAATCAGATCTCAAGTATCACGATCTAATTGGTACCCATGAACGAGAATGAAGGCAATAAGTGAAGACATGGGGTAACTAATTAAGGCAAGTTGGAAGAAAATAACGCTAAATTAGGTTCACCCTTTCAAGCTCCAATACGCGTTTCTGTTCTGTTTTCTGGCTACTATTAGACGATTCTATTCAGATTAGTAACGGTATACGGAAGTCAAAGGGTTGATTGAGATAGTATTTACCCTTTTAATACCCACAGATCCTTCCTAAGCTACATAAACTCGTCTAATGATAGCCAAAACAAACAAAAAAATGCTAAAACGCGCCAGAGCTTGAAGGGGTTAACAAATGATCGGAAATTAGCATAATGAACAAACAAATAATCAAATAAACTATTAACGATGGGCAAGTTTTCTGGACCACTTTCTCCCTCATGTTTAGCCCCATTATTTTTCATATGTTAAGCTGTTTGCTCCATTAGTTAGTCGATTTTAAGACCTTTCATCCCATTTTTTCGTCAATATTTAGACCTTTCGTGCTATTTAGGTGTCAATTTTTTCCCTGGCGAACGATAGTGAGCCTGTAATGTTGGAAGAACCGGCCTTCGGCCGGGAAAATTTTCTACCGAAAAATATACAAATTAATTTAGAAGGGGGATCTAATGGATGTAAAAATTTTAATTTGATGGAGGTCTAGGGAGGAAACTAGAAAAATAATGAATACATGCAAAAATCTCCCAAAACGTGAACCATCCCCCCTTAAAGCAGTGAATAACGAGTGGAAAAGCGGATATTGCAGGACAAAGGAAGGCATGCTTATAATAACAAAATAGACTCATTTGAATATAACCATGAATCAGGAATAATTAATCAGGAATAAATCATATAAATCAGGAATAAATAATGAATCGGGAATAAAGCGAACAATGTGCCAATAAGGAATCTAAGCTGGTTTGTAAGTCCCTTGTATTCCATCTCCTTCTCCACCTCCTCCTCTTCATCCTCCTCCTCCTCCTCCTCTTCATCCTCCTCCTCCTCCTCCTCCTCCTCCTCTTCCTCCTCCTCCTCCTCCTCTTCCTCCTCCTCCTCCTCTGTAGTTGTGTGTGTGAACTACAGCGGTATAGACGCTCCCGTCATTGTGTGTTAAATATATAGCAACGCGCTATATAGCCACGCCTCAGTGATCACGTGATAGTTTCCCGCCAATACTACCTTACCCACGCTAATTACTGTGAGGAGGACCTGGAGCCGCCAAACCAGAATACCGACTAACATAAGTGTTCATTTTGTTTTCCTTCTTTCTTTTATATTATTATTTTGTTTTTCTCCTTAATAAGCTTATCTTCTGACAGACAACAAATTGTTTTGTCGTATATTTTAGTCTTTCTCTCCCAAACTATTGTATATTTTTGTTTTAGTATACAAATCACTCCATTACCTGTGTCAAATATTTGTATGTTTTATTAAAATATCGTAAATAGGCTAGCCTCTTGATATCGAAATTGAGATAGCTATTACCTCCATGTAAACAGGCCCAACTAACTCCCATTAGGTCTACCACATACTCTATTTTATATGCCTTCATACTAACCAATATCTCTCTTTTTTTACAGTCTCATGTAATCATAAAATTCAAACACATATTTCTATAGTTTTACAGGCTCTCGACATAGTATCTGATTACTAACATATCTCACATATATTTTTCATTTATTTTCACAGGGCTTTTGAAACTGTATCTTAAATTAATACTATATCATCTTAGCAGCCAAAATGCCTTCGAACTTGAAACGTTGCGAGCAGTGTACAGGTCGATTCGCTGGACAATACTTCAGTGACTACTTTCTCCAACCCGGAATGCAGGCTGTGCGAAAACCGCCGACATCTGGTTAGAAGGTCTGAACGAAGTAAAAAACCAACTATGTCAAACTCCAGAAGGAATTCTACTCTTTGCAGGAATTTGTTTCCCTCAATGTAGCAGCAACACCAGAAACCCAGCAGGATGTAGGACTACCAGTGCAGTTGTCTAGCCAAGACAACGCAACTGCCCTCCCTTCTCCCCCTAGATCTCCTTCCCCACCCAGAATTGACCAGCCGCTAACACCCCACCAGCCAGCCCACCCGCCCCCCACAACAGCCCTCCATCCCCTCAAAATT
>CM064510.1:44373891-44453891 GCA_032716605.1 Paralithodes platypus
TCTCTCTCTCTCTCTCTCTCTCTCTCTCTAAACTGTATACATTCCCTTGGCCACATAACGGATCCTTGGTAGTCTCTCTAACCGCTAAAGAGAATACTGGAATACATGAATATAGTTAAACTAAATATGTAAATTATAATAGAAGTCAACATATGGGATTAAAATACTACAATCTAGAATATTAATCAGGTGGAGTAATTTACGAGTTTATATATATACATACATATACATACATATATCATAAGAAACACATAAATAGAGAGGAAACAAGACAGCGTAATAATCAGGTAAACTGAATAGGAAATGTGTGCAATAAACACAGCAAATGAAGGAATCGAGTTTGGATGGTCGATGTGGAAACCTGTAAAGCATAAAGGGAAATGGAGAAGAGGAAGTAGACCAGAGTATGACCAGAGTGACCACCTTGAGGGGACATGGGCCGTTTTTTGGTCTATTAATTCATGTATTCCTTGATTTATTAGTTTCCTCCCAAGACCTCCATCAAACTTAGAAAAATACTCCCCAGATCACCCTTAAAGACAAATTTGAAATTTTTTCGGTAGAAATATATCCCGGTCGAAGGCTGACTCCTCTTAAATTTTCACCTAAATCGACACCTAAATGGCACAAAAGGTCTTAAAATTCAGAACTCAATGGGGCGAAAGGTGTTAAAATCACCAAATTTATGGTCCGAACGTCTTATAATCTCAAAACAAATGGGGCTTAACACGAGGGAGAAAGGAGACCAGAAACACGAGATATCTCCCCTTAAGTATAAACAAAGGCCTTGCTGGGAGTGGGGAAGCAATGGTGGAGTGGTAGGGTGGGGGTGTGGTTGAGGGTGCCATCTGTTAGGGTGGATGGTTGGGTGGGGGGGTGGATATATGGGGTGGATGGGTTGGTCGGTAGGTGGAATGGTGGAGGTGGATAGATGGTGTGGATGGGTAGGTAGGTAGCTGGAAGGGTGGAGGTGGGTGGATGGGTAGGTAGGTAAGTTGAAGGGTGGAGGTGGATAGATGGTGTGGATTGGTTGGTAGGTAGAAGGGTGGAGGTGGATATATGGTGTAAATGGGTTGGTAGGTGGAAGGGTGGAGGTGGATGGGTTGGTAGGTGAGAGGGTGGGGGTGGATAGATGGTGTGGATGGGTTGGTAGGTGAGAGGGTGGAGGTGGATAGATGGTGTGGATGGGTTGGTAGGTGAGAGGGTGGAGGTGGATAGATGGTGTGGATGGGTTGGTAGGTGAGAGGGTGGGGTGGATAGATGGTGTGGATGAGTTGGTAGGTGAGAGGGTGGGGGTGGATAGATGGTTTGGTATTGGGTTGGTAGGTGAGAGGGGTGGGGGTGTGGATAGATGGTGGTGGATGAGTTGGTTAGGGGAGAGGGGTGGGGTGGTGGATAGGATGGGTGTGGATGAGTTGGTAGGTGAGAGGGTGGGGGTGGATAGATGGTGTGGATGGGTGAGTAGGCGAGAGGGTGGGGGTGGATGGATGGTGTGGATGGGTAGGTTGGTAGGTGAGAGGGTGGAGGTGGGTGGATGGATGGTGTGGATGGGTTGGTAGATAGGCGAGAGGGTGGGGGTGGGTGGATGGATGGTGTGGATGGGTTGGTAGATAGGCGAGAGGGTGGGGGTGGGTGGATGGATGGATGGTGTGTAGGGGTGGGTGGATGGATGGATGGTGTGTAGGGGTGGGTGGATGGATGGATGGTGTGTAGGATGGATGGATGGATGGATGGTGTGTAGGGGTGGGTGGATGGATGGATGGTGTGTAGGGGTGTACAAAGGAGTACAAAGGAGTACAAAGGAGTACAAAGGAAATCAAGCAACAACAGATCTAGTGACATTCTAGGGGATTGGCCTCCAAAACACTGAGGATCAAGTGTCCAAAAACAGTGGTTTAGAGGGGTAAGGACCATTGGGAAAGGGGAAATTACTGCTGGAACTAATGTCAGTTGGCAGGATTAGGAATTTTAGTAGGGGAAAGATGGGTGGGGGATTGGATGGATGGAATGGTGTGTAGGGGTGGGTGGATGGAGGATGGTGTGTAGGGGGGGTGGATGGATGGATGGTGTGTAGGGGTGGGTGGGTGGATGGATGGTGTGTAGGGGTGGGTGGATGGATGGATGGTGTGTAGGGGTGGGTGGATGGATGGATGGTGTGTAGGGGTGGGTGGATGGATGGATGGATGGTGTGGAGGGGTAGGTCGGTAGGTGAGATGGTAGGGGTGGATGGGTGGGTGGATGGATGATGTGGATGGGTTGGTAGGTAGGTGAGAGGGTGGGGGTGGGTGGATGGATAGTGTGGATGAATAAATGGGGTGGATGAGTTGGTAGGTAAGAAGAAGGGTGGGTGGATAGGTGGGGCGGATGGGTATATAGATAGGTGGAAAGAAGTGGAGGTGGGTGCGGCGTTACCAAAAGAGGTTAATACTGGGATCTTCAGGAACAGAATAGGTGCGGTAATCTGAGAATATGAGCCCATCCTATTGAAGTTGTTAAAGTAAAAGAAGTACATAATATATTGAATACCATAGGCCTTATTAACCTTTGTGAGAGAGGTAAATCAATAATGAGCAGACAAGAGATAGGGGAACAGGTGAGTGTGTGGATAGGGGAACAGGTGAGTGTGTGGATAGGGGAACAGGTGAGTGTGTGGAAAGGGAAACAGGTGAGTGTGTGGATAGGGGAACAGGTGAGTGTGTGGATAGGGGAACAGGTGAGTGTGTGGAAAGGGAAACAGGTGAGTGTGTGGATAGGGGAACAGGTGAGTGTGCGGATAGGGGAACAGGTGAGTGTGTGGATAGGGTAAGCAGGTTGAGTGTGTGGAAATAGGGGAACTAGGTGACACCAGTGTGGCGGATAGGATTACACTGTATTGTTGTAAGTGAGTAGGTACAGTCGAGGTTAATAAGTGTTGTCAGATATTTCACAAAGTTTCGGACACTGACTAATACTCCGAGAGATAAGCACTTTTCCCAGTAACTATAAATATACCAATAACACTTGTTGAGCGAAAACCACTGGAATCTATGAAAACACTTAATACCCCCGATTGTACAGTCACGAGTATAAGTACTTGGACATCAAGCAGGTAACGTCAACTTCTTCATCACCAGAGTACAAAGGAGTACAAAGGAAATCAAGCAACAACAGTCTAGTGACCCTTCTAGGTTGCTTTTCCTCCAAAACACTGAGGATCAAGTGTCCAAACAGTGGTTTAGAGTGGGTAAGGGAACATTGGAAAGGGAACTACTGCCCTGGAACTAATGTCCGTGGCAGGACTAGGAAGTTAGTAGAGGTATATACTAAGCCGAATAAAATCGTCTGACGGTAGCTAGAATGAAATAAAGAAATAAGTGTGAGTTTGAATAAAAAGTTTAGCAATACCTATGGAGACGAAGGGGCGAACATGATCTGATTGGTGTCACAGTATTTATGCTCGAGACTGTACACACTGCCAGGGAACAGAGTGGGTATACCAAGAGATGGAGCTAGGGTTGTTGGGAAATGCAGATCCAGAGAGACGAGATTAAGGAGAGGTGTTGGTTTTTCGAGTCGTCCTCCTCCCTCATGTTTAGCCCTATTAGTTATGAGATTTCAAGACATTCGCCCCATTAGTTTGGGGATTTTTTTTTTTTCTCAGACTTTTCTGCCCATTATCTTTGCCAATATTAAGGACCGTTCGTGCACATTTATGAGGGGTGTCGATTTTATTCTCCCTGGCGAGCGATAGCGAGCTTGTATTTTGAAGAGGGGGAATCGGCTTTCGCCCGGGAACCTTTATCCATCCGAAAAATGGTACAAATTTATATCGAAGGAGGGTTTTGTATGGTGTTTTTTTTTATAGAGTTTTGATAAGAGGTTTAGAGCGCAAACTAAACCATACCTCTTAAAACCCATTGAGCCGGAACCAGGTCAATTATGCTGCACAAGTAAACCCCGTTTCTGAAAACTCCCGGTTAAGTCTGCCAGCGTGGAATGCAACAAGCCAACAGAACCGATTAGAGAGTACACATTTTGAAAGATTCCCTCGTCATGAAGTGACAAACTCAGGCTCTGATAATAATGATAATAATGATAATGTTGATGATGATGATAATATTGATGATGCTAAAAAGATGATAATGATAATGATGATGATGATTATGATGACAATTAGGATGATAATGATGGTGATAATGACAACAATAATGCTAAGAATGATGAAGTGGACGAATCAGATGAAGATGAGTATATGAGTAAAGCCGAGGTGATGGTGGTGGTGACGATGATGGCATGGGTAAATCAAAAGGCGATAAATATGTGAGTAAAGCCGAGATGAAGAGGAGTATATATATGAGTAAAGCCGAGGTGATGGTGGTGGTGACGATGATGGTATGGCTAAATCAAAAGGCGATAAATGTGTGAGTAAAGCCGAGATGAAGATGAGTATATGAGTAAAGCCGAGGTGATGGTGGTGGTGACGATGGTGGTATGGGTAAATCAAAAGGCGATAAATGTGTGAGTAAAACCGAGATGCGTGGTGGAGTTATACTCTATTCGTTGTAAGTAGCGAGAAATTATGACCTCTAACCTCTGTAACTCAAAAACGACGAGAGTAATAGAGCTAATATTTCATTAATTTCAATGGAGGTGTTTGGTGTTGTGGTGAAATTAATAAACATAGATTTGGGAAGAGTCAGTCAAGGAGTAGATGTATAAATTTACAGCCAATTTGCTCTAGCCCTTTTTGAGTTACAGAGGTTATAGGTCATGATTTCTCGCCTACTTACAGTATAGCGAATAGACTATAGCGCATGAGACACGGTTGGTGAAGGCAGCTGTGGTAGAAGAATGACATGACTAGCAAAGTGAGTGAGCTGGTTAATACCTCAACTGGAATGAACCACAAAGGTGAGCACGGGAAAGCAAGCAACAACAGAACTACTAATTCCTAAGAGATTGCTTGCGGTTAAGGGGAGGTTTGTGTGTATGTATTTATTAATAGATGTAGTTAGTTAGTAATATATATATATAGATGTAGTTAGTTGGTAATATATATATTTTTAGTTTCCTCCCTAGATCTCCATTAATCTTTTAAAAATACCTCCTTTGAGATACGTTTGTGCATTTTTCGGTATAAAAATGCCTTGGGCGAAGGCTGGATCCTCCTAAAGTGCAGGCTCCTTATCACTCTTCAGGAAAATAATCGACACCGAAATGGTACCCAAGGTCTTAAATTTAACAAAACAATTGGGCGAACGTTCTTAAATTGGCCAAACTAATGGGAGTGAACGTCTTATAACATCAAAACTAATGGGGCTAAGCATGAGGGAGAAGGGGGTCCAGAAAACCTCCCTTTAACCCCTTCTGTACCGGCGACGTCTGTTGTATCTAATTCTAGCTATATTTGGACGATTTTATGCAGCTTAGGAAGGATCTATGGTAGTTAAAAGGGTTGATTGAGATAGTTCAATGCCTTATAATTGCTAGAGATCCTTCCTAAACTGAATAATATCTATTAGTAGTAGACAGAATATAATGGAAAGACGTCGCCGGTACAGAAGGGGTTAAGATAAAGGGTGAATATATATGGTGTGAAGTGGAAGTGGGTGGATGGTGGTAGTGGGTGACAGTCGATGGTGGAGTGATTCAGCAGGTGGATGGATAGGTGAGGGTGCTGATGGATGGATGGATGGAAAATGTGGGTTAGTTCGGGTCTACGTGGACGATTGATGGACCTCAGAGGTAACGGATGGATGGATGGATGAACGGTATGGATGGATGGATGGATGGATGGTCTGGATGGATGGTCTGGATGGATGGATGGAACAAGAAGAGGGTGGATAGGTGATAGCTTGGATTGGGTAGCGTGAGGGGAGATGATAAACATTGATGGCTAAATAGGTGGATAATAGACCAACGCAATATGTGTAATAGATGGATGAGTAAGAAAGATGTATGTATGTATGTATGTATGTATGTATGTATGTAACCGACTCGAGAACAGAAACAGGATAGATGCTCGTATTACCTCATGTGAATGGATCATAAACCACAGGAGTTACAGGTATTTGGTAAGCTATAATTAGTGGTATATGGGAAGCTATAATTAGTGGTATATGGGAAGCTATAATTAGTGGTATTTGGTAAGCTATAATTAGTGGTATTTGGGAAGCTATAATTAGTGGTATATGGGAAGCTATAATTAGTGGTATATGGGAAGCCTGAATTAGTGGTATATGGGAAGCTATAATTAGTGGTATTTGGTAAGCTATAATTAGTGTTATTTGGGAAGCTATAATTAGTGGTATATGGGAAGCCTGAATTAGTGGTATATGGGAAGCTATAATTAGTGGTATTTGGGAAGCTATAATTAGTGGTATTTGGGAAGCTATAATTAGTGGTATATGGGAAGCCTGAATTAGTGGTATATGGGAAGCTATAATTAGTGGTATATGGGAAGCCTGAATTAGTGGTATATGGGAAGCTATAATTAGTGGTATATGGGAAGCTCGAGTTAGAGGTATGTGGGAAGCTTTAATTAGTGGTATTTGGTAAGCTTGAATTAGTGGTATTTGGGAAGCTTTAATTAGTGGTATTTGGGAAGCTTGAATTAGTGGTATTTGGTAAGCTTGAATTAGTGGTATTTGGGAAGCTTGAATTAGTGGTATTTGGGAAGCTTTAATTAGTGGTATTTGGTAAGCTTGAATTAGTGGTATTTGGGAAGCTTTAATTAGTGGTATTTGGGAATCTTTAATTAGTGGTATTTGGGAAGCTTTAATTAGTGGTATTTGGAAAGCTTTAATTAGTGGTATTTGGGAAGCTTGAATTAGTGGTATTTGGGAAGCTTTATTTAGTGGTATTTGGGAAGCTTGAGTTAGAGGTATGTGGGAAGCTTGGATGGCGAGACAAGAGGGGTAACAATATTGGCTGGCGAATGAAGTTAAGTATGTGATTTCGAAGTTATATAAACATTTATTCTTTTTTAATCAAGGACGAGGGACTAGATTACTTAATGGAATAGGAGGAGAGGGATGATATGAATTGCAAGAGAGAAAAGATGACGAGGGAGATGATATGAGAGAGAGAAAAGGGAAAGGAGAAGTGTTGATCAGTAGGTCCAGGGTTCGAATCCCGGGTGGTTTGTATGAGGAAAGGAGAAGGTCGGGGGAGGGGGTTGAGGGGAGGGGGTTGAGGGGAGAGGGGAGAGGGGAGAGGGGAAAGGGCAGGGGTGAGGAGTGGGGGAGGGTGATCTGAGAGAGAGAGAGGAGGTGTACTTGGGGGCATGTATCTATTCTATTGTCATGTTAATTTTCCAACCCTCCTTTGTTTCTCCACCCCCTCCCCCTCAGCGCCCCCCCCCCCATACCCACACCTGTCATAACGTCAGTCATCTTGCTTTTCATCGGCGTAATTGACACACATTTTTTCCGTCTTACGCATTTTTTTGGGCACGGTCTTTTGTTTTGCTTTTCCTCAACCGTTCTTTCTGTCCAGTGGTGCGTGCGTGCGTGTGTGTGTTTGGAGAGACAATACCGAGTTTGTGTGTGGATAAACATTTCGATAGGTTAAGCAATCTTAGGCTTTCTATGTACCGCAGTTATTTTTAATTCTGTGAAGTTTTTAAAGTATTCAGAGTAAACAGTAAAACAAAAATAAATCTTTGGAAAATGACGGTCTACACAATATATATATATATATATATATATATATATTTTCTTTTATCTGTGAAGTTTCTTAGGTGTTATGTTACAAGCATAATTTCCCCCAAGAGAATAATTTGTCAGAGTTCTTTCAGTACCATATCACAATATTTGATATTGTTCAAACTATCATCAGACGATTTTATATTTAGATTAAGAAGGGCTTATATATATCAGAGGGTTATTAACCATCTCACCTATTTTATATACTGTATATTCTCGCAGACCCTTCCTAATATAATGTATTTTAGTGTTTACCAGACTATGATAAATAGGGTATCATCGTACTGAGAGGGTTAACAAGGAACCAAGTCAACTAATACAAAGTAATACAAAGAAGTTACTATTGACATTACGGTCAGGTTAAATGTACGACTTGGGGGTGAAGAGTAGGGCATCGCTTTGTATTGTAATGCTTGATACTCAACATGGTTAACAAAGCCTATTGTTGAATATACGTTCTATTGATGTTGGTTTATATATTTTGATCGAATTTGACATGCATATCTCTGCAAGATAGGTTATATATGTATTTTAGGTCGTCACCACTTCTTAACCAAACTATACCCAGTTCCAGTAGGCCCAAACTCTTGAACATTAACCGCAATAACTGATAAATGACTAGAGTAATCGAGCTTATATATCTACCATTTGGGAAGGGTCAGCCAGGGCATAGATGTGGAAAGTTACAGCCCATTTGCTCTAGACCTTTATGTGTTACTGAGTTACTGGGTTACGATTTCTGGCCGACCTATTTGGAACAGGATAGTTTGCTATATCCTGTTCAAAATAGGTAGGCCACAAATGTTATATGAAACTGTCTTGATAGCGTAATGCTTAGTGTGCGCAATCTCGGTGTGAATATCCTAGGTTCGAGTCCTTGGAATACCACATGTAATCATTACTTTCATTGATTTCATTAGTTAGGTTTATTTGTAAATTAATTGGTCTATCTATCTATCTATTTACTCAGGCCCAATCCCCACTTTTCCTGTGTGTTTTTTTTTTCTTTTCCCCCTCTTTAATTTTTTGTTGGGGGGGGGGGGGACCCGACTCAAGACAGAGCAAGAACAGGGGAAACACAAAACACAACATAAAACACACACAGACAAAACACAAATTCACACACATCTAGGTCACCCAGGGTTGGTGAAAACAAATATATAAACATAGGGGTCGATCCTACGAAACTTAATATTGTACTCACCACAGAAGGGAATCCCCGGCGGCGTCCAAGTAGCGTTCTCGGCGCAGATCTTCCGGGACGGTCCGAGCAGTTCGAAGCCCCGGTCGCAGGAGTATGAAGCCACGGTGCCGGGTCCGAGTTCCGTGGTGGAGAAACTGACGGAGGAGTGAGCGGGGGCACCGGGGAAGCCACAACACAGACCTGCAAGGATAAAGAGGAGATTTAGTAACTTGTTGGTGTAATGGGCTGTAGCTTTCCACATCTATGCCCTGGCTGAACCTTCCCAAATGGTAGAAATATAAGCTCGATTACTCTATAGTCATTCATCAGTTACTGAGAACAGATAGAGAAGCACAAGGAATGAAGAACAAGGAGGCGGAGAAATATAACAACAGAACAAAGCGAAGAGGAGGAACAGGAACAAAAGTAATAACAACAACACTATCATTAAGGGGGAACTACTCGCTTTTTCTGGACCCCCTCCCTTCTCCCTCATATTTAGCATATTAGAAACTGACGGGGAAGCCACAACACAGACCTACAAGGGTAAACAACAGATTTAGTATCTTGTTGGTGTAATGTTTAGCGTCTACAACTACGTTCTTCTTAAGGGGGGTGTCCTGCCTTTTTGTCTCTCCTTTTCTCTCTTTCATGAACTCTATCCTCTATAACTTAAAAAAGGCTAGAGCAAATTGACTGTAAATTTTCACTTCTAATCGTTGACTAACTCTTCCCAAATGGTAGAAATATTAGCTCGATTACTCTGACCGTTTTTGAGTTACAGAGGTTAGAGGTCATGATTTCTCGCCTACTTACAGCGAATAGACTAAAGTACATCAACAATCTCCCTTGTGGACAAAACGCAGTGAAACCCTTAACATTGTTTTGCGAATTTCTGATGAGATGATTTAAAGGAGCTGGTAATATTTAATCCACATTGCAGAGAATGAGGAGGGCAAATAAAATAGGAAAATCAAGAGACGAGATGAGAGTTTAAGAAGAGCAGAGACAAGGAGAGATCAATATACAGAGTTATATAGATAGACTAGTAATGAGCTAAATAATTAGTTAGATAGACAGATAGATAGACAACAAGATATGTGCCGTACTAAGAAAAGAAAAATAGATAATTCGAAAGATAGATAAAGAAGGACGAGGTTGAAAGAAAAAATAAATATATAAACGAAGTGAACCCCATGGTGATTATTTATAGATACTAAGAATTGGTCAGATGTGAGAGAGAGAGAGAGAGAGAGAGAGAGAGAGAGAGAGAGAGAGAGAGAGAGAGAGAGAGAGAGAGAGAGAGAGAGAGAGAGAGAGAGAGAGGCCATAACGGCACATCACTGTTTATAGGTCACACACACCAGATGTAAAGACTCATAGCTGACACCCACGCTCGCGCGCGCACACACACGCGCGCGCGCACACACACACACACACTCAGATCACAAACATATACACACACCATTCACTTACACACATATTAGAAACAAACCCTTGATTAACCCCCAGCGCGTACACACACACACACTCACACACATAATAGCACACACGCACACACACACACACATATAGCACACACGCACACACACACACACACACACATAATAGCACACACACACACACACACACATACTAGCACACACGCAAATCATTCACTTACACAAATATCACAAACATACCTTAGTACCCCCACACACACACACTCACATACACTCGCATACGCACACACACACACGCTCAGATTATGCTCATATTAACACACACCCTTCTATACAAATACACATTTTATTCACATAAGCATACACACACACACAGAAACACACACACACAGAAACACACAGAATAACAACAACACTTTAAATCACACACACACACACACACGCTCAGATTATGCTCACATTAACACACATCCTTCTATACAAATACACATATTAAAATAAGCACACACACATACACACAGAAACACACACACACACAATAACAACAGCACTTTAAATCACACACACACACACACACACACACACACACACACAATAACAACAGCACTTTAAATCACACACACACACACACACACACACACTGAGAAACGCACCCAGAATCACACACTCATTGTTCACACAGGTTCATGAACTGTCACACTCATAACAACACATTGTGACATACTCAGTCTCACACTCACTCACTCAAAACACTAACTATAGTGTCGTAATAGATTTCACATATCATTTCTCTCTCTCTCTCTCTCTCTCTCTCTCTCTCTCTCTCTCTCTCTCTCTCTCTCCCTCATGTTTAGTCCCATTAGCTTGGAGATTTTATGACCTTTCGCCTCATTTCTTTGTCAATATAGAGACCTTTCGTGCCATTTAGGTGTCGATTTTTTCCTGGTGGCGGTAGCAGGCCTGTAATTCTAGGAGGAACCGGCCTTCGGCCGTTACATTTTCTACCAAAAAAAATTACAGATTTATCTAGGGGTGTTTTTAAAGCTTTGATTAAGTTCTAGCGAAGAAACTATGAAATATATAAACAAATATACAGTACAAATAGAGCAACAAATAACCACTACCCCCTTAAATAACCACTACCCCCTTAAATAACCACTACCCCCTTAAATAACCACTACCCCCTTAAATAACCACTACCCCCTTAATAACCACTACCCCCTTAATAACCACTACCCCCTTAATAACCACTACCCCCTTAATAACCACTACCCCCTTAAAAACCACTACCCCCTTAATAACCACTACCCCCTTAATAACCACTACCCCCTTAATAACCACTACCCCCTTAATAACCACTACCCCCTTAATAACCACTACCCCCTTAATAACCACTACCCCCTTAATAACCACTACCCCCTTAATAACCACTACCCCCTTAATAA
This sequence comes from Paralithodes platypus, assembly GCA_032716605.1. Taxonomy (NCBI): domain Eukaryota; kingdom Metazoa; phylum Arthropoda; class Malacostraca; order Decapoda; family Lithodidae; genus Paralithodes; species Paralithodes platypus. The sequence continues at coordinate 44,385,647 of CM064510.1, forward strand.
CCACTACCCCCTTAATAACCACTACCCCTTAATAACCACTACCCCCCCTTAAATAACCACTACCCCCTTAATAACCACTACCCCCTTAATAACCACTACCCCCTTAAATAACCACTACCCCCTTAATAACCACTACCCCCTTAATAACCACTACCCCCTTAATAACCACTACCCCCTTAATAACCACTACCCCCTTAAATAACCACTACCCCCTTAATAACCACTACCCCCTTAATAACCACTACCCCCTTAATAACCACTACCCCCTTAATAACCACTACCCCCTTAAATGCTAGCCGGAAGTTAACGAAAAAGTTGTCATCCTAGTGAAAGCCTAATTCTGGAAACCCACTTAAGCAGTAGTCAGACCACTCTAAGATCACCGGGTGTTGCAAACGGAAATGGATCGTACCTGGTCATCCGTAACACTAAACACGGCAGCACATGGACCATTTATTAATTCACCGTTTTTATTCTTTATTTTTTTGTCTTTAATTTCCGTTTGTCTCTCAATAAGCAAGATATCTAAAGCAAGTTAAGGGGAGTCACCGGTCTTTTTTTTTATGTTTCTCTATTTCACTGGCTTGTATCCATTCGGCCCCATTCAGCCAACTGTTTTAAGACGTTTATCCCTATCCAGGTGTCGATTTTTTCCTGGCGAGCGAAAGCGAGCCAGCATTGTATGGGGTCTCCGGCTTGGCCGGAGAAATTTTTCTATCGACAAATTTACAAATTTTGCTTGTAAAAAAAAAAAAAAAAATATATATATATATATTATATGCTGGCTCGCTACCGCTCGCCAGGAAAATATTGATACCTGGATGGGGGTAAACGTCTTAAAATAGTAGGCTGAATGGGGCCGAATGGATACAAGCCAAAGAGAGAGGGAGAGAAAGAGAAAAACAGGTAGGTGGGCTCCGTTAAGGACTATGGCATCCGAGTGTAGCCTACATTTAGAGGTGGTGGTGACCAGTTATGATAATCAATGGACCAACACACGGGATTTAACCCTTTGAGTACCAGCGACGTGTGTTAGACTATATTCTAGCTATATTTGGACGCTATTATGCAGCTTGGGAAGGATCTGTGGTAGTTAAATGGCTAGGTTGAGATACTTTGAATCCTTATTATTACTAGAGGTCCTTCCTAAGGGGAGGTATTTAGTTTCTTCCCTAGAACTCCATCAAGCTTAAAATTACACCCCCTAGACCTCCTTTCAGGATAAATTTGTACACTTTTCGGAAAAATTTCCCGGCCAAAGGCCGGTTCCTCTCAAATTACAGGCTCGCTATCGCTCGCCCGGAAAAAATCGACACCTAAATGGCACGAAAGTTCTTAAAATTGACAGAAATGGGGCGAAAGTTCTTAAAATCGCCAAAATAATGGGGGCAAACTTCTTAAAATTAGAAAAACAATGGGGCTAAACATGAGGGAGAAAGGAGTCAAGAAAAAAATCCCTCAAGTGGACATCTCCCCTTAAGCCGAATGAAATCGTCCAATAGTTACCAGGACATGATAAAAAGGACGTCTCTGGTACTGCACGGGTTAACATGACACCCGTATAACAGCATACATAAAGATATACGTATAGATAGACAGATAGATAAATAGATGGATAGATAGGAGAAGCAGAAACAATGATGAAAGAGGAAGAAGAAGAGAAGGAGATAAAGACGAAAACAACAGTATTAATAACAACAACAGTCCCATTAACCCCTTGAGTACCGGTGCCATCCTTTAGTTATATTCTGGCAATGATTAGACGATTGTATTCAGCTCAGGAAGGACCTCTAGCAATAATAAGGATTCAAACTATCTCAACCAAGCCTTTTAACTACCACAGATCCTTCCTAAGCTGCATAATATCGTCTAAATATAGCTAGACTAAAATATAACCTACGTGGCTGGTACTCAAAGGGTTAACACAGTACATTGCACAGCTGGTGGCCACAGGTATAACAATCAAAGGTCCCATGTATTTTGATCTTGATACCTTCACACCGTATTACAACATTGGTGGAACAGGATAGATAGATAGATAGATTGATAAATAGATTGATTGATAGAGATAGATCAAAGAAAAGAAGACAAATAAAGACAAATATAGAAATGGATAAGACAGAAAAAACAAGAAAAGGAAACAAAGATAAATAGAAGCAACAATAACAACACTATCATTAAGGGGCTAGTACTCGCTTTTTATGGACCCCCATACCGTATTAAACAGTAGGGTGAATGGGGCTGAATGTATACAAGCCAGATAAAGAGAGAAAAGGAGAGAACAAAAAGCAGGTGACCCCCCTTAAGACAGCTGGTGGCCAGAGGTATGATAATCAAGGCTCCATAATTATGTACTTTGAACCGGACACCTTTGCACGTATAACAGCACGGCACCTTCATACGCTTTTCACACCAGCCTTTTACAGAAACATTTTACCGCATTCTTTTTCAGCAACTCTGATGTGTTAGTTTTGTAATTAACCTTCTAACTGCGAGAGGATATCATGACTTGATAAAATCGTCTAGTATTACCAAGTTTGCATGAAATGTAGGCAACTTGTACTGAAGGTACGGTACTATATACCTCTACAATGTGAAACGTCTTTCCTATATATATATAGTATATATACAGTATATATACGGTATATATATATATATATATATATATATATATATATATATATATATATATATATATATATATATATATATATATATATATATATATATATAGTATATACACTGGTGTGAACATTATACACTAACATAATGTTAGCTACAACAAACTAATTAATATAGAATTCACCTAAACTTGAAGGGATAATCATAGTAATAAAACTATCACCAATAAATTATCTACAGTAACCACATCCAGTCATTTATATTCTTGCACTATAGACTCCTTGAAATGTTGCCAGAAAAAAATAGCTGGTCAAAAGTTGCCGGTAATAGGCTAGTGTTCGTGTTATTTCCGACGTAACAGTACCTTTGGACGCCATAGGGAGACCTCGGCAACAGGTGTTTTGGGTACGAAAGTTTGGGCCGCCACAGGTAGAGGGGAGGGCGGAAGTACGATTCATTGTTGTCATTGTGATCGTGGACTGAATGGAGGGGCTGATTGATGAAGGAAATGGAATGGAGGCAGTTGATTGGACGAAGTAAATACAGGGGAGACTGAAGTAATTGTTTACAGGTAAATATATTGTTGCTTCAATATGGAAGATATACAAATACAGATACAGTTGAAAGAGTGATAGAGAGGCAGTTGATTGGACGAAGTAAATACAGGGGAGACTGAAGTAATTGTTTACAGGTAAATATATTGTTGCTTCAATATGGAAGATATACGAATACAGACACAGTTGAAAGAGTGATAGAGAGCCAAAACCAAGGAGATATAGAAGAATAATGTTTCAAAAGGATAAGCTAAATAATATATAAAGATAAACTGGATGCTAGACCGGAGGAATAGGAAGAGGGAAGAACGTAGAAGAAGTCCCAAGGAAGACAGTAGTGGACAGACTAGTTATACAGATACCAGAACAAAACGAGAATGGAGGGAAGACTTCGGGAGGAGGATGGAGAGAGAGAGAGAGAGAGAGAGAGAGAGAGAGAGAGAGAGAGAGAGAGAGAGAGAGAGAGAGAGGCTTATAAATAATGTAAAGATAAATAGGGTAAAGAGAAGTTGAAATACGTATGGTTGGGATTAAAAGTCTTGGGTCACCTTTATAACTCTGACTTTGGTTTCGTTGGTAAAAGGAACACGAAATAATTCCTAATAAACAGACCTGCTTGATAAAATTTGACTACGTAAGCCAGACTTTAGCTAACCACTGTACAAGGAAGTGGATGATGAGCCATTAGGACGGAGTGGATGAATGGTGGAGGTGGAAGGTGGGGGAGGTGGAAGGTTGGAGAATGGGTGGAAGGCTCGAGGGTGAGGGGGAAGGTGGAAGGGGAGAAAGGTAGGAAAAGAGGTGGAAGGCTAGAGGATGGAAGGTGGAGGGGGTGAATGGTAGGAAAAGGGGTGGAAGGTGTAGAATGGTAGGAAAAGGGGTGGAAGGCTAGAGGGTGGAAGGTGGAGGGGGAGAGTGGTAGGAAAAGGGGTGGAAGGCTAGAGGGTGGAAGGTGGAGGGGGTGAATGGAAGGAAAAGTGGTGGAAGGCTAGAGGGTGGAAGGTGGAGGGGTGAATGGAAGGAAAAGGGGTGGAAGGTGGAGAATGGTAGGAAAAGGGGTGGAAGGCTAGAGGGTGGAAGGTGGAGGGGGAGAATGGTAGGAAAAGGGGTGGAAGGCTAGAGGGTGGACGGTGGAGGGGGTGAATGGAAGGAAAAGGGGTGGAAGGCTAGAGGGTGGAAGGTGGAGGGGGTGAATGGAAGGAAAATGGGTGGAAGGTGGAGGGGGTGAATGGAAGGAAAAGGGGTGGAAGGTGGAGAATGGTAGGAAAAGGGGTGGAAGGCTAGAGGGTGGAAGGTGGAGGGGGAGCATGGTAGGAGAAGGGGCTAGAGGGTGAGGGGGAAGGTGGAGGGGGAGAAGGGTGGAAGGATAGAGGGTGGAAGGTGGAAGGGGAGAAAGGTAGGGGAAGAGGTGGAAGGCTCAAGGGTGAGGAAGGTGGAGGAGCAAGGTGGGAGGTGTGGAAGGCTAGAGGGACGTAGAGGAGGAAGGTGGAAGGGGTGGGGGTGTCAGTATGATGGATGGGTGGAAATGAAGGGGTGGAGGGCTGGTAGCATGAGGGAATTTGAACTGGGAAGGTGGAATTAGCGTGGACCTGAAAGAACGGGAAATGACACAAAGAGATTAAACCTTTCACTCAGATGACTACTTTCATATGCCATTTCATCTACCCCCAATCATTTTCCCTACAATTTAAAGGAAAGAAGGAAGGCAAAACGGAATGAAGGAAGACAAGAAGGAATACAGAAACAAAGGAAGAGAAGAATTAAATAGTGAACGAAGGAAGGAATATAGGAATAATTAAGGGGAGATGGGTCGATTTTCTGGACCACTTTCTCCCTCATGTTTAGCCCCATTAGTTTTCAGATGTTAAGATGTTTGCCCCATTAGTCAGTCGATTTTAAGACCTTTCGCCACATTTCTTCGTCAATATTTAGACCTTTCGTGCTATTTAGGTGTCGAGTTTTTCCCTGGCGAACGATAGTGAGCCTGTAATGTTGGAAGAATCGACCTTCGGCCTGGACATTTTCTACCGAAAAATGTACAAATTAATCTAGAAGGGGGATCTAATGGATGTTATTTTTTAATTTGTTGAAGGTCTAGGGAGGAAACTAAAAAATAACGAATACATGCAAAAATCGCCCAAAAAGGGAAGGATGGAAACCACAGAATGAGGAAAAGAGAAAAGCAGTGAGTATGGGAAAGAAGGAAGAGAGAAAATATAGAAGACGTGTAAGAAGGAAAGAAGAAATGAATGAACAAAATAAAGAAAGAAGCGAACAAGGGAAAGAAGACAGGAGGAGAGAAAAAAGAATATCGCAGGAATGAAAATATAGCTCATGAAGAAGTAAATATGAGAAGGAAGGAATGAAGGAAACCATAAGAAAAGAGGAACATATATAAGAACATCACAAATTATATAAATAATATATGAATAAATACAAATAAATAAACCAATATATAAAATACAAATACAAATTAGAAAATATATATAAATAAATAAATAAACAAATAAATGAATGAATAAATGAATAAATAAATTAATAATTAAATGAATAAATAAATAAATAAATGAATAAATAAATGAATACATGAATAAATAAATGAATAAATAAATAAATGAATAAATACATGAATAAATAAATGAATAAATAAATGAATAAATAAATGAATAAATAAATGAATAAATAAATGAATAAATGAATAAATAAACAAATAAATAAATAAATTAATGAATGAGCGTGGTATAAGGCGTCATCTGGCTACCGTGAACCTAATTATTTTCGTGAATGAAATGAATTATAACGAATGTCCCGCCACCCGGGGTTATACATATTCATCAGTCTCTCTGCTACACACTCGCATACATACACACACATATAGACTTACACACGCACATGCCTGACACACACACACACACGCAAAACCATTATCACAAACATACTCACACACGCATACACAAAGGCACACACAACATACTCACACACACACTTGACACCACTATTTCTATTTCATATTTAATTTTCTCGCCATACAAACTACGCAATTACAGTTTTTAGGTACCATAATTTAAAGTACATTATGTCATATCTAACAATAACAACATCATATCTACACTTCTACAAGCTACACATGAATGATCATTATGTATCTTTAGTTCCTTTATGTCCCTTACACTAAGCACGACAGTGTGGTAATCCCGACACTGACTTACGGAAGCGAAGCATGGACGTTGGTTGAGAGACTCGGACCAAGAGTGAGAGCAGTGGAAATTAATTACTTAAGGAGTGCGTGCGGAGTTACATGGAGGGATAGACAGACTAATGAAGAAGTAAGAAGGAGGTGTGGTGTGGAGGTAGATGTGCTGGAAAGTGTGAAAAGGAACAACTTGAGATGGTTCGGCCATATGGAACGTATGGAAAGCGAAAGAATGACTAAGAGGGTGTACGAGAGCGAGGTGGAGGGACAGAGGGAGAGGTAGACCGAATGAGAGGTGGAAGGATGGAGTGAGAAAGTACATGAACGAAGGCGGTGCTGGTTGGGGAGAGGGGCGTCGACTGACTGGGGACAGAGGTGCATTGGGGCGGTTCGTTCGTGGCCACCCCTTCGGGGATCGCGGCGTCAGGCAATAGATAGATAGATAACTTTCCAACACAATCGTATCATTTTGCTAAAGCCGGTATCACACGAGAGCTTTTATAGTCAACATTCGATGATCAAAACATTTCTGGCAACATTTCTGGAATATTTTGCACTGGTATCGGAAGCTAGACTGATGATATATGAATTTAGGCAAAAATAATATTATATAATTTATGTTGACCACCTAAGCTGCCAGACCAGTGTTGAGTATAAATGTTGAGTGAAAAAGTGCTCGTGTGATACCGGCTTTATATACAACATAATATCATCAACTGCACCACAACCAGCCATAAATACAGTTTCCATAACTATAAATATTGTCATTAGTCATCATAACTTTAACTATTAACCTCATGGATATGGGAAGGTTTTTTCAAGCCAGATGGAGGTCTAAGGAGTTAAGGGAGGGTCACCGTTTTTTTCTGTTTATCTCCTTTTCTCTCTTTCTCTGGCTTGTATCCATTCGGCCCCATTCAGCCAACTGTTTTAAGACGTTTATCCCCATCCAGGTGTCAATTTCTTCCTGGCGAGCGATAGCGAGCCAGCATTGTATGGAGAAATCCGGCTTCGCCGGAGAAATTTTTCTATCGAAAAATGTACAAACAAAAAAATATATATGCTGGCTCGCTACCGCTCGGCAGGAAAATATTGACACCAGGATGGGGGTAAACGTCTTAAAACAGTAGGCTGAATGAGGCCGAATGGATACAAGCCAAAGAGAGGGAGAGAGAGAGAAACAAGAAAACGAGGTGGCCCCCTTAACTAAAAACCTTCCCTTAATGTGCTTTGCGCCGCACCAGTTTAGTGGCTATTTCACCAACTACACAAATCAGAGAGCTCAAATATGAAGACAAGCCCCATAGTAACACATAATGTATCCTATGTCCGTACTACAATATCTAACATCATATTTTTTGTTAACAACCACTCAGACGACAAACCGTCATCACAACTACGAACATCAAACACCATAATTGCCCAAGCACCCATACCCACATCGCCACCAATTCATATCATAGATGATGCCCGACCATATTCGAAGATGCTGTGAACGACCGTATAGCAGCTCTCTCCAAATCGAGTGACGTGTGTAAATAAGGTGTTGTCATCTAGCGTGGCAGAAAGGAAGCATCCAAGACCTTGAAGCTCCACTGTGACCATCTAGTGCGACACATATGAAGCACCCAACATCTCGAAGCTTCATTCGATTATCTCGGGGCCTCGAAAGACTTACAGGCTACTGATCAGCCTATAGTCCCAAGGTTGAGGGAAAAATAAGAAATAATAAAAATAAAATCGTCACACCACAATTCTCCCTATATACCAACAATTCCTTTGAGACCTCTGGTGGACGCTTCTGAACTAGCGCCAGAGCTACGACTGTACAGTAGACATCACTATACCCAACACCTAAGATATGCACAGTTTATCTCAATTTTTGTGTGATTCTACACGTTTTTATTATACAGTATACGACCACACTAAGTGCTTATATAGTATAGTAATAAAGGGAAAGTCCATATGCAGCTGATAATGACTACAAACATAATCATAAGCTGATTAATTATCATAACAAAATTGTCGAGAAAATACCTGCTGACTTTGTATTGTAAATAGGCCTATACGTTATTTATGAATGTGGGTGATTTTAAGATATATAAAACAACAATATGCATAGACCAAAGTATGTGTCAGCTACAGAAATTTAGACTAACTGATTATAATAAAGAATTGTTCAAAGAGAGAGAGGGTGGATAACTCCGCGATGTCGCCTATTTCCCACAATGCACCGCAGTAAACCTTGCGTTCAGCGCCTCTATCGCCCACTGTAGGCATTTATTGGTAGGGATAATTACAAACTTTATACTTTACCAACCACCCAAACCACAATCCGTCACCAACACAATTAACCACACCTACAAACATCCTATATCCGCCTTTCTCCCAGCTTCCTTAAGAATGTGAACTTACCATCTCAGCCCAGTATTTTCCCACCTCCTCTCATATCCTGCTTTCCTTAGTGTGTGTATCCTGAGTGAAAGTCCTGTGTGTGCGTGTGTGTGTGTCTTTTAGGATATTATAGCGTGCATTTATTGTTCCTTTTTGACGTAATATATTTCTATGATATAATGGTAAGCAGTGCAATACACATACGTTTAAAAAATACTTATCTGCTCATGTCTGTGTGTGTGTGCGTGTGTGTGTGTGTGTGTTTTAGGATATTATAGTGTGCATTTATTGTTCCTTTTTGACGTAATAGCTATGATATAATTGTAAGCAGTGCAATACACATACGTTTAAAAATACTTATCTGCTCATGTCTGTGTGTGTGTGTGTGTGTGTGTGTGTGTGTGTGTGTGTGTGTGTGTGTGTGTGTGTGTGTGTGTGTGTGTGTGTACAGGAAATGCCTTATCGCGGTGACACCACCCCTTCCTCTCATTTTCTTTTTTCCATTTACTTAATCCTCATTTTCTTATAAGACGTAATATCCTTTAGTATTATTTTTGTGTTTTTGTATATTTTTTGTGTTTTTGTGTATATTTTTCTCTCCTCTAAAGAGACTTCTGAAAAAATGATAAGACTCGCATTATCAACACTCTTCCATTAATTATATATTAATAAAACACTGCAAAAATAATAATTAGTCTTCCAATACACCTTTAATTAGTAAACACAGGAACGCGGTGTTAATAATCGTTACTATAGGTATCCTCTCCCCATCTTCCCCATTGTTAATAACACAGGGAAGGAAAGATTTAGTTCCCCCTTTGACGCAACGAAACCACTATTTTTTAAACCTAAACTGTCTTCGTGGTGCGATGTATAAGGTGTTGATTTTCGGTGTGAGCATCCTGGGATCGAATCCACGGACTGCCACATGTGTTTGTAAATTTCATTAATCGATTTTAGGAGTATGGTTGGTTGTTGGATGGAACATAATAATTTGTAGTTACGCATGACCTCTACGAATCAAGTAGGCTCTAATGCTCGAACTCTGACGCATCCTTCACGATTTTAACCCCTTCTATACCGGTGCCATCTGTTTAATTGTATTCTAGCTACATTTAGGCGATTTTACGCAGTTTTAAAAGAGCCTCCAGCAATTAATAGGCTTCGAACTGTCTCGCATAACCTTTTCTGACTACCACAGATCCTTCTTAAGCTGCACAAAATAGTCTAAATATAACCAGTATATAATTAATAATACTTGGCCGGTGTAGAAGGGGTTAATAAAATAATCCATTAGCCAGCCCGACATGAAAGTATCTTCCCGGTACTGAAGGCTTGTCACTGTCTCCTGAAGGCTGGGGGGTGTTCCTGATGTAGGGAAGTGGGCCAGGGGGGGGGGGGGGGAGAGAGAGAGAGAGAGAGAGAGAGAGTGAGACATATTGAGTGGGGGTCATTAGGAGGACAACCGGGGCGTGAGGCACAGATTCTTATAGTCTGATTACTGGGTACTCCTCCCTTGCTTAAATTATATATATATATATATTGTATATATATACAGTATATATTGTATATATATATAAGACAAAATTAGAGAGAGAGAGATATATTCATAAACCTATTCGTAACCTGTCTATTTGCATATTAAATTCCAGCTCAGAATCTCTAGATATATATTTATTTTTCTTACTTAAATATTCTCAACAATCATTCTCTGCACACCACAATATTCTCAACAATCATTCTCTGCACACCACAATATTCTCAATAATCATTCTCTGCACACCACAATATTCTCAACAATCATTCTCTGCACACCACAATATTCTCAACAATCATTCTCTGCACACCACAATATTCTCAACAACCATTCTCTGCACACCACAATATTCTCAACAATCATTCTCTGCACACCACAATATTCTCAATAATCATTCTCTGCACACCACAATATTCTCAACAATCATTCTCTGCACACCACAATATTCTCAACAACCATTCTCTGCACACCACAATATTCTCAACAATCATTCTCTGCACACCACAATATTCTCAATAATCATTCTCTGCACACCACAATATTCTCAACAATCATTCTCTGCACACCACAATATTTCATCTCTCGCTTTTCTACTGCTATTGCAATAATCAGAGTTATTCAGAGTTTTATCAGTGTAGGCTATGTCTCCTCCACCCTACTTTCAACACATTCCCATTCCTATTATGTCCAACTCGAAGGAAAACAGACAAATAAAGTAAATATGTGGGACCATTATAGGCAGCCACTGTTAGAAAAGTGATAATTTATTTAACGAACATGGACAATTATGATCATTGATAAAATAATAATGAACCAATTTCCTCAGTCTTACTTCCCCTCAACAAGTAAACTTTGGAACTCTCCCTCAATCTGTCTTTCCCTCAGCTTATGACTTAGACTGCTTCAAGCTCCGCGTGTTCATACATTTTGAATCTAGCGAACCACGAATTTGGCACTATATAATTCTTTCAATGGGGGGGGGGGGGCACTAGTTGCAGAAAGCTTCGTCTTTTGTCTCATTCATAAGAAATACAACTCACAAAAATATTAATGCAATTCGTTAATGATGGTGACACCGGTTAAAGGGAAGAAGGAGATCAGACACCTAGAGAGAAAGGAGAGGTAGGAAATGAAGCAACAGCAGAGAAAGTGGAAAATAAGAGCGATTATGCAATAAACCTCCGCTCATGTGACTATCTCCAGATTTGGGTATGCAGTGTTCATATTTTAAGAAGTTCGGGGAATTAGTTAGGTGATTTTAACACGTTTCGACCATTTCTTTGTCAATATTAACATCTTTCGTGACATTTAGGTGTCGGTTTTTCCTGGCGAGCGATAGCGAGACTATTGTTTAGAAGAAACCGGCTTTCGGCAGAAATATTATTCTATCGATAAATTTAAAAATTATCTAGAAGAAGGATCTTGGGGGTGTTTTGTTAAGCTTGATGGAGGTCTAGGAAGGAAACTAAACAAAAATATTAATGTATAAATAAATCGACCAAAAAATATACCCTCCCCCCCCCCCCCCCCTCCCAAGGCCAGGAGAAGAATCAACAACCAGGGAAGGAAGGAAGAGGATCGGGTCGTAAAAGGGCGGGAGCAAATCAGCCAAGGGTATCGGAAACGCCACAATAACATCCCCCCCAGAAAAAGTCAGTGTGTCGATGTTCTTTTGTCACGGATTCTTCTTCTTATGGGTGAGGCGGATACAGGCGTCTATAGATTTTTGTTTTTGTGTTTTTTTCCTATTGGGATGCGGTGGTGGGAGGATGGGCTTATATTATTTATACAACGGTTCTCTATGTTAGGTTTCCAGGTTAAACTTATATAACTATAGGAGGTACTTGGGCGTTTACTGTATCTACCCCATCACTGAAAGGTTGTTGTTGTTTTTGTTTGTGTGTGTGCTTGTGTGTGTGTGTGTGTGTGTGTGTGTGTGTGTGTGTGTGTGTGTGTGTGTGTGTGTGTGCTTGAACGTATGTATGTGTGTGTATATGTGTGTGTGTCCTTGAACGTATGTATGTGTGTGTGTGTGTGTGTGTGTGTGTGTGTGTGTGTGTGTGTGTGTGTGTGTGTGTGTGCTTGAACGTATGTATGTGTGTGTATATGTGTGTGTCCTTGAACATGTGTTTGTGTGTGTGTGTCCTTGAACGTATGTATGTGTGTGTATATATGTGTATGTGTGTGTGTGTGTGTGTGTGTGTGTGTGTCCTTGAACGTACGCATGTGGGCGTATGACTATAATAAAGGCACACTTCCATAATACGCCATTTACCTTATCACTGTGACCGTATTCAAGGCAGCTTCCGAAGGCACTGCCAAGGTGATTATTTTTTCCAGATTTTTTTTTCGTCAATTCATATCGGTCAGTTTCAGTTTTTGCGAGAGCTTAGACTCACAATAAAGCATACCTGTAATTTTGCTGTGAATGCAAACTCCGAATGTTAGCAATTGATTGAAAACGTATAATTATGCAAAACGTTGTCATTAAATATCAATAGAAATCCCACAAATAATCACACGGATCTATTTTAATTTATAACAAAGGCAAACACTTTCCCAGCGACGTCATAGCCTAAATGTAAGTTAAATAGATAAATAATTAGCGTAATTGATCTTATTTTCTCAAGGTACTCCGGTCTACTTGGCTCGCAGATCTTATTAGTCACAGGTATGGATTAACCCCTTCAGTACCGGTGACATCCGTTTCATTATATTCTGCCAAATATTAGACGATTGAACCCGCGACTGACTGCGTTTGTGCCAGAGTAATGTGATCATTTTAATATCGTACAATCGAGGTTATTAAGTGGTGTCATAGATTCCAGTTATTTTCGCTCCAAAGGTGTTATTGGTATCTTAATAGTTACTGGGAAAAGTGCTTATCCCTCAGAGTATTAGTCAGTGTCCGAAACTTTGTGAAATATCTGACAACACTTATTAACCTCGACTGTACATAGTAATATAATTTAGTTTTTATGACCACAGTCATTGTGGAGATGAAGACCTTCAGTCTGATTTTTTTTTACAAGCAGCCTAGTAAGAATCAGTAGGACTGTTGTTGCTTGCTTTCCGTTGTATTCCTTTGTATTCAGCTTAAGAAGGACGTTTACCAATATAAAGGCTACACACTATCTCAATTAAACCCTTTAGCTACTATATATCCATCCTCAGCTTCATAAAATCGCCCAAAGACAGCTGAATTAATAACTTAAATTAAGACTCCGGTACAGAAGGGGTTAACAGGCAAGGACCTGACAATCGGTTGCGGTTATTAGGAGTGTGGGATGGGCGTTACCGCGTCTGCACTCAACCAAAATTAAGTCACTAGTATATTCATAAACCTAATCATATTAATATACTTGTTGTGTATAAAAAAAAACAAAAAAAACAAAAAATATATATATACAGTATATATATACAGTATATAATTATATATATATATATATATATATATATATATATATATATAATTATCTTTAACAACAAACCCAAGTGTTTAAGTCACTGCCGCATGTGTCGGACAAACAGTTGTAGGTAAAAATTATGTACAGTCAAGAGCATAAATCACGTAAACATTTGAATCAGTATCGAACGTAAACGAGACAATACAATGCATTATTATAGCCCAAATGCTTCATACTTTGGCTTTAAAGGTTCAGATATTTTATTTGGTTTAACCATATATATATATATATACTCACGACTGTACAGTACAGTACAGTACATGCAAATAATGACAATACCGGTACGAGTCAACCCTATTTAAATATTCATTCATAGACTACAGTAGATCTGGACTTGACACGAAAATGGAAATTTGCAGTAAGGGATCCAAAATCGGAGAACGAACCCCCAGGTTCGAACCTCAAAACCACGAAAATATCAAATGTTCGCAGTTTCGAGGTTCGAACTTGGAGGTTCATTTTCAGATTTTGCGTCCCTTACTGCAAAGTTCCTTTTTCGTGTCATGTCCAGCTCTACTGTGGTCTATGATTCATTATATCATGTATCCAATAACATTACCAGAACTTGAGCAAGCATTCTAGTATAACATTTGATACCGCTCAGTTTCCTATGTCTATATATTTATTAAGGCTTTTCGGCTCTCTCTATTAGATTATGCAAAGGAGTGGTTTCACTTTTGGTAGGGTTCAGAAACATCTATCTATTGCCTGACGCCGTGATCCCCGAAGGGGTGGCCACGAACGAACCGCCCCCCATGCACCTCTGTCCCCAGTCAGTCGACGCCCCTCCCCCCAACCAGCACCGCCTTCGTTCATGTACTTCCTCACTCCATCCTTCCACCTCTCATTCGGTCTACCTCTCCCTCTCTGTCCCTCCTCCTCGCTCTCGTACACCCTCTTAGTCATTCTCTCGCTTTCCATACGTTCCATATGGCCGAACCATCTCAAGTTGTTCCTTTTCACACTTTCCAGCACATCTACCTCCACACCACACCTCCTTCTTACTTCCTCATTAGTCTGTCTATCCCTCCATGTAACTCCGCACGCACTCCTTAAGTAATTCATTTCCACTGCTCTCACTCTTGGTCTGAGTCTCTCAACCAACGTCCATTCTTCGCTTCCGTAAGTCAGTGTCGGGATTACCACACTGTCATGCAAGGACTTCTTCACTTCCATACTGACCACCCTATTTCTTGTTACTGCTTTTAGCGTTCCTACAACCCTCTTCCCTTGTTGTACCCTCTCCCGCACTTCTTCATCCATAGTCCCATCTTTACTCAACACACTGCCCAGATACTTAAAAGAGTTGACGATCTCCATAGCCTGACCGTTCAGCTTCACCTCACACTCTGTGACTTCACTCCTTTCGAAGGCCATAACCTTGCTCTTCCCCGCATTTACCTTCAAATTCCGTTTTTCGCACACTGTTCCAAACTCATTTACCAGACCCTGCAACTCCCATTCATTATCACTCATCAGAACTGTATCATCCGCAAACAGCAGTATAGGTAGCTTCCACTCAATTCCCTCCCCTTTCAGCGATACACCAACATCCACTGCTCTTGATAGTATTTCTTTCATGACTCCATCCATATATACAGTATATATGTTTTTTTTTCTGGTCTTTCCTCTTCCTCATGTTTAGCCCCATTAGTTTGGCGATGTTAAGAACTTTCGCCCGATTTATGTGTCCATATTAAGGCCTTTACATACCGGTTATATGCTTTTCGTTATATTCTGGCCACTGCTACAGCTAGACGATATAATTCAACTTAAGAAGGGCATCCAACAATTAGCAGGCTTCAAACCATCTCGCTTAAGGGGAGATGTCCACTTGAGGGATTTTTTTCTTGACCCCTTTCTCCCTCATATTTAGCCCCATTGCTTTGGATATTATAAAACGTTTGCCCCATTAATTTAGCGATTTTAAGAACTTTCACCCCATATTAAGACCTTTCGTGCAATTCAGGTGTCGATTTTATGCTGGCGACCGATAGCGAGCCTGTAATTTAAGAGGAATCGGCCTTCGGCCGGGACATTTTTCTACCGAAAAATGTACAAATTTATCTTGAAAGGGGCTCAATGGGGGTGTAATTTTAAGCTTGATGGAGGTCTAGGGAACAAACTAAATACCTCCCCTTAATCCCCTTTTTACTACCACAGATCCTTCTTAAACTGCGCAAAACCGTCTAAATGTTCTTGAATACAAAATAGAAAATACCACGTCGCCGGTACAGAAGGGGTTACAAGCCAAGGACCCACTGTGGTAATTAACACTCATATCGGATGTCGTTATTATGGGCCGGTGAACCTCTATTGTCCGGAGGAAAGGGAGGGGGGAGGGGGTGGGGGGAGAGAGAGAGAGAAAGGGTTAAGACGAACATTAAGGGAGAGTTTTTGAGTGGTATTCTTAAACATTTATTTCCCTTCGGAGCGCCTGATACCGAACGAATATAGTGGGTATGAGTGTTGTTTATAGAGATTAGACAGATTAGCACTCCCATTTCTGAATCTAGCGTCATTTTTCAAGCTATTTCGTCCAATAGCGGCGCTGCGAAGGGAGATAATTGTTTAAGAATACCACCCTAAGTTAAGCCTTTCAGTAATGGCGACGTCTTTATTTAGTGTATTTCAACTAATGTACAGTTGGCCAACCGTCTTGGTGGTGTAATGGATAAGGTGTCTACAAATCTGTGTTTGATAACCCGGGTTCGAATCCTGGTGGATCACATAAATTATATGCTTTCATTAATTTCATTGGAAGTGTTTGATGTTGTGGTGAAATTAATACAAAAATAAAGAAAGTCGTGTCGCCGCTGTCATTACGTTTTGCTCACTGGGTGCTGTATTAATGTCTGTCAGATGTTGAATAGGGTGTGTACAGATAGGAAAATGTTTGTATATCTCACGCGAAACTATGAATGATATCTTAGATAGTGCTGATACCAATTATTGATTGAAATATACTTGGTGCCGCGCCATCACTTATTTGGGCCACTATACCTGTCTAGGAAAAGGGGGGGGGGGGAGGGGGGTGAAGAGAGAGAGAAAGGGTTAAGACAATCATTAAGGGAGAGTTTTAATCATTTCAGTAATGGCGACGTCTTAGTTTAGTGTATTTTAGCTAATGTACACTCGGATACCATAGTCTCTAGCCCACTCATACAAATTCCTGGACTTCACCTGTTTCTAACTCTGGAAAGGAATTTATGAATAAAATTGTATATAAATCTGTATACCGTTTATTGAAAATCAAGTTATATCCACAAATCAAGTTATATCCACAAATCAAGTTATATCCACAAATCAAGTTATATCCACAAATCAAGTTATATCCACAAATAAAGTTATATCCACAAATAAAGTTATATCCACAAATAAAGTTATATCCACAAATCAAGTTATATCCACAAATCAAGTTATATCCACAAATCAAGTTATATCCACAAATAAAGTTATACCCACAAATCAAGTTATATCCACAAATCAAGTTATATCCACAAATCAATCCAGAGAGTTAAAATAGCATAGCGAAAAACATAGGGGGGTACACACAATATTATGAGTGGGCTGGAGACTATGGTATCCGAGTGTACCTTTCTAGGGAGAGGGAGGGGGGACGGAGGGGAGAGAAAGGGTTATAACCATAATTAAGGGAGAGTTTTAATCCTTTCAGTATTATCGACGTCTTAGTTTATTCGATTTCAGCAACATTCAGATGATTTTATGAAGCTCAGGGAAGATATGTGGTCGCTAAAAGGATTAATGGAGATAGTCCGTAGCCTTTTCATGGGTAGACGTCCTTCCTAATCTGAATAGAATCGTCTAATAGTTGCCATAATATAATGAAAAGGATGTCGCCGGTACGGAAGTGTTTAACAGCTTTCGAACAACAATAACACTTGATAGCATGCTTTGAAAGGATTTGTTTAATTGAATGTAATTAAGTACTGTATATAGACCGCGAAGTTTGTAATATAATATGATTAGTTTGGATTAGATAGAGGATTAATATGATTGATTATAGTACACACACACACACACACACACACACACACACACACACACACACACACACACACACACACACACACACACACACCCACACACCACACACACACACACACCCACACACACACACACACACACACACACACACACACACACACACACACACACACACACACATACACCACACACACACACACACACACACACACACACACACACACACACACACACACACACACACACACACACACACACACACACACACACACACACACGGCACTAAAAGGTCTGTTGA
Organism: Paralithodes platypus; assembly: GCA_032716605.1. Taxonomy (NCBI): domain Eukaryota; kingdom Metazoa; phylum Arthropoda; class Malacostraca; order Decapoda; family Lithodidae; genus Paralithodes; species Paralithodes platypus. The sequence continues at coordinate 44,403,720 of CM064510.1, forward strand.
GGAAATAAAAATAGGAAACCGAGCAATTATACCAACATAACAGAGATACAGTAACATGGATAATGTCTAAGGTATTTTGAGTAGAACACCAGCTTCGTGTATTAGTAAACAATTGAGCGTGTTATAAAGTTTTAGATCCCGGACCACATTTAAGGGGACCGACCTGCTTTTTCTTTCTGGGTTTTATCCATTCGGCCCCATTCAACCTACTGTTTTAAGACGTTTCTTCCCATTCAGTTATAGATTATTTCCTGGCGAGCGATAGCGAGCCATCATTGAATGGAGAAATCCAGCTTCGCCGGAGACATTTTTCTACCGAAAAATGTACAAACTTAGTCAGCTGTCTAAAATATAATCCAAAATATGCTGGCTCGCTATCCCTCGCCAAGTTCAAATCGACACCTGGATGACGATAAAAGTCTTAAAACAGTAGGCTGATCGGGGTCGCATGGCTACTACCAAAAATAAAATAAAAAACATGTCGGCCTCCTTAATTAAAATATACAGTAATATGAAAAAGAGGGTGGCTGGTAAGTTCAAGACAAAGAGAACACCATAATTTGAAATAATATGAGACACTTAAGAAAGCAAAGAAGGCAAAGAAGATGATAGATGCAGAACGAGTATAAACAAATAAAGTAACAAAACCTACAAATGCTGTATGATTCGGATCTTATAAGAAAATTATTATAAATAGAGAGAGAGAGAGAGAGAGAACAACAAAAACAGAGAGAAATAGAGAGAGAGAGAGAGCGAGAGCGAGGGCGAGGGAGAGGGGCGAGAGAGAATGAGAGCTTCAGTAGATCCTTGACTCTTTATGGATGAGTCACCTCGGGACATCTCATTTACTCTCTAGGTCAGCAGGTAAGAGAGAGAGAGAGAGAGAGAGAGAGAGAGAGAGAGAGAGAGAGAGAGAGAGAGAGAGAGATTTACTAGAATCAAATCATACTTAATGAACCTACTGTAATGACGTTATCACATGACAAATGTGACGGTTGGTTATATGGCAATTTATTTAATGGTATGGATTACTATCAGTTTCTAAACTTCATCTCTCTCTCTATATATATACACACACGTTATGTCAATATTCCCTTATGTTATATCATACACTATGACACTTACACACACTACCATCCAGACTACTTCATTCGGCCAACCAACCATAATACAACATATACACAACATTCAAATCAAACATACTGCCATCCCAACATAGCATCACATAATAAACATACTCTAACATACCCGGTACTATGATTATAACATACCAGAAGATGCCATACACTCCCTAACTTAATCACACTATCACCCCAACATATTATAACATATCAAACACACTCTAACATACTGTGATTTTAGCATACCATAATTATAATACCTCACTCAATCACACTGACACCCTAACATATCATAAAACACAGACTTATGAATGCTGTAATTCCAACATTCACCCCAACATAGCACACAATGAAGTATATTTATCTATCAATTCTATCTATATACTCAGGCCTAATCCCAACTTTTCCGATTTTTATTTTTTTTTTGGGGGGGGGACTCAAGACAGAGCCAGAATAGGGACAACACTGAACACACACAAACAAACTAGTAACAAACCAATTTCTACATGATTGTCAAGTGTAGGTCTATTCCCATCATACCCCACCAAGTTCTATCTCATTCCCACACTTACTGTCATCTCATAATATAAAATACCATGTTTTCTGGATCCCCTTCTCCCTCATGTTTAGTCCCATTAGTTTATACATTTCTAGACATTCGCCCTATTATTTTGGCTATTAAGACCTTTCGTGCCATTTAGGTGTATATTTGTTCCTGGTGTTACGTCGGCATTCCATTGGGGAGTTCATTTTTATAGTGTACGAAAATATATCGAGTTTTGATATCTGGCTGCATGATAAACAAAACAACAACACACACACATACACACACACGACTGATGATAAATAACATATTCAAACACACACACACACACACACACGACTGATGATAAACAACATATAAACACACACACACACAAGGGGTGAAGTAACTGTAGCAGCCATGGTCTGTTGGTGATGCCTAGCAGTCCGCTCTCTCACCCCCCCCCCCCCCCCCCCCACAGCTTGTAGGCTCATCCTCTCAAACCCCCCAATTCTCTCTCTCTCTCTCTATATATATATATATATATATATATATATATATATATACTTTTTGTTTAATTCAATTTAAAAAGGGCCTCCAGCAATAAACAGGCTTCGAACTATCTCACTTAACCCTTTTGTCTACCACAGATCCTTCTTAGACTGCACACAATTTTCTAAATAGAGCTAGAATAAAACTAGAAAGACGTCGCCAGTACAGAAGGGGTTAAGACATTAAGCAGTATACAATCCTCTAAATATAGCTAGAATAAAATTAAAAAGGTGTCGCCGGTACAGAAGGGGTTAACCTAGTCTCCCTTCTCTCCCATATTAGACGAGTTCTGACTGCCATATTATATATCAGTCTCTCACGATCTCTCCGTTAGTCTCTCAGTGTTCTCTCAGCAGTGGTGGGCTGTGACTCTTTGGCATAATTTAGGCTCACTCCTTGACTCCTTCCACCATTATAGGCCTTCTTGGGTGACCGGTCAACTCAACCAGTAGTCCATTTCAACCTTAGGCTCACTCCTTGACTCCTTCCACCATTATAGGCCTTCTTGGGTGACCGGTTAACTCAACCAGTAGCTGTCAACCAGTACCAAATCAACCAATGCAGTTAGGTTAGATTAGGTTAGTACTATATTTTGGCACTGGTTTGGTTGGTCTGGGTTAATTTGGCGGTTGAGAGCTACTGGTTGAAATGGTCTACTGGTTGAGATGACATGGAACCGCCTTCTTATCATTATAATTACGCATCCTCACGTCTATTGATTATACTGTAAGCTTGCGCACCCCCTCATTGACCCTTACTCTCGCATATTTTAGATTAATTCACTTTCACGTACCATATTTAGTTAATCTTTCCAGTACACCAACTATTAATTACATTCCAGCTTTCCAAACACTATTTTATTTAGTTTACGAAGGTGCTTGGATAGTCTGGAGGTATTAAATCAGGCCATTCTACTGGAACTTCAAAATACCACCTTGCTCCCTAGGCATTTATCTTTTCTCTTTTCTCCAGATTGAACTCACGAACGCGGACGGTATCTCAACCATTTACGCTCGTAGCCCTTCAACCTGTATCTCAAATCTTACTTTACGCTCGCAGCCCTTCATCCAGACATCTCCAGACGTAAACACACCCCAGACGGCTGATTGAGGGTTGTGAGAGTGGCAGAAACATAGGCTTGCACTGATGACATTGGGAAATTACATCGTGTGTAGCCAATTGTAAGGAATTAGTGTCAGCTGTAATACATAACGAGTTTTGTAATGCTCTGTGTCGCATAATGTTTGTGACGTTGTGATAAAGAGAACATGAGCTATGACAATGATATTATGACAATGACAAATAAATGAATTCCATTTATCGGACAGGAACAATTGTTCAGGTTATTGCTAGTACATAATTTTCCCAAATCTTTTTCATTGCATCATCCTAATTTCTGTTCTCTATAATAATAATAATCCAGCGAAAATGTTAAAACAATATAACTCTTACTGTAATTTTCTCTCCCCTTTACAATGTTAAAAACCGGTCCATTATACTAAGTGAAACAATAGGAAACGATAGGAAAACAATGCCTTACTAAAAATATCTCCTGGGGCAGGGCACTAAAGATTACGGCTTTTTATCGCTTGCCCTGTGGCTCGGCTGGCAGTAGAATATAAACAATAGCAGGTTGAATATAAACAATAGCAGGATGAATATAAACAATAGCAGGTTGAATATAAACAATAGCAGGTTGAATATAAACAATAGCAGGTTGAATATAAACAATAGCAGGTTGAATATACACAATAGCAGGTTGAATATAAATAATAGCAGGTTGAATATAAACAATAGCAGGTTGAATATAAACAATAGCAGGTTGAATATAAACAATAGCAGGATGAATATAAACAATAGCAGGTTGAATATAAACAATAGCAGGTTGAATATAAACAATAGCAGGTTGAATATACACAATAGCAGGTTGAATATAAACAATAGCAGGTTGAATATAAACAATAGCAGGTTGAATATAAACAATAGCAGGTTGAATCCCGTCGTGATTACCACTTTAGGCAATACAAGGAAATACAAGCAAGAGTTGAGCAAATTAACTAATGATTATATGCTGACAAGATAAACAAAAACAATCCTATACATACATACACACATGCATACATACATACATACACACATACATACATACACACTTGCATACATACATATATACAATGGTTTAAGGGGACATTTCCACTTGAGGGATTTTTTTTTCTGGACCCCTTTCTCCCTCATGTTTAGCCCCATTGCTTTTGAGATTATAAGACGTTCGCCCCATTAGTTTGGCGATGTTAAGAACACTCCCCCCATTTTTGTCAATTTTAAGACCGTTCGTGCCATTTAGGTGTCGATTTTTTCCTGGCGAGCGATGGCGAACCTGTAATTTAAGGGGAACCGACCTTCGGCCGGGAAATTCTTCTACCGAAAAATGCACACATTTATCTTGAAAGGGGGTCTAGGGGGGAGTAATTTTAAACTTGATGGAAGTCTAGGGAATCAACTAACAATCTCCCCTTAACGTCGTTTTCCATTACATAAGGGCTCAGACGTGGTTGCCTTTCCACAGTTGGAATAATATAATAAAATAAAAGTCCCGCCACAACACCGTCCCAACATGTCATTATTTTGGCTGATGTTGGCATAGTGCTAACAGTGCCGCAGCAAGATTCAACCAAGTGCAACTGCAACACCTGCAACACCTGTACTTGCAGTGTCTGCAAACCACACCAGCCTCAACAGTGCTACAACAAGACAGCACCGTACCAAGACTATACTGTACAGTCACGCTAATAAGAGATGATTCGGCACCAAGTATGTTTTGTTTTATAATTGGCATCAGCAATATCTACTAAGCTTCACTTCTTCATATAGAGTTAAATACACAAACATGTTCCTACACTTACCCACCCTAGTCAACATCTGATATACATTAATACAGCACAGAGCAAGCCAAACGTAATGGCAGCTGGGACATGACTTATTAGCGCGACCGTACATTAGGCAACTTGGACTTTACAACAACCAAAGTCTGCCACAACACTGCCACACAAATAATTAAACATTTTGACGTTTATTTTGATGGATATTTAAACGTGAAATCGCATTGCAGTGGCCAAAAAAAAAGTACAAATTTATTATTTTTTAAAGGTCAAGGGAGCAAACTAAAACCCTTCCCTTAACCCCTTCTGTACCAACGACGTATTTATGTATATATTCTAGCAATATGTCAATGATTTTATGCAGTTTACGAAGGATCTGTGGTAGTAAAAAGAGTTAGGGGAGATAGTTCGAAGCCTGATAATTGCTCGAGATCCTTCCTAAACTGAATAAAATCGATTAGTAATAGCCAGAATCAAATAAAATGATGTCCACGGTACCGGAGGGGTTAATGAGAATGGTCAGCATAAAGCCGGTATCACACGAGCGCTTTTTCACTCAACATTTATCCTCACCACTGGTCAGGCAGCTTATGAGGTAAACATTTAACAGATTTATGTCACCTAAATCCATGTATACCATCAGTCTAGCTTCCGATATCAGTGCTAAATATTCCAAAAATGTTCCCAGAAAAATGTTGATCATCGAATGTTGACTATAAAAGCTCTCGTGTGATACCGGCTTAAGTTGAGCAAAGTATAGTAGAGGAGTTTCAGAGGAAGATATACACACCAAACGGCTCAGAGTACAATCATAACACATAATGAAGATAGTGACCAAATGTAGGGGTAAGTCGTGCATAAATCTTAAGAGATATGGTCAGGTTAATTGTTCGGGTTGTGAAGGACCCTCATTCACCATTAGGGCCATACAAACATCAACAATCGTTAATCAACCCCATAGATACCTTGTGAAGGGATTAAGGGGGGGATGCCTGTGATTATTTTGCTTATTAAATTATCCTTGCATGACAGTGTGGTAATCCCGACACTGACTTACGGAAGCGAAGCATGGACGTTGGTTGAGAGGCTCAGACCAAGAGTTAGAGCAGTGGAAATGAATTACTTAAGGAGTGCGTGTGGAGTTACATGGAGGGATAGACAGACTAATGAGGAAGTAAGAAGGAGGTGTGGTGTGGAGGTAGATGTGCTGGAAAGTGTGAAAAGGAACAACTTGAGATGGTTCGGCCATATGGAACGTATGGAAAGCGAGAGAATGACTAAGAGGGTGTACGAGAGCGAGGTGGAGGGACAGAGAGGGAGAGGTAGACCGAATGAGAGGTGGAAGGATGGAATGAGGAAGTACATGAACGAAGGTGGTGCTGGTTGGGGGAAGGGCCTCGACTGACTGGGGGCAGAGGTGCATGGGGGCGGTTCGTTCGTGGCCACCCCTTCGGGGATCGCGGCGTCAGGCAATAGATAGATAGATAGAATTATCTTATTTTTGTTTAGTTTACTCCCTAGACTTATATAAAGCTTATCAAAAAAACTCACCTCAAGGATAAATTTGTACATTATTTCGGTAGAAAAAAATTCCCGGTCGAAGGCCGGTTTCTTCTTAAATTACTGATTCGCTATTGCTCCCCAGGAAAATATCGACACCTAAATGGCACGAAAGATCTTGATATTGACAATTAAATGGAGCGAAAAGTTTTAAAATCACTAAACTAATGGACTGAACGTCGTAAAATCTGAAAACAAATGGGGCTCAGCATAAGAGAGAAGGGAGGGGGGGGGGGGGCATAAATATCAACCACCTCTCCTTAATTAAACCCTTTGTTATTCCGTACACACACAGGTAGACTCAGCCTAATGAATCATGTCTCGGCACCAGGTATGTTTTATCCATAACTGCTATCAGCGATATTTAAACTGGATTTATTCATTTCGAGTGGGATATACAAACCTATGCTTACACTTACCCACCCTATTCAACATCTGGCAGACATTATTACAGCACAGAGCGAGCCAAAGGTAATGACAGCTGAGACATCACTTATTAGGCCGACTGTACACTCGGATGACATAGTCTAGCCCACTCGTGGACTTCAAATATTTCTAACCATTGAAGTATATTTCTGGCAATCAATTCATGAATATAATTTTCAATAAATATACAAGAAAGCCATATATTCTATTCACTGAAAAGCTACTCCTATCCAAAAATCAATCCAGAGAGTTATAATTGTTCAAAGAAAAACATAGGGAGTGCCGGAATTCTTGTGAGTGGGCTAGACACTATGGTATCCGAGTGTACGGTCGCGCTAATAAGTCATGTCTCATCTGTCATTACGTTTGGCTCACTCTGTGTTGTATTAATGTCGGTCAGATGTTGAATAGGGGGGGTATGTGTAGGATCATGTTTGTATATCTCATTCAAAACGATTATATAAAGTTTTAGACATTACTAATACCAATTATTGATTTAAACATACTTGGTGCCGAAACATCAGTTATTCGCGCGACTGTACCTTATGAATGTAATAATCAAACCCTTTCATAGGGAAGGCTAGCCTATTCGTACGCAGTGCACCAATCAGTACTTAAGTTAATACAATAACCACTCGCATAAAATTAGAATAGTTTGATTAATTATGTTAGTATCAAATAGTACGATAGTTAAGGTAAATGTTGATACTACCGTAGTTAACTTTATCAATTTAACTGTTTATATTCATTGTGGCATTTGGTTTGATATATTGTGCTAATTAGAGAACCGCGTACGAATGGGTTAGTCTACCATGTCCCAGAAAACTCACCGGTAGACCAATTCAACCAGTAACAACTCGACCAGGGCCACATAACTGGTGGTATACCCTGTTTCAGATAGGTAGGCCAATAATCGTGAACCCTAACCTCTATAACTCAACAAGGGCTAGAACAAATGGGCTGTAAGTTTCTCTTAAGGGGGAGGTACTTGCTTTTTCTGGACCCTCTTCTCCCTCATGTTTAGACCCATTAGTTTTGCGATTTTAAGACGTTCGTTCACCAGTTTGGCGATTTTGAGACCTTTCGCGCCATTACTTTGTCAATATGAAGACCTTTGGTGCCGTTCAGGTGTCGAGTTTTTCCTGGCTAGCGATAGCGAGCCTGTATTTTTTTAAGGGACCGGCCTTTGGCCGGGATTTTTTTTTACCGAAAAATTTACAAATATATCTTAGAGGGGGTATATATATATTTTTTTTTTTAAAGCTTGGAGGTCTAGCGAGGAAACTCAAAATAAAATATAATTTGAATAATTAACCCCTTAAAATGTTGCCATTCGTCCTCTAAATCTCTCTCTTCCATCGTTCTCACTTCAAACCCTTTCTCACCTAGCCTCTCCTGGTACTCCCTCGGTACATCCGAATACCATAGTCTGTAGCCCACCCACAACAATTCGAGGACCCCTATCTATGTTTATCTTTATGCAATTATAACCATCTGGATAAATTTTTGGATAGAACTTGCTTTTTCAATAAATAGTGTATTATAATTTTGTAGTTGATGTTTAGAAAATTACATTCATAAATTCGATTCCAGTGATATACGTCCATACTTAGAACTAGTTAAAGTCCACGAATATTTATGAGTGGGCTAGAAACTATGGTATTTGTGTTGCAAAGAAGATGTTGACGCGCTCTGATAGTGCAGGGAAGCAATGGGAATTCATTATTTCACAAACACACACTCTAACACTCTCACACACACACATTATTTGCCACCCCCCCCCCCCCCCCACACAGACACAGATACACACACACACAAACACACACTCACACACACTCTCTCTGCCATACACACCCACACACACACACACCAGAACACAAAAATAATCCAAATGGCAACAGTACTGACAGCTGTCATGTGTATTTATTTTCAACATATTTTCTGTCCGGCTAAAACGTTACTCTGTCAATCACAAGAACAGGTTACAGGAACCACAGGAAGAGAGGAAGAATTACAGGATACAAACAAGCCAAACAAATCGCCAACGAAGGCTTACATTTTGCAAACTGGTCTGTAAGGTGGGTCAACGGCTTTTGTTTTATCTTTCTCTACTTTTCTCTCTTTTGCTGTCTTGTATCCATTCGGCCCCATTCAGCCAACTGTTTAAAGAAGTTTAACCCCATCCAGGTATCGCTTTCTTCCTGCGAGCGATATCGAGTCAGCATTGTATGGAGAAATCCGGCTTCGCCGGAGAAATTTTTCTATCGAAAAATGTACAAATTTAGCTTGCTGTCAAAACAAAATATATGTATATATGCTAGCTCGCTACCGCTCGCCAGGAAAATATTGACACCTGGATGGGAGTAAACTTCTTAAAACAGTAAGCTGAATTGGGCCGAATGGATACAAGCTATAGAGGGAGAGAAAGAAAAAAGCGAGGTGGGCTCCCTTAAGAAGTACAAATGAAATAGAGCTGAGAATTGCCTGGGGAATATACGCCAGCTCATCCCTGCGTTATATGATTCGCGATTCCCAGCCTTATTGCCGTGTGATGCAAGGGTGGGAATACGGTGCAGGGGGGAGGTGCAGGTACCGTTAGTGCGTGGCCTGGGTACACACGTTCTCTCACACACGCACACGCACACACACACACACACACGAAGAGTACTAACACACTCACACATATTCGTACACCTTGAGTACCGACACACATATTCTGTTCCGTACTATGCACATAGTTGGGTTGAGAATAATGGACTATATAGAAGTGTATTATTTGTTATAGTCTGTAACTGGGTCACACACACATACACATATATACACACACACACACACACACAAGCACACACACATACATACACACAGTTCCTATGTGTATAAAGATATTTATACTTATACACGTAACAAGACTGAAAAACCTAAAATCTTCCACGAGCATTTCTAAGTAACAACAAAACGATGTATGATTCCCCAAAGCAAGAGTACCGGTATATAGAAAAGAATGTCGATAAATGCAATACCGGTGCCCGCAAATAATGAAGCAAAAAGTACAAATCAATACATAAGCAAAATAAAACGAAATACGTACCGGTAAAATGTCAAGAAAGAAAACGAATCTGCAGAGCTACTATAAAGGTACGGTACCGTACTGGTAACGTAAGGCATTTTGGGTCAAACGTCCCTTGATTTCGGCCCTGTCACTCTTTCAACTCGGGGGAGGCACTCGCTACAGGCAGTTCTGCCTTTTGTCTCCCTCACTCACATTGGAAAAAAAAAAAAAAAAAAAAAAAAAACGCCGGTATATCAATAAAGATACACAAATACTAAAGGTAAACTCGCATAAAAAACACAAACAAACGAAATAACAAAAGTGAAGGAACATAACAAAAGTGAAGGAACATAACAAAAGTGAAGGAACATAACAAAAGTGAAGGAACATAACAAAAGTGAAGGAACATAACAAAAGTGAAGGAACATAACAAAAGTGAAGGAACATAACAAAAGTGAAGGAACATAACAAAAGTGAAGGAACATAACAAAAAGTGAAGGAACATAACAAAAGTGAAGGAATATAATAAAAGTGAAGGAACATAACAAAAAGTGAAGGAACATAACAAAAGTGAAGGAACATAACAAAAGTGAAGGAACATAACAAATGTGAAGGAACATAAAAAAAGTGAAGGAACATAACAAAAGTGAAGGAACATAACAAATGTGAAGGAACATAACAAAAGTGAAGGAACATAACAAAAGTGAAGGAACATAACAAAAGTGAAGGAATATAACAAAAGTGAAGGAACATAACAAAAGTGAAGGAATATAATAAAAGTGAAGGAACATAACAAAAGTGAAGGAACATAACAAAAGTGAAGGAACATAACAAAAGTGAAGGAATATAACAAAAGTAACTGCAGGAATCCATCAAGAAGTACACACACTAACCCAAGGAAATGCCTACCAAGAGGAAAACATGAATGGCCGAGAAAATGGGCACACCCGTTAGTCCAGGAAGGGAGGGAGGGAGGGAGGGAGGGAGGGAGGGAGGGGCACGACAGGAAAAACTAAGTGAGATTGGGGCACAGTTGCTTCTAGTAGTTCCTTTACCCTATCCCGTGTTAATGTTTGTTTATCTGGTTATGGGTGTTCCTTTACCCTATCCCGTGTTAATTTTTGTTTACCTGGTTATGGGTGTTCAGGAGTATTCTTTAGCCTATTATTATACACCCATTATTATCATTATACGCAACACCTAGGAAAACATCACTTCTCTAGTTACTTTAGAGCTACAGAAGGTATTGTAGGTCTTCAACACGATGATTTAATTTCCGTCATATTATGGTTAACACTAGACGATATTCACAGGGGTACATGCGATCTCAATCCTTCTGCATAGCATGGGTCTTTCTTAAACTGCATAAACTTGTCGAATATCGCCAAACTAAAAGTAGAAAAGGTGGCACCGTAATGAAGGGGTTAAGGGAGGGTGGGCGTATTGCTTTGCTTCTATCATTATATTTGGATGATTTTCTTTGTTTCCTCCCTATACCTCCATCAAGCTTAAACAAAAACCCCAAGACCCCCCTTCAGGATAAATGTGTACATATTTCGATAAAAAATGTCCCGGCCGATTCCTCTTATAGGCTTGCTATCGCTCGTCAGGAAAAATAATCGACACCTAAATTGCATGAAAGGTTTTAATATCGGCAAGAAAATGGGACGGAAAAAAAACATCGCCAAACTAATAGGAAAACGTTTTAAAATCTCAGAACCAATGGGGATAAACATGAGGGAAAAAGGGGTCCAGAAAAACCCCCAAAACAGATCCCTTTAAAGGCAGTTTGTCTATGACCTGAAAAAGTTATTTACAAAACTTTTAGTTTGTTCCCTAGACCTCCATCAAGCTTAAAATTACACCCCTTGAGTGCTTTTCAAGATAAATTTGTAATTTTTTTCGGTAGTATATTATATTGTATATGAGAGAGAGAGAGAGAGAGAGAGAGAGAGAGAGAGAGAGAGAGAGAGAGAGAGAGAGAGAGAGAGAGAGAGAGAGAGAGAGAGAGAGAGCGGGTATGTTTGTTATGGCACCTCTCCTTAAGAATAATAATACGGTTCCTCCCATGCAAGGTGCCCCCCCTCCCCCCCCCCCCCCCACACTCAGTCAACGACCCTCTAGTATTACCAGCATTGCATCATGTTATCACTCGTGTACAGTCGCGCTAATAAGTGATGTCTCAGTACCAAGTAGGTTTTGAGCAATAATTAGCATCAGCAAAATCTAAGCTTCATTTCTTCATATCGAGTGAAATATACAAACATGTTCCTACACTTACCCACCCTATTCAACATCTGACAGACATTAAAACAGCACAGAGCAAGCCAAACGTACTGATAGCCGAGCCATGACTTATTAGCGCGACCGTACAGACCCTCACAAAAATCTAAAGACCCCTTAACCCCTTCTGTACCGGCGACGTCCTTTTAACTTTATGCTGGCTACTATTAGACGATTGTATTCAGCTAAACATGGGGCTCCAGCAATTATCAGGCTTCGAACTATCTTAATAAACCCTTTTTACTACCACAAATCCTCCTTGAACTGCACAAAAGTCTAAATATAGCAAGACGTCACCGGTACAGAAGGGGTTAAGCCTATCAAAATCCGACTGTGCATTTCTGTTGTTTTCTGGCGATTAATAGGCGATTTTATTCAGGTTAGGAAGGTCATACAGTTTAGGAAGGATCTGTGGGAATTATGTGGGTAAAGGCTATCACCATTAAGGGGAGGTCTCCACTCGAGGGATTTTTTTCTCGACTCCTTTCTCCCTTATGTTTAGCCCCATTGCTTTTCTAATTTTAAGACGTTCGCCCCATTATTTTGACAAATATAAGAACTTTCGACCCATTTCTGTCAATTTTAAGACCTTTCGTGCCATTTAGGTGTCGATTTTATCCAGGCGAGCGATAGCGAGCCTGTAATTTAAGAGGAACCGGCTTTCAGCCGGGGACATTTTTCTACCGAAAAATTTACAAATTTCTCTTGAAAGGGGCTCAAGGAGGTGTAATCTTAAGCGTGGTGGACATCTAGAGACCAAACTAAAAACCTCCCCTTAACCCTCTAACTTCCATTATCCCATTGCTAATTATACTCCTCGACAAGATACACATACTGTAGAAGACGTGTCATGGTAGGGGGGGGGGGGGGAGGGGGGGGAGTTCTCACAGTGTGATTCTGGTTCTACAGAAACAGGTATTACCCCTTCGGTACCGGCGACGTCTTTTTGTTTATGTTATCCAAGCTACATTTAGACAACTTTATGCAGCTTAAGAAGGATGTATGGTAGCTAAAATAATCAACTGAGATAGTATGCAGCATTTTGAGTGATATAGAGTTTAGTAGTAATGAAAGGTGAACAGAGGTGGCACGGGCAAAACTATAGCATATAAGACAGCATTTGGATGAAGAGACTTAACAAACTAACAACAACAAAACAACCCCCCCCCCACCCATACACCCACCCACCCATACACACCCACCCACCCACGTACCCACACACCCTACCACACCCACCCACCCACGTACCCACACACACACAGTTGAAAGGTCACCCCCAGAGGCAAACCTCGGAGATTTTAGGATGAGGTCCATCAGAATGACCCCAAGGTGAATGAACTAAGCGAAGAAGGTACAGTCATAATCAGAGTTGTAGGTGGTAGTAGTGGTGATAATGGTGGTAGTAGTGGTGATAATGGTGGTAGTAAAGGTGATAATGAAGGTAATAGTGGTGATATTGGTGGTAGTAGTGGTGATAATGAAGGTAATAGTGGTGATATTGGTGGTAGTAGTGGTGATAATAGGGGTAGTAGTGGTAATAGAGGTAGTAGTGGTGATAGAGGTAGTAGAGATGATAGAGGTAGTAGTGGTGATAATGGTGGTAGTAAAGGTGATAATGAAGGTAATAGTGGTGATATTGGTGGTAGTAGTGGTAATAATAGTGGTAGTAGTGGTGATAATAGTGGTAGTAGTGGTGATAATAGTGGTAGTAGTGGTGATAATGGTGGTAGTATTGGTGATACTGGTAGTGGTAGTAGTGATTATAATGGTGGTAGTAGTGGTGATAATGGTGGTAGTATTGGTGATACTGGTAGTGGTAGTAGTGATTATAATGGTGGTAGTAGTGGTGATAACGGAGGTAATGGTTATAGTGGTAGTGGTAATAGTGGCAGTGGCAGTGGTCATGTAGTGATGAAGAAGGAAGAGGGTGGAGGAGGAAGAGGAAGAGGGTGGAGGAGGAAGAGGAAGAGAGGAGGGACGGGGCATTCCTGACCTACAAACCTCGGTCATGTCCCTCCCTCCTTTTATATCTCTCTCTCTCTCGCTCTCGCTCTCGCTCTCGCTCTCTCTCTCTCTCTCTCTCATTGCACTTACGAAATGCAACATGCAAAGATAAGAAGTGGAAGTAGAGTCATAAGAATAGAGGTTTCGCAGACTCTTTCCAGTTTTCACCCAAGATTATTTGCATACTCTATTCGAAAGCTTAGTGTATTCCTTGATCTATCCACATCTATCTGTCAATAATAGATGCTGTATTCATAAGACTATGTTTCTGTAATAGTAATCTTCTAAATAATATACTTTTTTTCAGGCACATATGTGTGCCTAGAAAGAGAGACAGATTGACAGACAAACACACACATAAATAAAGGTTGACATACAGGACGAGATAGATAGATACATAGATATATAGATAGTCACATGGATAGATAGATAGACAGAGAGAGAGAGAGAGAGAGAGAGAGAGAGAGAGAGAGAGAGAGAGAGAGAGATAGAGAGAGAATAAAGAAGTAAGTATTAAAGTAAAGAGAGAAGGCAGATGGCTGACACTGTTGGCAGACTGTCAAGGGAGTGTGACCTAGAGAGAGAGAGAGAGAGAGAGAGAGAGAGAGAGAGAGAGAGAGAGAGAGAGAGAGAGAGAGAGAGAGAGGGGGGGGGATATCTATGAATTATGGTAAGCTTTCAATGCTGTAATAACCATAAATATAAGTGATGTAAAGTAATAACCATAAATATAAGTGATGTAAAGTAATAACCATAAATATAAGTGATGTAAAGTAATAACCATAAATATAAGTGATGTAAAGTAATAAAACAAAAAGTGTAATATAAAGTTTTAAAACAAGACCCAATCTAAATGAAGCTACAGGAGAACATCGGTGGAAAAAGAAAATGGTATGCACGATACAAACAAGAGTAAATCCACAAGCAATTTGGAATAGAAGAGATACAAACACTAGCATAAACTGTAATAGAAGAGATACAAACACTAGCATAAACTGTAATAGAAGAGATACAAACACTAGCATAAACTGTAATAGAAGAGATACAAACACTATCATAAACTGTAATAGAAGAGATACAAACACTAGCATAAACTGTAATAGAAGAGATACAAACACTAGCATAAACTGTAATAGAAGAGATACAAACACTAGCATAAACTGTAATAGAAGAGATACAACACTAGCATAAACTGTAATAGAAGAGATCGAAGAGATACAAACACTAGCATAAACTGTAATAGAAGAGATACAAACACTAACATAAACTGTAATAGAAGAGATACAAACACTAACATAAACTGTAATAGAAGAGATACAAACACTAGCATAAACTGTAATAGAAGAGATACAAACACTAGCATAAACTGTAATAGAAGAGATACAAACACTAGCATAAACTGTAATAGAAGAGATACAAACACTAACATAAACTGTAATAGAAGAGATACAAACACTAGCATAAACTGTAATAGAAGAGATACAAACACTAACATAAACTGTAATAGAAGAGATACAAACACTAACATAAACTGTAATAGAAGAGATACAAACACTAGCATAAACTGTAATAGAAGAGATACAAACACTAGCATAAACTGTAATAGAAGAGATACAAACACTAACATAAACTGTAATAGAAGAGATACAAACACTAACATAAACTGTAATAGAAGAGATACAAACACTAGCATAAACTGTAATAGAAGAGATACAAACACTAGCATAAACTGTAATAGAAGAGATACAAACACTAACATAAACTGTAATAGAAGAGATACAAACACTAGCATAAACTGTAATAGAAGAGATACAAACACTAGCATAAACTGTAATAGAAGAGATACAAACACTAGCATAAACTGTAATAGAAGAGATACAAACACTAACATAAACTGTAATAGAAGAGATACAAACACTAGCATAAACTGTAATAGAAGAGATACAAACACTAACATAAACTGTAATAGAAGAGATACAAACACTAACATAAACTGTAATAGAAGAGATACAAACACTAGCATAAACTGTAATAGAAGAGATACAAACACTAGCATAAACTGTAATAGAAGAAGAGATACAAACACTAGCATAAACTGTAATAGAAGAGATACAAACACTAGCATAAACTGTAATAGAAGAGATACAAACACTAACATAAACTGTAATAGAAGAGATACAAACACTAGCATAAACTGTAATAGAAGAGATACAAACACTAGCATAAACTGTAATAGAAGAGATACAAACACTATCATAAACTGTAATAACCCGGAAATACACATGGATGAATATAATAACAGTAAGTTATAACAAAACCTGGACCTAAGCAAAATAGAAACACAAGCGCAATTAGCTAAACAACGCAATTAAAAACCTCTGGACGTAAGCAAAATACAAACACAAACAAACACAGCACAATAAAAACCAACGCAATTAAAACCTCTGAACCTAAGCACAATAAACACCAAAGCGCAATGAACTCACGACGCAATCACTCCAAAAGAAAAACCCACGAAGCGTAAGCCATAATACAACCCTGAACGCAGTGAACCCCAAACCAAGCACTATGAGGGTGAAACGAGCACAGGGTGTAAAACAGGAGAAATATTGTTTGAAGAATGGAAAGAATTACAAGAAAATTAACATGAAATAGCATTGTTTTGGCCAATTATCCTTTCCCAAGACATTATTTCAAGTAGGCTATACCTACACCCTTGTTTTATCTTTACATAAACTATGATAAAGACTAAAAGTAATGGACACTGGTTTCGTTTGACACCCTGATTACGAGCACTACACACACACACACATACAAGCGCACACCCACACACCAACACATACACCCACCAACACACACACACACACACACAGGGGTCAGGTACAACACAGTAAGGTCAACACGTACACCATGGTGGTACAACAATGGGTAATGTATTATGACAGCACTTCACTAAACGGCTTCTTTGGGTTGACTAAACGTTCCAATTCGCAGTGATTCCCTCACTACTCCCTCCTCTCTACTTATTTCCACATAGCTATTTTGATTAGTTCCTTTGCGTTTATCTTGTGTCGTCCCAGTTTTGGTTTGTATATTTTGCAAGTTTTACATTATAATATAATGTATGTACCGATCCAGCAAACATTTATTTGTACAATGGCGGTAGTAATACGTTTACCCTTTTACATTACAGGTTTGCTATCGCTCGCCAGGATTATAATATATATATATATGATAAGGATTTGGCCTACATTCAGTCGGTTTGGTAGTATTTGACCAGCTCACATCTAACTTAAGTTAACCTGACCATAACTTACTCCCACCTCTTGTCTGACCTTAACCTACATTGTCTAAGTGTGGGCGAGTGTGGAGGTGACCTCACATGAACCAGATATAACCTTACTTTAACTGGGTGAGAGACCAAGGGAGTTGAATAGGCTTCGAAATTAACCCCTTGAATACCAGCGACGTGTTATATTTTATTCTAGCTATATTTAGACGATTTTGTGCAGCTTAAGAAGGATTTATGGTAGTTAAAAAGGTTGGCTGAGATAGTTTGAAGCCTTATTATTGCTACAGGTACTTCCTAAGGTGAATAAAATCGTCCAATAGTTCCCAGAAAAGGATGAAAATTACGTCCCTGGTACTGAACGGGTTAAGGGGAGATTTCCACTCGAGGGATTTTTTTCTAGACCCCTTTCTCCCTCAAATTTAGCCCCATTGCCTTTGATATTTTTAGACGTTTGCCCCATTAGTTTGGCTATTTTAAGAACTTTCGCCCCATTTCTGTCAATGTTAAGTAATTTCGTGCCATTCAGGTGTCGATTTTTTCCTGGCTAGCGATAGCGAGCCTGTAATTTAAGAATACCCGGCCTTCGGCCGGGAAATTTTTCTACCCAAAAATGTACAAATTTATCTTAACAGGGGCTAAAGAGAGTGTAATTTTATGTTTGATGGAGGTCTAGCTAACAAACTAAAAACCTCCCCTTAAGAGACTAGAGTTCTGGTACAGCTTTTCATGGGTTGCAGAAAATGGTCTAATGATAGCCAGACAACGTGAACGTACGAAAGGGTTTGGATGGATGTAAAAGAGTTGGTGAGATTCATGACAGGTTTGGAGTACATGTTGTGTGTTGGTTTGGAGTACATGTTGTGTGTTGGTTTGGAGTGCATGTTGTGTGTTGGTTTGGAGTACATGTTGTGTGTTGGTTTGGAGTACATGTTGTGTGTTGGTTTGGAGTACATGTTGTGTGTTGGTTTGGAGTACATGTTGTGTGTTGGTTTGGAGTACATGTTGTGTGTTGGTTTGGAGTACATGTTGTGTGTTGGTTTGGAGTACATGTTGTGTGTTGGTTTGGAGTACATATTGTGTGTTGGTTTGGAGTACATGTTGTGTGTTGGTTTACTTAAAGGGAGCCCACCTCGCTTTTTTATCTTTCTCTCCCTCTCTCTCTTTGGCTTTTATCCATTCGGCCCCATTCAGCCTACTGTTTTAAAACTTTTACTCCCATCCAGGTGTCAATATTTACCTGGCGAGCGGTAGCGAGCCAGCATGTCTATATTTTTGTTTTGACAGTAAGCTAAATTTGTAAATTTTTCGACAGAAAAATGTCTCCGGCGAAGCCAGATTTCGCCATACAATGCTGGCTCGCTATCGGTCGCCAGGAAGAAATCGACACCTGGATGGGGATAAACTTCGTAAAACAGTTGGCTGAATGGGGCCGAATGGATACAAGCCAGAGAAAGAGAGAAAAGGAGAGAAAGATCAAACAAGCAGGTGACCCCCCTTAAAGATGATTGCATTAAACGAAGCCAAATTACATAATTATACTGAGACACCGGCTTCAAATATTGATTACTAGTCTGAGGTTGAAGTCGAAGATTTTGTATGAATATAAATATCAGGTTTGGACTTAAGGTTACGTGTTGTCTGTCTGTCTGTCAAGTTCAAGGTGGTTGTGGGAAACGTTTAATCTTGCAACAGCTGGCAACCCTCCGGTACCGTTAAGTTGGTCGTGACGTCACCGGTGTGTGTGTGTGTGTGTGTGTAATAATAATAATAATACTAATAATAAACGGTTATTGATAATTGCAGCCGTAGGCTGAAAATGTACAGAGGAACAGTTTTTTAGCTTAACTAACTTATATTATCTTATAATAAGGACCAAGGCATGAGGTAGTAAGAGCTGTTTGACGAGATCAATATTATTATCTCTTATGAATTTAATTACGTATGACTTCTGTTTTCTTTCTTTTCATTCTTTTCTCTTCTTTTTTTGTTTTCCATTTCCGTTCACCGTATTTAAGAAAGCTAGTGTTTACACGAGCACGTTTCCCGGCATTCATTTTTTTGGGGGGAGCAAGTATGTGTGTCTGTGTGTGTGTGTGTGTGTGTGTGTGTGTGTGTGTGTGTGTGTGTGTGTGTGTGTGTGTGTGTGTGTGTTGTACTATAAGGCGGATTCACATGAACACCTTTTATGGCAACTTTAGACTGTCAATATTTCGACACAATTAGGCTCTCTTTATCCGTTAGTAGCTAAGTTGTCGATACTTAATGGAAAAATATTAAGCTAATCTGTGTCTGCATCATATAAGGACCAAGTATATATAATTAGCACCATATATATCACTACAAAACCTTCAAAATAACCGAGAAATCATGATGGGAACTTCGCAACTTACCGTCAGTTGCAGAGAAACAGACTATAGACTAAAGATGGATGGTGTTAGCTGACTGAATGCTTGTAAAAATAACACTTAATTCAGGAGTTGCCGAGAAAAGATGCTGGTAAAAAGTGCTGTGTGAATCTGTGCTGAGTTTCCCTAAAGTACACATAGCCGCGAGTGCCTGTGTGTGTGTACTTACACTAGTTGTACTTACACTAGTTGTACTTACACTAGTTATATTTGCCGGAGTGAGCATGCTCATTAATTCCCGCCTCCCAAGATATGTTTGTCATACCGTGCTTTGAAACTATGCACTGATGGTGCGTGTGTGTGTGTGTGTGTGTGTGTGTGTGTGTGTGTGTGTGTGTGTGTGTGTGTGTGTGTGTGTGTGTGTGTGTTCAGTACAGCTATGGTAAACAATCTGGTCCTGCTTTCACAACTTTAGCTGCATTTACCTCCATTGATATAGACAAATTGTACTCCTTGACAAAACTGACCACTATGAGCATTGATTTTAAAGGGGAGACTGACCGTTTGTTTGGTCTATTAATTAATTTATTCATATATTTTTTAGTTTCCTCCCTAGACCTCCATCAAGCTTAGAAAAACACCCCCTAGATCCCCCTTCAAGATAAATTTGTAAATTTTTCGGTAGAAAGATGTTCAGGCCAAAGGCCGGTTCCACTTAAAAATGCAGGCTCGCTACCGCTCGCCAGGAAATAATCGACACCTAAATGGCACGAAAGGTCTTAAAATTGATAACGAAATGGGGCGAAAGTTGTTAAAATCGCCACCCTAATGGGACGAACGTCTTACAATCTCAAAACTAGTGGGGCTAAACATTAGGGAGAAGGGGGTCCAGAAAAACGGTCTGCCTCCCCTTAATTTGTGTTGAAGAGCTTACAATTGGATTGATTTTACTCTTCATACTAACAATAAATATTCCTCGACAAACTTGAAATCGATTGCCTTTAAAGTTTGTATTTTTTTGTTATGAATAATCTAACTATATTCCCTCCCAACACCAAACACCTCCCAATGACCCATTTTATTGATCACGGAGGAAGGACGCTACTATAATACATTTTGAAGAGAGAGAGAGAGAGAGAGCGAGAGCGAGAGCGAGAGAGAGAGAGAGAGAGAGAGAGAGAGGGGGGGGGGGGAGGGACTGTAAACCAAATAGTAGAACTGTCTTGATAGCGTAATGCATAGTGCGCGGAATATCGATATGAGTATCCTAGGTTCGAGTCCTTGGAGTGCCACATGTATTTGTTGATTTCATTAATTGAGTTTAGAGGTGAAGTTGGTTGGTGGGAAAAACATAATAATTCCAAGTGTTCTCTGAAGGTGGACCAGACTCAGGAACCCTTACGATTGACCGACTTTATAGTTGGGACACTTTACTTTTATTTTACCCCCGTTCCCACATTATTCAGTTAGTTTTGAGATTTTAAGACGTTCGCCCCATTTCTTTGTCAATTTAAAGACCCATCGTGCCATGAAGGTGTCGATTCTTTCCTGGTAAGCTATATCGAGCCTGCAATTAGGAGATGGATCTTAATCTACCAACAAATGTATAAATTTATCAAGAATGGGGGTCTTGGGGCTATTATGGGGGTCTTGGGGCTATTATGGGGGTCTTGGGGCTATTTATTAAAGCTTGATGGACGCCTACGGAGCAAACTAAAAACCTCGTAAGGGGGGATGGGCCGGTTTTCTGGACTAATTTCTCCCTCATCTTTAGCCCCATTAGTTTTCAGATGTTAAGATGTTTGCCCCATTAGTTAGTCGATTTTAAGACCTTCCGCCCCATTTCTTCGTCAATATTTAGACCTTTCGTGCTATTTAGGTGTCGATATTTTCCCTGACGAACGATAGTGAGCCTGTAATGTTGGAAGAACCGGCCTTAGGCCGGCACTTTTTTTCTACCAAAAAATGTACAAATTAATCTAGAAGGGGGATCTAATGGATGTTTTTTTTTTTAATTTGATGGAGGTCTAGAGAGGAAACTAGACAAAATAATGAATACATGCAAAAATCCCCCCAAAAGTGAACCATTTAAAACAAAATATGTGTCAATTCAATAAGAAGTTTTATAGGTATCAGTAAGTTGTCAGGCCGTACAAGAAACCTGATGTATTTTATTCCGAATATATCTTTCTAAAAAACGCTTCACTGCTTACATTTTGAACTTATTCAGTAGGATTACTTTTCAACATTATTATTGCTTGGTAGTACCATTAACCCCTTCTGTACCGGCACCGTCCTTTGAACATTATTCTGGCTACTATTAGACGATTTTATTCAGTTTAAAAAGGGCCTCCAGCAATTAACAGGCTTTGAAATATCTCATTTAACCCTTTTCACTACCACAGATCCTTTTTAAGCTGCACAAAATTTTCTAAATATAGCTAAAATAAACTTTAAGAGACGTCGCCGGTATCTATATATAATGGGTGATTTTAACGTAGCGCTAAGTAGTGAGCCAACTATACAGTATATACGTTGATATTGTGTATTATTATTCCTTTGCTTATGCGCGGTTCTTCCCTACCTGAAGGAAATCGTTTGGTAAATTTCCATAATTGCACCTATACGAGCTAAACAAAAAAATATTATTGTATTTAACAGGAAGGTACGACGAGGTAAGTGATGTGGTATAGGTGGCAATGTGCGGAAATGGATTATAAGGGCATTCCGCCCGCCTCCCTCAACTTTAGCCCCATTAGTTTTGAGAGTTTAAGACTTTCGACCCATTAGTTTTTTATAAGACCTTTCACTCCAATTCTATAAATATTAAGACCTTTCGTGCCACTTAGGCGAGCAATAATGAGCCTGCAATGTGGGAGGATCCGGCCTTCGGCCAAGGCACTATTGTATTTCGAAACAGGATCTTGAGGGTATTTTTGTTTAAGCTTGAAAGAGGTATAGGGACAAAATTAACACACACATATATATATATATATATATATATATATATATATATATATATATACATATACATATAAATTAATCTTATGTTCAATGATCCTTGACTTGAGCGTTGGCCGTCCATTCAGCCCTAGCCATAACATGGGTTGACACCACCGTTCATTCCAGACAATTTTATCCTCAACTCTCATGTGTCAGCTTCTGTAATACACTTTTATGAAAAAAAAAAAAAAAATACATATAGTGATGTACAGTCATGAGTATAAATAAAGTTACAAATTCGAATCTTTGAACCTTTATAGCCAAGTTATGAACCATCTAGGCTATAATAATGCATGGTCTCGTTTGCGTTCGATACTGATTCATATGGGTGTGTCGCCATTGACTATACTTTCAGTTAATTCATAGTTCACTGCACCTTGTCGTCCATCCATTGTTATGTTACGTTCTTTCTTCCACTCTAATGTTCTTGTTGTACGTTTCCGTTCATCGCAGCAAGTGTTTGAAATATGGTCTAATGCAATCTTTACAAATTTTCTTTAACACGATAACAGTATATACATCGCAGGAGGTGTTTGACATGGGCCTAATTCAATCTTTACACAACTTCTTTAAGTAACACGATAAAAGAACATAAGGAGAGCATTGACAATTAGTCATAATTTTGTAGAATGAAGCAAGTGAATATGGAAATGTCTCTTTACATCTAAACACATCCATTCGTTACATCAGTGAGTGAACATGCTTGCACAGTTTTCCATATTCTTCATTCTCAGTCTAAGTTCAATGGATCAATAATGCTAAAATAAATGAATTAATAACTTACCCGTTGCCACCATCGCACTTAGTATAATCCAGTATTTCATGTTTATTATCTTCTGGTCACCACCGCACAGAATAAATGTATCTACTGTACTTCCGTCCGTCTCTTCTCGTGTGTATGTGTGTGTGTTCGTCTAAGAGAGCCACCACGAGCGTCAACCTCTCTCCTTCACGTCTCACACGCTACTAGTTCCTCGTCTGCCAGGTGAGGCCGCTTTACCGCTATGGAGTAATGGTGTCAGGCGATAGCTTTAAGCCAGCACATATTTTCTCTGCCGATGACGTTGGCAACAGTGATATCGCATAAGCTTAGCCTCGGATATCAAGTGGAATAGTCTGTCAACATATGCAATTGAGTTTAGGGTTTTGCTTGACGGTGATAATTGCCTAAGAAAATAAAAACTGGATACCCGCCCCTCCAGTCATCAGTAGCTTTCACATGTCGCCGCTCTAGGGCTCATGTGATTGGCCAAGGAACCGTGACGTCACATCCTCCCTGCCTGCCGATTGGTCGGGAGATGTAAACACAAGTCAGTCTTTCCTCGCCTCTGATTGGTGACCCTGTTATGACGTCACGACCAGCACACGCTCCCCCTCGGAATGTGAAATATGCTTGTCAAAAGTATCTTAAAGACTGATTCGCACGAGCACTTTATCCGGCAACTTTCAATATGCAACTTTATTCTGCAACGTTTCGGGGTTCATTGAATTTGATATATTTGCAACTAGACTGAAGGTAAATTAGCTTAGATAGTAGTATTCTTAATATTAGAGGCAACCAGAACAGAGTTGATGAAAATATTTGCCGGGAAAACCCCTCGCGTGACTCCACCTTGATAGACTGAAGTACGAGTTTTGTAAAATCGTAAATGCTGGTAAATCACAACTTTCTAATTCGATGTTTTTATGCTAGGTCGACATTATGCCTTTCTAATAACATGACACAGAAGATTCAATGTTCGATTCCCTTCCCTTTCACATACTTGACAAAATGCTTATACAATTACTTAAGTTATATTTAGGAGGCCATTTTATGTAAGGAATCTGAACATTAATTTGACGTAGACTTAAGATTACCTATCTATTCATTTATTAGTTAATTAATGCATTTATGTAGTCTATTTGTTCCTTATATAATAATTATAAACAAAATACGATGATGGTGGAGAAATATAAAGTAACCCATTTAGTAGTAATTACATTGTAAAACGGTAAATGGCCAAAAGTTCAAGTCCGCAATAAACTTAACCTTCGTAATTCACACTACCCTACGCGTAATTATGTGGGGGCTAACGTGGACACACGCACATACCGGCACACACACAGAGGCACACACACACACATAATTATATACAAACATACTCTCTCTCGCTCTCTTGCTCTCGCTCTCGCTCTCGCTCTCGCTCTCTCGCTCTCTCGCTCTCTCGCTCTCTCTCCCCCCCCCCTTGAACATACATCCAAAAATGTGATGCTACTATGGGTTTCAGAGGCCGTGTTACATCGTTTTTCGGGAATAACTTATTAACAAACAGTTGGATCAGTATGATATTTTGCCAGAGCTAGTTTCACACCGTGCCCTAATTTTCGTCAATATAGTGCATTACCAAAAGTGTAGAATTAAGCCACTTGTCCCTGTGTCATGAGGTTAAAGTCACACCTGAATGACTAGGAATCGGATAAGGCTGCCGTGGCGTACCTGTGGAAACTACCAAACCATTATTGCTCCTCCATCAAACACGGTAGTTATCACCCACCACTCAACCCTACTATCGCCTTTACAATCAAGTTATGCCAATATAAAATACAATTATACAAAATGTATGTATATTTGTAAATATTTATTTGATATTGACAGATAACTTGAATTAAATCCACCTTTCCAACCCCCTTCTAATACCCACCAAACCACCCACTATAAATCCACGTCCAGAATCCGCCCTCTCATCCACCATCACTAACAAATATCCAACACACATTCAATATTTAACCCATTGAGTACCAGGGACGTTCTTTTTATCATATTCTGGCAACTATTAGACGATTTTATTCAGCTTAGGAAGGATCTCCAGCAATAATAAGGCTTCAAACTATCTCAACCAACCGTTTTAACTACCACAGCTCCTTCCCAAGCTGCACAATATCGTCTAAATATAGCTACAATAAAATATATAATACGTCGCTGGTACTCAAAGGGTTAAGGGGAAGGGAGTTTCTTTATTGGTAGATAAATATATTTATTAACTATTGTTTTAGTTTCCTTGCTAGGCCTCCATCAACCGTAAACATTTTTTTTTTTTTTTTTTTTTTTAAACAAAAATAAAAAATAAAAGATCCTCCTTCTAGATATATTGTACATTTTTCGGTAGAATAACGTCGGTTCATTCTAAATTACAGGATCGCTATCACTCGCCAGGAAAAATAGACACCTAAGTGGAATGAAAGTTATTGATATTGATAAAAACAATGGGACAAAAGTCTTAAAATTGACAAACTAATGGGGCGAACGTCTTAAGCTTTCAACACTAAATGGGGATAAACATGAGGGAGAAGGTCGTCCAGAAAAAGCAACTCCTCCCCCCCCCTTAACCCTTTGAGTACCAGCGACGTGTGTTCTATTATATTCTAGCTATATTTAGACGATATTATGCAGCTTAGGAAGGATCTGTGGTAGGTAAAAGGGTTGGTTGAGATAGTTTGAAGCCCTATTACTGCTAGAGATCCTTCCCAAGCTGGATAAAATCGTCTAATAGTTGCCAGAATATGATGAGAAGGACGCCCCCGGTACTGTAGGGGTTAAATCCAATGCCTCCAATATCCCTCTATCACAAAGCCACATACAGTATTGCCTTTGGATTACGTTATTATTATTGTATTATTGTTATTACATTACATGATAATATTCAAGGACACTAGTGCGACGTTATGAGAAACAATTTATTAGGGAAAATAGGCACCAATAGATTCGCCATATTTTTCTCCATATAGTCCGCATGGAGGATTTTCGTTATCAACAAATTGAAAAACACCCACTTCACAGACAAATACACCAACAATCTAAGTCAAAGCGGTGGTGTGGGGGCGGCAGCCCCCACCTATAATACTAGGATAGGTTAGGTAAGGTTGTTTGGTTAGGATAATGTCCTTTCAAAGGGGTATAGGCTAGTAAACACTAGGATAGCCTATACCCGGTCAGAGGTAAGAAGAAGAAGAAGAGTCTTGCAATAGTCTCCTTGAATGCTACCCATTACATTATTGCCCTGCCCTTCTAATCATCAATATCTGTGTTGAACAACCCGGTAATCCTAACCCTTTCATCATATTCTGGAGACTATTAGACGATATTTATTCAGCTTGGGAAGGACCTCTAGCAATGATAAGGCTTTAAACTATGTCAACCAATCCTTTTAACTACCACAGAGCCCTCCTAAGCTGCATAATATCGTCTATGTATGTATAGCTAGAATAACCTATATCACACGTCGCTGGTACTCAAAGGGTTGAGGGGGGATGGGCGTATTTATTTGCATATTTATTTAGCTTTTTATTATTGTTCACAGTTTCCTTCCTAGACCTCCATCAAGCTTAAAAAAACACCCCTAAGACCCCCCTTCAAGATATATAAAATGTCCCGGCCAAAGGCCAGTTTCTCTTAAATTATAGACTCGCTGTCGCTCGCCAGGAAAAAAATCGACACCTAAATTACATGAAAGGTCTTGATATTGGCAAAAAATAGGGTGAAAGATCGTAAAATCGCCAGACTATTTGGGGCAATCGTCTTAAAATTTCAGAATTAATGGTGCTAAACATGAGGGAGAATGGGGGCCAGAAAAGGCAATCATCGTCCCTTAATTAAGCGGTCAATTATTTGTTAATGATAGGAATAATGCAATGTAAGATAACCCGGGTTCGAATCCCGGTGGATCATATATACTTTAATTAATTTCATTGGGGGTGTTTGGTGTTGTGGTGAGATTAATAAAAATATAGAATATAATTATTAGCTATAATTGGAGATCATTTTATGGCGCACCAATAATCTGACTTCATTTCAAGACAAAAAAAAACAAAAAATATCCGACAGAATTTTGTGAAGAAAGATTAATTCGAGCCTTCTTTACTGGTGACGTCTTTTTACTGGTGACGTCTTTTTACTGGTCACGTCTTTTTACTGGTCACGTCTTTTTACTGGTCACGTCTTTTTACTGGTCACGTCTTTTTACTGGTCACGTCTTTTTACTGGTCACGTCTTTTTACTGGTGACGTCTCTTTCATTATTTTCTGGCTACTTTTAGACGATTTTATTCAGTTTAAAAATGGGCCTCCAGCAATTAACAGCCTTCAAACTATCTCACTTAACCCTTATTACTACCACTGATCCTTCTTAAACGCCATAAAGTCGTCTACATATAGCCAGAGTGAAATTGAAAAGACGTCGCCGGTACAGAAGGGGTTAACATTGATTATTTACATCCTCCCGTGAACAGGTACAAGCTAGGTAATCGAGTTAGTTTCCTCGGCATAGTATTTATTAACCCTTTCAAGCTCCAATACGCGTTTCTGTTTTCTTTTCTGGCTACTATTAGACGATTTTATTCAGATTAGTAACGGTATATGGAAGTCAAAGGGTTGGTTGAGATAGTATTTACTCCTTTTAATACCCACAGATCCTTCCTAAGCTTCATAAAATCGTCTAATGATAGCCAAAATAAACTGCTAAAACGCATCAGAGCTTCAAGGGGTTAAAATGTAAAACTTGCAAACTAAACAAACCAAAACTGGGACAATGACAATATAAAGTCAAATTAACTTATCAAAATCGCTATGTGCAAACAACGCTTACTAAAATGACATTTATGAAATAAAAGAACACAATCCACCACATAGGGTGTACATTACTACATGAGCAAGTTAATCAGTTTCCCAAGCAAACTAATCGCACACATAACAACGCACTATCGTCACGTTCAAGGAATTAGTCAATTTGGGAATTAATTCGTGGCCACCCCCTCTCGCTGATTATGACGTCTGGCAATACATAGATTAATAGATTAAGGGGAGGTTTTTAGTTTGGTCCCTAGATATCCTTCAAGCTTAAGATTACACTTCCATGAGCCCCTTTAAAGATAAATGTGTACATTTTTCGGTAGAAAAATGTCCCGGCTGAAAGCCGGTTCCTCTTAAATTACAGGCTCGCTATCGCTCGCCAGGATAAAATCGACAACTAAATGGCACGAAAGGTCTTAAAATTGACAGAAATGGGTTGAAAGTTCTTAAAATCGTCAAAATAATGGGGCAAACGTCTTAAAATTAGAAAAAAACAATGAGGCTAAACATGAGGGAGAAAGGAGTCAAGAAAAAAATCCCTCAAGTGGAAATCTCCCCAACTACATAATGTCCAGAATGTTTGTTTTTTGTTCTTCAAAGAACACATAATTATACATTCTTCAGAATAATTTGCGTTGGAAGTACAAATAACTACCTAATTTGAAAATATATATCATATATCAAAGACAAGTAATTTGATTAAGTTATTAATCCTTTGAGGATTATGAAGCGTTTTGACAATGCATTTTGGTTATTATTAGACGATTTTACTCAGCTTACGAAGAACTTGTGGTATTTAGACTTAATTACGAAGAACTTGTGGTATTTAGACTTAATTACGAAGAACTTGTGGTATTTAGACTTAATTACGAAGAACTTGTGGTATTTAGACTTAATTACGAAGAACTTGTGGTATTTAGACTTAATTACGAAGAACTTGTGGTATTTAGACTTAATTACGAAGAACTTGTGGTATTTAGACTTAATTACGAAGAACTTGTGGTATTTAGACTTAATTACGAAGAACTTGTGGTATTTAGACTTAATTACGAAGAACTTGTGGTATTTAGACTTAATTACGAAGAACGTGGTATTTAGACTTAATTTAGATAGCGTTTAACCCTTTGATTGCTGGAGACCCTTCCTAAGTCGCAGAAACTCGTCTAATGGTACCCAGAATAAACTAAACGATGCGTCATTTAAATACGTAAACAATGCGTCCTTATGTACTTAAACAATGCGTCCTTAAATACTTAAACAATGCGTCCTTAAGTACTTAAACAATGCGTCCTTAAGTACTTAAACAATGCGTCCTTAAATACTTAAACAATGCGTCCTTAAATACTTAAACAATGCGTCCTTAAGTACTTAAACAATGCGTCCTTAAATACTTAAACAATGCATCCTTAAGTACTTAAACAATGCGTCCTTAAGTACTTAAACAATGCGTCCTTAAATACTTAAACAATGCGTCCTTAAGTACTTAAACAATGCGTCCTTAAGTACTTAAAATTTTATAACTGAATATTTTGCTATTTTCAGATCCTCCATTAATCGCAGAAAATCGTCTAATGGTAACCTGAATCAAAACGATTAACAGATTAAGGGGAGTGACCTGCTTGTTGTATCTTCTTTTCTCTCTTTCTCTGGCTTGTATCCATTCGGCCCCATTCAGCCTACTGTTTTAAGACGTTTATCCCCATCCCAGTGTCTATTTCTTCCTGGTGAGCGATAGCGAGCCAGTATTGTATGGAGAAATCCGGCTTCGCCGGAGAAATTTTTCTATCGAAAAATGTATCAAAATTTAGCCTGCTGTCAATTTTGCTTTTTAAATATGCTGGCTCGCTACCGCTCACCAGGAAAAAATCGACACCTGGATGGGGATAAACGTCTTAAAGCAGTAGGCTGAATGTGGCCGAATGGATACAACCCATAGAGAGAGGCAGAGAGAGAGAAAAAACCCCCGAGGCAACTGTATATAATTCTCTAAGGCACAGCTAACCGTACTTCATTTTTGGAAGCACAGCATCGATGAAGAGCCATGGTGTGTATGTACGGTCGCTGTAATAAGTCATGTCCCAGCTGTCATTACGTTTGGCTGGCTCTGGGCTGTATTAATGTCTGTCAGATGTTGCATAGGGTGGGTAAGTGTAGGAACATGTGCGTGTATTTCACTCGATATGAAGAAATGAAGCTTAGATATTGCTGATACCAATTAATGATCAAAACATACTTGGCGCCGAGACATGACTTATTAGCGCGACTGTACGGCTAATACGTGCAGGTGTACACAAGTTATGAACGGGACGTCTGGAGTGTACGGAACGTGCTGTACGGAAGCCCGCACCAGCACGTGAGCACACAAATCACGGACATCCATCGTTAAAAGTTGTATAGCGGGCGATAGGAAGGTGAAGGGGGGGGGGGGGGGAGTGGTGTGTGTGTTGGGGGTGGAGGTAGTGATGTGTGTATTGGGGGTGGGGGTGGGGGGGGGTCGAACGTGGAGGGAATTAAACGGTTATTGTGGGGGGAGGGGGGGGGGGGGAGGGGGGCCATGGATGCGTGGGAGGTGAATTAGGTCGGGGGATGTATTAGTGTGGGAGTGGATTTGTGTAGTGGTGAATTAGTGGGAGAGGCGAGATGTATGAGGTGAATGTGTGAGAGTAAGTATAATTATGTATTGTGAATTAGTGGGAGAGGGGATATGTGTGAGGTGAATGTGTGAGAGTAGATTTGTATATTACTGAATTAGTATGAGAGAGGAGCATCGTGTGTGAGGGTGGGTTTATATAGAGATGCTTATGTGTACACAGTATGAGGTGGTAGGAGGTTGATGGCTGAGTATGAGGTGGTAGGAGGTTGATGGTTGAGTATGAGGTTGAGTAAGAGGTTGATGGTTGAGTATGAGGTTGAGTAAGAGGTTGATGGTTGAGTATGAGGTTGAGTAGGAGGTTGATGGTTGAGTATGAGGTGGTAGGAGGTTGATGGTTGAGTATGAGGTTGAGTAAGAGGTTGATGGTTGAGTAAGAAGTTGATGGTTGAGTTTGAGGTTGAGTAAGAGGTTGATGGTTGAGTATGAGGTTGAGTAAGAGGTTGATGGTTGAGTATGAGGTTGAGTAGGAGGTTGATGGTTGAGTATGAGGTTGAGTAAGAGGTTGATGGTTGAGTATGAGGTGGTAGGAGGTTGATGGTTGAGTTTGAGGTTGAGTAAGAGGTTGATGGTTGAGTATGAGGTTGAGTAAGAGGTTGATGGTTGAGTATGAGGTTGAGTAGGAGGTTGATGGTTGAGTATGAGGTGGTAGGAGGTTGATGGCTGAGTATGTGCCCGAGTGGCCTTGAACAAAATATTGATCGCAGGCAGGAAGAAAGAGACATGTAGGGAAATTAGATAAACAAAAGCAATGGTGATAGGAAATGAAGAGGTGGAGAAAAACTGAGTGTATTCCATCAATTGCCAAAATAATATATAATGTGTAACCTGTTCATATTCCTCTGAGCATGGTGTCAGTGAAGCAATAAATGTATTGTACCATACCTTAAGGGGAGATTTCCACTTGAGGGATTTTTTTCTTGACCCCTCATGGTTAGCCCCATTGCTTTTGAGATTTTAAGACGTTCGCCCCATTAATTTGGCGATTTTAAGAACTTTCGCCCCATTTCTGTCAATTTTAAGACTTTTCGTGCCATTTAGGTGTCGATTTTTTCCTGGCGAGCGATAGCGAGCTTGTAATTTAAGAGGAACCAGCCTTCGGCCGGGAAATTTTTCTACCGAAAAATGTACAAATTTATCTTGAAAGGGGGTCTAGGGGGTGTAATGTCAAGCTTGATGGAAGTCTAGCGAACTAACTAAAAACCTCCCCTTAAGCCACACATATCTCTTAAGATAAAGTGAACTATATCATTATTATTTTTTGTAAAACATTCTGATAACATATAATACATTCATTCACTTTATCGGAACTCTCAAATACATTCCACTTGCAGATATTATATTGTTATTATGCTTCACTGCACTTATTTCACTTATTAATTGTAATGCCTATGTATATTTTTAGCCTACTTAGCTGCCATATGTTTATAAACCGTATCTTATTATTATTATTATTATTATTATTAGTGCAACGGAGCATGACTGAATGCAAGAGAGTATGATGGAGTCGAACAGAGTTGTTAAGAGCCGGAACGAGGTGTTAGGAGTCGGAACGAGTTGTTAGGAGTCGCAAGGAGTTGTTAGAAGTCGCAACGAGTTGAAATCGAGTTTAACAAACTTTTTGAATTCGAGACTGAAATTTTAAAAGTTTGAAATTTTTCGCACTGGCCTGGAATGGGACAAACTCAGTGGGGTGCTACAGACTATGCAGGGGTAGAACGGAATATCTCCATAGCGAGTCCATTCAGAATCGCTACGGTACTCTCTTAAGGGGAGGTATTTAGTTTATTCCCTACGTTTTCATCAAGCTTAAAATTACCCTCCCTAGACCCCCTTTCAAGATAAATGTGTACATTTTTCGGTAGAAAAATGTCCCGGCCGGAGGCCGGTTGCTCTTAAATTACAGGCTCGCTATCGCTCGCCAGGAAAAAATCTACACCTAAATGGGACGAAAGGTCTTAAAAGTGACATAAAAGGGGTGACACTTCTTAAAATCGCCAAACTAATGGGGCGAACGTCTTAAAATTTCAAAAGCAATGGGGCTAAACATGAGCGAGAAAGGGGCAAAGAAAAAAATCCCTCAAGTGGAAATCTCCCCTTAAACTCCGCGCCCACCCCATTGAGCTGAACTAATCCATTATGTGGTTTTACATCACGCAGCTTTTTCATTGTCATCATAGTTAGGCCGATATCACACCAGTGTTTTTCCCTTAACCCCTTTGGCACCGTGACGCCTTTTTACCTTCAATGCTGGCTAATATTAGACGATTGTATGCAGTTGAAGAAGGACCTATGTTACTGAGAGGCTTCATTGAGATCGTATTTACCCATTTGAGTTGTAGTGGTAGATTACAAAACTACAGAAAATCGTCTAATGGTAAGCAGAACATTATGACAATTACGTAATGGTGATTGGTGGAAGGGTTAACTTTATCAGCAACACTGGTCTGGCAGCTTCGTAAGAATAATGTAACGTAAATTAATCCCTTCTGTACCGTCGACTATGTAACGTTAATTAAGGGGGAAGAGTTTATTTATTGGTCGGTTTATTTATATAGTTATTATTATTATTTTAGTTTCCTCCCTATATTTCCATCAAGCTTAAAAAACATCCCTATGATCCCCCTTCTAAACATCCCTATGATCCCCCTTCTAAACATCCCTATGATCCCCCTTCTAAACATCCCTATGATCCCCCTTCTAAACATCCCTATGATCCCCCTTCTAAACATCCCTATGATCCCCCTTCTAAACATCCCTATGATCCCCCTTCTAAACATCCCTATGATCCCCCTTCTAAACATCCCTATGATCCCCCTTCTAAACATCCCTATGATCCCCCTTCTAAACATCCCTATGATCCCCCTTCTAAACATCCCTATGATCCCCCTTCTAAACATCCCTATGATCCCCCTTCTAAACATCCCTATGATCCCCCTTCTAAACATCCCTATGATCCCCCTTCTAAACATCCCTATGATCCCCCTTCTAAACATCCCTATGATCCCCCTTCTAAACATCCCTATGATCCCCCTTCTAAATTGATCTGTATATTATTCGGTAGAAAAATTAAGCCTTTCTCCTCCAAAAGTACAGGCTCTCTATCCCTCGCCAGGGAAAACCCAACACCTAAATGGGACGAAAGGTTATAAATCGCCAAACTATTAGGCCGAACGTCTTACAAACTAATTGGGCTAAGCATAAGGGAGAAGGGAGGCCAGAAATTTTACAATCAGCTGAAATAAAACAGCATAGTTTGCGATACCCATGCAAAAAATCCCAGAAATGTTGCTGGAGAAAATGTTGACCATCAATTAATATTGTCGATAGATCTTTTTCCTTTTCCTTTAGCTTCCTTCCTTCCTTCTTTCATATATATACGATTCCTCCTCCTTCTCTCCTTCCTTCTTTCATATAATATACTATTCCTCCTCCTTCCCTCCCTTCCTTCTCTCCTTCCTTCTTTCATATATATACTATTCCTCCTCCTTCCCTTCCTTCCTTCCTTCTTTCATATATATACTATTCCTCCTCCTTCCCTCCCTTCCTTCTCTCCTTCCTTCTTTCATATATATACTATTCCTCCTACCTCCCTTCCTTCCACCTTTCATTCCTTCTTTCATATATATACTATTCCTCCTCCTTCCCTCCCTTCCTTCTCTCCTTCCTTCTTTCATATATATATACTATTCCTCCTACCTCCCTTCCTTCCACCTTTCCTTCCTTCTTTCATATATATACTATTCCTCCTTCCCTTCCTTCCTTCCTTTTTTCATATGTATACTATTCCTCCTCCTTTCCTTCCTTCCACCTTTCCTTCCTTCTTTCATATATATATATACTATTCCTCCTACCTCCCTTCCTTCCACTTTTCCTTCCTTCTTTCATATAATTATACAGTATACTATTCCTCCTCCTTCCCTTCCTTCCTTCCTTCATTCCACCTTTCCTTCCTTCTTTCATATAATTATACAGTATACTATTCCTCCTACCTCCCTTCCTTCCACCTTTCCTTCCTTCTTTCATATGTATACTATTACTCCTCCTTCCCTTCCTTCCTTCCTTCCTTCCACCTTTCCTTCCTTCACTCTCACTCTTCCTTCCTTCCTTCTTTCTTTCTTTCCTGCTCGTGTGTGATACCCCATTGCATTACCTGATCCATGTCCCTTTCTGTATAGGGGACATCCTGTACATTATATTTTGGCAAATAGTAGACGATATTTAGTCAGTTTAGGAACGATGTGTCCCAAACAAAAGGCTACATACTGTATCAATTAATCCTTTTAGCTATCATATATCCTTCCTTATCTTCATGAAATCGTCTAAATGTAGCTAGAATAAAAAAAAAAAAACCGTCACCGGTATAGAAAGGGATACTGTAACCGTATACTTAAGGTGAATTGATATGTAAATGAGAGTATGCAAATATACCTTTTCTAGTAATTACCTCGCAGAAAGAACGTCTCTAATAAATGTTTTGAAATACTTAATGAAAATCAATATAAAATCCAAAGATATATATATTGGACGCTTGATTAAACACACACGTCATCGTGAAGAGAAAGGAGAGGCAAGTAAAGAAAAAGTATTACACTAAATATTATCGAACACCGTCATGAATTACGTGAGGGACTGGCGTTGGCATAGAATGACTTGATGATATTTTAAGAGAATGACATCGACATCTTAATCCTTCCAGTGGTTTTCATGATTTGCTTGGCTTATCATTCGACGATTTTACTCAATTTACTATATATATACCGGTATATATATATATATATATTTACTGTATTGGAAGGTAAATCCTACTTGTGGAAAGTTAATTCCATACCAAGTCGTAGGACCCATACAGTATATGTTTCAGAGTAGAGTACACCACAAGGGATTATTAATCACCATCTCGATATACCTTTTGATTCCCACAGATTCTTTCTAAACTGAATAAAATTAGTTAAATTATAGCAAAAAATAAAAATAAGATAAATATAAAAATAAATAAATAATAATAATAATAATAATGATCATAAAACAAAAGGAGTCATCCAACTGATAGAGATAAGATACGACGTGAAGACTATTATCCACGCGACGGTACACATGTAGGGAGAAGCATATTACAAAGGAAAGTAGGAGAGACGCGGAAACTACTCTACCATTACCTAGAAATCCGGGAGAAAAAACTCGCATAACAAAGCCACCCCAACATCTTCCACTCTCTCTCTCCAACGACCATTCTCCCATCTCAACACTCTTCGAAAAGTAGATAAGAGGTGCCGGTGTAAAGGCGTATCCCACAATACCTTCACCTGGCCACTCCAACAAATTTCAAACTCTGCGTGTCCAGGCATTTTAGCTCGAACGTCCCTTGATTTCGCCCCTGTCACTATTTGAAATCTGGGGGAGGCACTCGCTGCAGGCAGTTATGCCTTTTGTCTCTTCCATTCACATATAAAACAAAAAATAAAAAATAAAAAAATAAAAAAACAGTTTCCTCTCTTCTCCCATTTCTACACTCTTCAGAAAATAAGAAAAGTAGAAAGTAGCTACGATGTGCCGTTGTGAAGGCTTATCCCTGAATACCTTCACCTGACCTGACCTATCACTAAGATGGCGGCATTATCAGCTTACTCTGGGGAAAACTACATTATTTTACTCAGCTTAGTTTGGACCTCTAGAAACCAAGGGAAAAAATTTAAAATCTATTTGCATAGACTCATTGATTTTCGCACAGCTCTTCTAGTTGTACCAAATCGTCTACTGGCAGCCTGGATATAAGGAAGAATAGGTTTATAGTACTGAAAGAGTTAAGGGGAGATGGGCCGTTTTCCTGGTCCGCCTTCTTCCTCATGTTTAGCCCCATTAGTTTTCAGATTTGTAGTAGTTCACTAGTATGACGATTTTAACACCTTTCGCCCATTTCGTTGTCAATTTTAAAACTCTTTGTGCCATTTAGGCGTCCATTTATTCCTGGCGAGCGATAGCGAGCCTGAAATTTTAAGAGGAACCAGCCTTCGGCCGGGACATTTTTTTACCGAAAAATGTACATACTTATCTTGAAGGGGGTCTAGAGGGTGTTTTTCTAAGCTTGATGGAGGTCTAACGAGGAAACTAAGAATTAAAGGGAATAGATAAAAAAACAAAAAAAAACAAAAAAAAAAACCCCGGCCCATCTCCCCTTAATATGTCCGAGATATTACCCCGCGAGGCAGTACACATGTAGAGAGGCGCATATTAGCGAGGAAAGCAGGAAGGACGCCTAAAGTACTCCGTCATTAAGTAGAAATCCCAGGGAAGAAAACATTAGAAACCCCTTCATTAACATAGGCGGTACCAGTGGCGATATTCTTGATCTCCACCCAAGCGAGTTATTTGATTGATTTATTTATTTAGAGAGCGGAAGCTGTTGGAGTGGCTTTGTTATGTGTGTTACTTACTGTATTCTCTTCCATACATAAGCCCATGGAGGGGATACAAACTCACATAGGCAACTGTACTTCATCTTGGTAGGATAAAGAAGAAGTTAATATCTGACCTCCACGGGGGCCTTAGAACCGGAAGTTGTGTATGCTCCCTGTCATCATTATCTTGGCTGCTGGACTGGAAACTACTCAACCACAACCAACAGTCTCCCTCAATAGTACTGACAGGTCTACACTAGTTCAACTATGGAATTATCTTTATTGACAACAAATCTATAAGCGAGAACTAATTCTATATATTCAAAATTTGATGAGTTTCCTAAGCTCAAAAAAGAGAGAGAGAGAGAGAGAGAGAGAGAGAGAGAGAGAGAGAGAGAGAGAGAGAGAGAGAGAGAGAGAGAGAGAGAGAGAGAGAGAGAGAGAGAGAGAGAGAGAGAGATAATGCGGGTGGGGTGGGGGGGTGGGGGGGAGGGGGGTTGGATGGGGGGATATCAACACCAAGGAAAATTGCAGCTTAAGCTCGGTTCACACATGCACGAATTAACGTCACGTCCGTCCCCGACCAAGAAAATAGGCAGGACGGCATCAATCTGGAGGCCCCATGTGGCCACGATGGCCACTAGGGCCGTTCCAACGTTTTTTTGCTGGGACACCCACGAGACACACACTAACACACATGGAAGCAGTCGTTGTCTAGACACCCCGACGACTGCTCCCGTGTGTGTCCGTGCGTGTCCTGTGGGTGTCCCCGACATAACACGTTTTCTGGCAGTTGCCCCGACCCACACACACGGACCATTTTATGCCTCACAAAAAGGACGCCGCCTAGGCACGGCGAATTAAGGGGTCTGGGATTTCCCGTCCGTCCCGGCCCCTTAATTCGCCGTGCCTAGGCGGCATCCTTTTTGTGCAGCATAAAATGGTCCATGTGGGTCGGGGCAACTGCCAGAAAATGTGTTCTGTCGGGGACACCCACAGGACACACACGTCGTCTAGACGCAGCCTGGCGGCGTCTAGACGACGACTGGCGGCGTTTAGACGACGATTAACGGGATGAGAACGGCGGCAAAAATAATGTTGGAACGGCCCTAGTGGCCATCGTGGCCACATGGGGCCTCCAGATTGATGCTGTTCTGCCTATTTTCTTGGTCGGGGGCGGAAGTGACGTTAATTCGTGCATGTGTGAACCGAGCTTTACAGCAAGACACGTTTTAATTTTGTATGAATCACTGAATTAAAGATGGAATTATAACGATGGGATGCAGCTCTTAGGCCGGACTGAACAAAATATAGCATACAAGGTACTGTATATAATTAGTTGATCTTTTAAGGGGGGTCACCGTTTTTTTTTTTTTAGCTTTCTTTCCTTTTCTCTTTTTCCCTGGCTTGTATCCATTCGGCCCCAACTGTTTTAAGACGTTTATCCCCATCCAGGTGTCGATTTCTTCCTGGCGAGCGATAGCGAGCCAGCATTGTATGGAGAAATACGGCTTCGCCGGAGAAATTTTTCTATCGAAAAAATTACAACATTTAGCTTGCTATCAAAACAAAAATATATACAGTATATACTGGCTCGCTACGCTCGCCAGGAAATTATTGACACCTGGATGGAGGTAAAAGTCTTAAAACAGTAGGCTGAATGGGGCCGAATGTATAGAAGCCAAAGAGAGGGAGAGAAAGAGAAAAAAAGCGGTGGGTTCCCTCAACAATATAGATTTATCAGTGGAAAGCCAAGATACGATGTTATTTTCATTCCCAGTTAGGCCGGTATCACACGAACGCTTTTTCCCTCGACATTTATCCTCAACACTGGTCTGGCAGGTTATGAGGTCAACATTAAAAATATTTCGGTTACCTAAATTCATCTATCACCAGTCTAGTTTCCGATACCAGTGCAAAATATGCCAGAAATGTTGGCAGAAAATGGTTGATTATCGAATATTGACTGTAAAAGCTCTCGTGTGATACCGGTTTTACATTGGAGTACAAAGGAAAGCAAGCAGCAACATATTTTATGATCCTTCCGAGTCTGTTTGTATCTAACTACCGGAACTAGATGTAGAAGTGAAAAGACGGCAAATAAAGGACAGGATTTATCTTTTCCTTGCAGAAGTGATAAACTGACATGGTGCTCGACAGAAAAATAGAATATCTTAGAACTAACTTACAAACTTTCAAAAGGGTAATTTGTGCCCTTCAGACTAATTCGTAAACAAATTTAGAAATTCTCCATCGAAAAGTAAGAGCTTTGTTAATTAATCCTTTGAAGATTGTGACTCATTGTCACAGTTTATTCTGGCTCTCATTAGACGATTTTAACGAGTTTAAGAAGAATCTGTGGGAATCTTAAACAAATTTAAAACACGCGGTGAATTACCTATGATAACGCTCTTCAAATCTCTAGTGCTACCGCGGCTTGAATACTGTAGCATATTAACATCCCCATACAAAGCAGGTGAAATAAATTACTTAGAGTGTGTACAAAGAAATTTCACTTCGCATATAAGTTCGATAAAACATCTACACTACTGGGAGCGTTTAAGAGCACTGAATCTGTACTCACTGGAACGTAGAAGAGAACGTTACCTAATAATATACACGTGGAAAATCGCAGAGGATTTAGTACCAAACCTACATACTCCGATAGTCATGAAATTCAGTGATAGGAGAGGCTGGGAATGTGAAATCCCCCGGATGAATAACAGGGGTGCTATGGGCTCTCTGCGAGAGGGCTGGTTATCACACAGAGGCCCACGTCTCTTCAACAAACTCCCACGGCGAGTAAGAGACATGAGGGACGTCTCGTTAGACAACTTCAAGAGAGCCCTTGATGTCGAACTGCAAAAAGTGCCAGACGAGCCCATCCTCGCGAGGGAGCGAGCTGTCGCTTCAAACAGTCTACTACACCAAAATCACCACCCATAACGAGGGGCGCCGCGCTCCTTGGTGCCGCTAGAAGAGTGGCGAACACATCAAAAGTAAGTAAGCAAGTAAGTAGTCATATGGGGAAAGACGATCTCAATAAACCTTCTGACTTCCATATACCCTTCCTAATCTGAATATAATAGTCTAACAATAGCCGGAAAACAGTAAAGAAATGCGTACTGGATCTCGAAAGGGTTAAGATGGATCGCGAGTAAAGCATAGGGTGTGGCTTCTTTGGAGGAAGGGGGGGGGGGGGATAGGGGGTAATTAAAATATAAAACTTGAAAACTAACTCAAAAGTAACTATTCAAATTTATACAATGAACTCATTATAATTAAAAACTATCGAAACGACAACACACAAAACAAAATCTATATGTGGAAAACTGCATTTAAATTTATCGGATATAAACTTTGAAAACAGGAAACTTATAATATCCACATAATCTGGTCCCCTGTCTCCCTCATGTTAAGGCCAATTAGATTATAGTTTACGACTTCCGGCCCTTTAGTTTGACGATTTTAAGACCTTTCACGGTGTTAATTTTTCCTGCCGAGCGATAGCGAGCCTGCAATTTATGAGCAACTGGCCTACGGCCGGGGTCTTTTTCTACCCGAAAAATGCACAAATATATCTCGATAGGGGGAATTGAGGGATTTCTAAAAGCTTGATGAAGTCCTTGGGAGTAAACTGGGAAAAAAAAAAAAAAAAAAAAAAAATATACAAAAAGTGCCGAGTTACTCATCCGTATCTATTGCAGTTACTGTCAAATACATTGCTTGTTTTTGTTTTATATATAAACAAACTTAATAAATTTATCCATATCGATTAATAGGATAAAATCAAGTATGCAAATTGCGCCTATAACCCCTTCAGCACCATGACGCCTTTTCACCTATGATTCTGGCTAAAACTAAACGACTGCATGCAGTTTAAGAAGGACCCACGTTACTAAGAGGGTTATGGAGATCGTATTTACCCATTTCAGTCGTATAGGCAGATTGTAGACTTAAGAAAATCGTCTAATGGTAACCAGAATATGATGACAATTACGTAATGCTGGTGAAGGGGTACAGGGGGGGATGGTTGTCTGTATTGGTTGATTTATTTATTATTAGTTTCAGTTTTCTCCCTAGACCTCCATCAAGCTTAAACAAACATCGCCAAGAAACATCTAGATAAATGTGTACATTTTTCGGTAGACTAATGTCCCAGCCGAAATTTCCTCCTAAATTTCAGGATCGCTATCGCTCGCCAGGATAACATCGACAACTAAATGGCACGAAAGATCTTAATATTGACAAAGAAATGGGGTGAAAGGTCTTAAACTCGCCACCGAACGTCTTAAAATCTGAAAGCTAATGGGGCTAAACTTGAGGTAGCAGGGGGCACAGAACTCCCCCGAACCCCCTTTAGTAATCTATCCTTTAACCCCTTCTGTACCGGTGATGTACTTTTCATTATATTCTGGCAACTATTAAGCGATATTGTTCAGCTTAGAAAGGACGTCTACCCATTAAGAGGCTACAGACTATCTTAATTGATCCTTTTAGCTACCATACAACCTTCCTAAGCTTCATAAAATCGTCTAAATGTAGCGGAAATCAAATAAAAAGACATCGCCGGTTCAGAAGGGGTTAACACTTAGGTATTTGACCAAATCAATTTACCGCTGTCTGTCGCATGACAACCTTTTTATTCCCTTCTGGCTAATATTAGACGATTTTATTCAGCTTACAATTGAACTCTAGACACCTCTGCGTCATTCTAAGCTACATAACATCGCCTACTAATAGCCAGAATATAGAGGAGATAAAAACAAATAAAAAAACATAAAACAAATAGAAAAAGGGAGATGTGCCTGAGCAAATAGATAGATAGATAGATAGATATAGATATAGATAGAGATAGATAGATAGATAGATAAAGGAGAAAGGGGCCATCGTATTGGAAGAGTTAACCGTATCTAACCGGGGTTGGTCTTTTTGGAACACCCATGTTTCACCCAATTAGTTTGGCGATTTTAAGAAGTTTCGTCCAATTCAGGAATCGATATTTCTGTGCGCGCAAGAGCTAGCCCAGAAATAGGAGAAATCAGCCTTCGACCAGGACATTTTCCCACTGGTAATTGAAAAGAAAAATAGTTTGAAGGGGGGTGAGGGGGGGGGGGTCTGTTTAACTTGAAGCGGGTCCAAGGAAGCGTTAAGTTAACTACCGTAAAATAAACAATAAGAAACCATCAATAATAATTGAAGCAAATCACCGATATTAACACCTCATTAAGCTCAGCCGACGTCTCTCTCTGTGTGTGTGTGTGTGTGTGTGTGTGTGTTTGTGTGTGTGTGTGTGTGTGTGTAGAGGGGTCGGAGGGGGAGGGGGGGATGTGTGATATGTGTGTGTCTTATACGGTACCGTCACTCAATCTTGCGAAAAAAAATAGGTAAGTGTGTACTAAATCTCCGTTTTCTTTTATGGCTCCGCTCCACAAAGAAAATGAAAACTTTAGGGGTAACATACCTACACATGTTCGGGGAAGCGTTAAGTTAACCACCGCATAAGAAACAATAAGAAACTCTTAATAATAACGAAACCAAATCATCGATATTAACACCTCATTAAGCTCAGCCGACGTATTTGTTTGTGTGCGTGTGTGTGTGTAGAGGGGTGAGGGTGAGGGGGGAGGGGGGTGTGTGTGTGTGATATGTGTGTCTCTTATACGGTACGTCAATCAATCTTGCGAAAAAAACAGGTAAGTGTGTACTAAAACTCAGTTTTCTTCTATGGCTCCGCTCCACAAAGAAAATGGAAACATTAGGGGAAACATTCCTACACATGTTGAAGCACCATACCCTCACACGCCCTACACTTACACTTAGCCTACAACTCTCACAAAGCGAACACACACACACACACACATACACACACACACACACCTAGTAACAATATTTACCAGTGTTAAGGTTTGTACTGAAAGAGTGAATTAAGAATATGATAATATAGTTTATAGATTATAGTTGCACTAATTCATGTTAATTTGATATTAGTTCCAGTTTCCAGTATCTTAATTGATGCAAAAGAGTATGCAACGCACTTCTCTGGCATAATTATGAACACAAAACGAGAGTGCGAATCAAGAAATTAATCTGCTAAACATAATCGTGGGGTCCATAGAATACAACCTCATTGAACTTTATTTAACGCTTTGAGTGCCGGTGACGTCTTTTATCTTTGATTTCAACAAGCTTAGGAAGGATATGTGGTAGCTAAAAGGATCGAGTTAATCTGTAATCTTTTAACGGATACATCCTTCCTAAGCTGAATAAAAACGTCTAATTGTTGTCAGAATATAATAAAAAAAGGATGCCACCGTTACTGAACGGGTTAAGCTTAGAGGCTGATGCCTAACAGTTGTGGAGGTCAGTTGTTGCTCCCACATCTTGATATATCCTACGTACATACCTTAGCTAATGTGAGAACTAATTATGTAAAGGAGTGACATTTCGCTTATTCAATTCAGTTTTATAATCGTTTATTGGCATGAAAATACTTATATACATTGATGTATAATAATTATTAATCATAGTCTTGTACTGAACCTTTAACGGTCTTGGTGTTGTAATGGTTAGTGTTTAAATTCTGTATGTGGTGTCCTAGGTTCAACTTCCTGAAGGTTTACATGCTTTCCTTAATTTAATTTCGGGGTGATTGATGTTAAGAACGAACATTGATTAAGATTATTTACATAGGTTACATAGGTCGGGTCCTTTGAGATCTGTGCCCCATTAATTGTTCTTTCCTCTCTCATAAGCATTACGCTATTCATAGAGCAGTTGGGTTCAGTTTAGGATGATATTGATACCTAATATTCGATAAATAGTTAATAATCGTGGTCATGTAACTGTCTTGGTGCTGCAATGGTTAGAGGGTTTAAGCTCTGTATGTGGTGTTCTTGGTTCAAATCTTGGGAGGATCACATGCTTTCATTAATTTCATTTGGGGGTTATTATTTGTTTTGTTTCAATGTATATGAAAGAGACAAAAGGCAGGCTGCCTGTAACGAGTGTCTCTCCCAAAGCCAAAAGAATGACAGATTGAAATACCTGGACACGCGAAGTTGAAAGCTGTTTAAGTGAAAGGATGAAGGAAAAATTGATATTAAGAACGAAAATTAATTAAGATAATGCATTATAGGAATATGTTTAGAAAAA
Organism: Paralithodes platypus; assembly: GCA_032716605.1. Taxonomy (NCBI): domain Eukaryota; kingdom Metazoa; phylum Arthropoda; class Malacostraca; order Decapoda; family Lithodidae; genus Paralithodes; species Paralithodes platypus. Next base: position 44,448,564 of record CM064510.1, read on the forward strand.
AGTTAAACTAATCTTTTCATACAATATGTACCCCAGGAGCGAAAATTAAATCACTATAACCCGAATTGCGTGGGGGTACTTGTAAAAATCCCTGTATGGTATCCTGGAATATGAATCCTACAACTTGTGTATGAATTGAAAAATATATTCTCTTAGTAGGATTTCCCTTCTCCTTAATATAAATAGGAAAGGTTTAGTATCCTTTGTCACGCCATGGTGTAGTGGATTAAAACATGAACACTCGACCTGACTGTCGGTGGTTTGAGTTCGGCTGGGAGTATATAAACACACATATTACAGTATATATATATATATATAATATATATATGTATATATATATATATATATATATATATATATATATATATATATATATTATATATATATATATATATATATATATATATATATCATATTAAGACGCATTTTTTAACGCATATATTTCTAGTGGTCTCCTGGAGCAGATACGAACAGGAGCGGTAATAACACAGAGTTCGGGATGACTTACGGCAACGCGAGAGTCCAGTTTATCATTACTGGGGCTTAGTATACCACCCATTGACCCCACAACTTCCTAGCGGCAACTCTGATCTGCCACTTTGTGCAGTGAGTTTGCTTATATAACCTGTTAGTTATATAATCTACTTTCAATATAGTTACCGATACCAGTGCAAATTTATTAATTTATATATTTATTATCTTTTTAGTTTCCCCCGTACACTTCTATCAAACTTAAAAAAACATCCCCCCATTCTAGATAAATTTGTTCATTTTTCGGTAGAAGAATGTCTTCCTAAATTACAGGCTTGCTATTGTTCGCCAGGAAAAAAATCGACACCTAATGCAGAAATATAATTTTCGATTTATGTTTCCAAAAGAGGCGCTCGTACGAATCCGTTTTAAAATTAGTGAAGCCTGAAATAACCGGGCCATAAAGATTCATTACCGGGGGGGGGGGGTTAATTGTAAATAACTCCCGGTAATTTATGGTGGTCTTCGAGGCGGAGTGGGTGGTATTAACCGACATTAATCTCTTAAGGGACGGAGGTAATTCACGGGGTTGTTTAGGATTAAGGAGAGATAGGTCGCTTTTTCTGGTCCCCCTTCTCCCCCATGTTTAGCCCCATTAGTTGTCACATGCTAAGATATTTGCCCCATTAGTTAGTCAATTTTAAGACCTTTCACCCCCTTTCTTAGTCAATATTTAGACCTTTCGTGCTATTCAGGTGTCAATTTTTTCCCTGGCGAACGATAGTGAGCCTGTAATGTTGGAAGATCCGGCCTTCGGCCGGGAAATTTTTCTACCGAAAAATGTACAAATTAATCTAGAATGAGGATCTAATGGAAGTTTTTTCAAGTTTAATGGAAGTCTACCGAGGAAACTAAGAAATAAAGGAATACATTAACTAATAGACCAAAAAACCGGCCCATCTCCCCTTAGAGGCAGAGTGTGTGGTATTACCTACATTAATCTCATAAGTGACGGAGGTGATTTACGGGTTGTTGGTTTTCCAGGATTAATGGATTTCTTTCGTATTATTATGCCTCTCCGGTAGCATTCAAGGAGACTACTGCAAGACTCTTCTTCTTCTTCTTCTTACCTCTGACCGGGTAGGTAACATTCAAGGAGACTACAGCAGGACTCTTCTTCTTCTTCTTACCTCTGACCAGGTATAGGCTATCCTAGTGTTTACTAGCCTATATACCCCTTTGAAAGGACATTAGCCTAACCTAACAACCTTACCTAACCTATCCTAGTATTATGGGTGGGGGCTGCCGCCCCCACACCCCCGCTATTTGACATCTGTAACAGATTTTTGGTGTATTTTTCTGTGATATCGGGTTTTTTAAAGCGTCGATAACGAAATTCCTCCATGCGGACTATAATGAGAAAAATATGGCGAGTCTATTGGTCCCTATTTTCCCTAATAAATTGTTTCTAATAAGGCGGATGTAGTGTCCTTGAAGATTATCAACCTTTTTTTCTACTACAGTTTGTAACGTAAACTTGTATGGTGCCTTAAAATAAAACTAAATTAAAACTATTATTGTATAGCAAAAATATTAATTGTGGCTAGTAATTTATTTAATGTCGATTAAACTAAAACATAAGAAATATCACTGTAAAAATTTAAAGTCCTTCAGTGGTTAAATTAACAGTAAAATATAGCAAGTTGCTGAATTTGATTAAATATGCGTTCGGGTAATTTACTACTTTATATAATAATTATGAGCTGTACTAAAAGGAGTTTGAGCAATAGTCGAGACGTTAGTCTAAATCACATATAATCCTAAGTGATAAGAACGAAAGTTTCTGAACATAACTAGGAGACTGGAAATTATTTCCGATCACAAGCATTGACACAATAACAAAACTAGAGAGGTACTCTGGAGTGTGATTTTCCCCGCCTACGCTGGCGGGGGAACAACCTTTTCTTTGGCGCATATCCAATCTGCCCACCAAATTTCGTGAAAATCGGTTTAAACTATAATTAACACCCCGTTCTTTAACATTAATATCAAATACAAATCCCAATGTACCTGAATAAACTATTTAAGAAATCTTGTTTGCAAACAATGGCATAGGCCAAAACATAATCTCGTTGGCGGAGGTAACTACAGTAAGTATATATTGGTGTTGCTATACAGAAGTACAAAATATATATGTTAAATACACACACGCAAAAAAAAAAAAAAAAAAAAAAGCGAGAATGGAATGAATGGTAAATTGATACGGTGTGACAGTCACGAGTTTTAGCATGTGTGTGTGTTTTTTTTTTGCATTTTTTCTTTGATATACAGTGTTGTTTTATACCAAGGACTGTCGCAAATGAGTATTTACCCATTATCCAACAATCTAAAAACACGGCCCCCACTAGTGGGGAGGGCTATGAAGATCAGGGAAATTGCGGGGTAAAAGGGGAAAAATAGGGGGCATTTTTTAAAGTAAAAAAACCCAGTAATTGAATTTTGAAAGTTGGCTCGAGTTTTTATGTCCATTAAACTCCAAAATTTGAAAACCCGAGCCAACATTTGCCAAAACTTGGCTCGGGTTTAGCGATTTTTTGAAGTAAAAAAACACAGTAACCCAACCTAGAACGTTGGATACAAGAATAACCCTTACCTACCAGCTAGTATGTGTCCCTAGTTTATCCCATACCTACCAGCTGATCCCTTGTCATGAACCTAACTAAGAAGCCTAACCTAACCTAACCTAACCTAAAAGTAATAAGTGGATGGCGGGAAAAGTGTAATCCGGCAGAGAGAACATAAACAAAGTGACAGTGGCTTTGTGCAGTGGGGACTCTGAAAATTTTATAGGGGAGGGAAAATAAAATTTACGCAATTACCAAAGCAGCACTGGATCGCGCAACTGTAAGGTCCCCCGAGTAAGGTAGGAGGGAAAACAAAAATCTATAAAGCAGAAATCCCAGTATAACTAAATAAGTTGGTCACCAATTATTTTGCAATATTTGAAAACAAATATGGATTTTATATGCTCTAAACATAATATGAAAATGTGTTTTAAGCCTCGGCAAAACCTAATAAAAATATATGGTACTAAAATGGAATTTTGTCGTAACATGGTTGTCAATACCTTCCTATAGACGGCACCGATTCGTACACACGCCATTTTCACCTGTCTCCCGAGGTCTGTCCACCAGCTTTTTAGTCAACACTAACTCCACCTGGCCATCTCTGTCGAAACTACAGGTGTTCATTTCCACAGCTTTGCGCATCACGTCACGATATACTAGGTCTCAGAAACAAGATTCGTAGTTGCGGTAGTATTTACAGAGGTATCTGGACACTTCGAGCGAATTCATATTCGAGCGGAGGCGCATTTAGGTTAAGTTAAGTTAGGTAACTTTAGGTTAGGTTAGGTTAGGTTAGATTAGATTAGATTAGGTTAGGTTAGGTTAGATTAGATTAGATTAGATTAGGTTAGATTGTGCATCCCCTCGATCAGGAATTCGCTCGAAGTGACTCGCATTCTTTACAGATACGGCCGAGTACCGGTAGGCTACTAAATGGGCGGCGGCCCAACCGCCATGTTGTATCCCACGTAGGCCTACTAGGTACTACGGACACATTGTAGGCGTTAGGTGTGGATTAGGCTTGTATCCAATGTACTAGGTCTATGTTACTGGATATTTATGATTTAAATAAGTGCTACGTTTTCGATAAATCTGGTTATATGGCTTTGCAATTAGAGAAATCATGAGCCGATTTCCGACATTTACTTACTTTTTCGATTCTCAAAAATCCGATCCAAGTTTTGCCAAAAATTGGCTCGGGTTTTCCAAAATTATGCTTTTTGGGGTTTGCAATTTAGGGAAACATGAGCCAAAATTCTAAATTAGGTTACTGTAATTTGTTTACTCTTAAAACTCGCAAAATCCGAGCCAAGTTTTGCCAAAACTTGGCTCGGGTTTTCCAAAATTCAGGTTTTATGGCTTTGCAATTTCGGGAAACCTGAGCCAAATTTCTAAATGAGGTTACTGTCATTTTGTTGGCTACAAACTCAAAATCCGAGCCAGCTTTGGCCAAAACTTGGCTCGGGTTTTCGAAATATTGGGTTTTAGGCCTTTGAAATACCTTAAAACCCGAGCCAAGTTTTGCTAAAATAAGTTTTTATCGCCGTTTTACGCATTTAACCCCTCATTTTCCCTGTACTTCATAGCCCTCCCCACTATCGGGCGGCGTGTCTTAAGATCGTTGTATAATGGGGCAAACGGTTTCGCCGAGGGTTGTAATTATTTCCAAACACTATATATTGATGAAAACTAACAGGGAAAAATAAAAAAATCCATGGGAAAATTGGTGACCATCTTATTTAGTTTTTCCGAAATCCCGTAACACAGGACTTGTCATTATGCAGACAAGACTCTGTGTTTTACCCTATATCTCCCTTATAATACATTTGCGAAGGGAAGGACATATACTGTATAGGACTGAAGACTATTATATAACATACCTATAGGCTACACAAACATCGATGGGGCTTGTATCTGTCAAACCGTAAAATCTTACCGAATGGATTAAACCTACAGAAATAAACTGAAATAAAAATAACAAACCGTTTAGAAAACAAGTAGAGGGGTAGAGGCAAGGTCCATGTAGAGAGGTCGGCCGGCGAGCAGGTAGGATACGGCCACTCGGTAGTTGTAAGTAACCTGTACCAAGCTGTACCACCAGCCTACATGGACCTTGGGTAGAGGTGGAGCTGTCGTGTGTGTCGAGCGTGGGGTGGGAGTGAGGACTGAATACAGATTCAGATAAAATAAGTGACACATCATCAGTTGTTGTCAATAAAAAAGTGAAATC
>CM064510.1:44458891-44462568 GCA_032716605.1 Paralithodes platypus
ATCAAAGGGGTAAGAACTATCTCAATAACTCTCTAGCTCTCACAAGTTCTCTCTAAACTGAATACAACATTTTAATAATTGCCAAAAAAAAAAAAAAAAAAAAAAAAAAAAAAAAAAAAAAAAAAAAAAAGTCAAAACGTACCGTAATCCTCAAGGGGTTAAGTGTATTATATAATTTGTAGTCTTCTTTATTTCCCTCTTCTGACGTCTTTTTAATTTTATTCTTGCTATATTTAGACGGATTTTGTGCAGTTTAAGAAGGATCTGAGGTAGTGGAAAGGGTTAAGTGAGATAGTTCGAAGCCTGTTGATTGCTGGAACATATATTTGTAGCCAGAATAAAGTCATTATTTTAGTTTAGTTTAGCTTTAAAAAAATACCCCCAAGACCCCCTTTCGAGATAAAGCCCGGTTCTTCCCAGATTACAGGCTCGCTATCGCTCGTCAAGAAAAAATCGACATCTAAGTAACACGAAAGGTCTAAACATTGACTAAGAAATGGGGCGAAAAGGTCATAAAATCGACACACTAATGGGGCGAACATCTTCAAATCTCAACACTAATGGGGCTAAACATGAAGGAGAAGGGCGTTCAGAAAATGCAACTACCTCCCTTCTAATCTTTGTGTTATGATATTATTTTCTTCTTTCTGGATGGCAAGTTTTGTATTATTCTTCGGTTGCTTCTAAAATGTTTCCCTTTTCTTATTTTGTGTCCATTTTTCTCTCACTCTTTCGTAGGGTTTTCATATTTTTGAGTTTCCACCCCTCGCACTATTCTAATAATATTTGTTTTACCCTCTTCTGTACCGGCCACGTCTTATTAGTTTTAGTCTAGCTATAATTAGACGATTTAGTGCAGCTTACAAGGATCGGTGGTAGTATAAAGGGTTAAGGAGGGGGGGGGGGGGGACCTGCTTTTTGCGCTCCTTTTCTCTGATGGTAGCTGGTTTAAGGGGGGGGGGGGGGGGTCACCGCCTTTTTTATCTTTCAGCAGTCCTTTTCTCTCTTTCTCTGGCTTGTATTTATTCGGCTCCATTCAGCCAACTGTTTTAAGACGTTTATCCCCATCCTGGTGTCGATGTCTTCCTGGTGAGCGATAGCGAGCCAGCATTGTATGGAGAAATCCGGCTTCGCCGGAGAAATTTTTCTATCGAAAAATGTACAAATTTACAGCTTGCTGCTCAAACACAAAAATTTATATATTATGGCTGCTCGCTAAAAAAACCCGCCTCGCCAGGAAAATATTGACACCTGGATGGGGTTAACGTCTTAAAACAGTAGACTGAATGGGGCCGAATGGGTAAAAGCGAAAGAGAGAGGGAGAGAAAGAGAACAAAAGCGAGGTGGGCTCCCTTAACGGGGTAGTGGCTATTGTTTGTCTACTTGTTTGTCTTAGTTTCCTCGCTAGATCTCCATCAAGCTTAGAACACCCCCCCAAGAACACACCCCCCGTATAAACCCCTATTAGTAACACAACCCTAGACCGCCCTTAGAACGACACAACCCCTAGACCCCCTTACAACACCCCCCCCTAGACCCCCTTAGAACACACACCCTAGACCCGTTTAGAACACACCCCCTAGACCCCCCTAATAGAAACACACCCCCTAGACCCCCTTAGAACCCACACCCCTAGACCCCGTAGAACACACCCCCTAGACCCCCTTAGAAACACCCCCCTAGACCCCCTTAGAACACCCCCCCCCTAGAACCCCCTTAGAACACCCCCCTAGACCCCCTTAGAACACACCCCCTAGACCCCCTCTATAACACACCCCTAAACCCCTTAGAACACACCCCCTCAGAATCCCCTTAGAGAACACACCCCCTAGACCCCCTTAGAACCACACCCCCTAGAACCCCTAGAAACACCCCCCCTAGACTCCCCCTTAGAACACACCCCCTAGACCCCCCTTAGAACACACCTCCCTAGACCCCCTTAGAACACAACCCCCCTAGACCCCTTTATGAACACAGCCCCTAGACCCCCTTAGGAACACACCCCCCTAACCCCTGAGAACACCCCCCTAGACCCCCTTAGAACACACACCCCCCTAGACCCCCTTTAGAACACAACCTCTCCTAGACCCCCTTAGCAAACACACCCTCCCTAGACCCCCTTAAAAACACCCCCCCCTAGACCCCCTTAGAACACACCCACCCTAGACCCTCCACTTAGAAACCACACCTCCTATACCCCCTTAGAACACCACCCCTAGACCCCCTTAGAACACACCACCCTAGAACACCCCCCCTAGACCCGTTTTAAACACCCCCCTAGACCCCCTTAGAACACACCCCCCCCCTATGACCCCCTTAGAACACACCCTTTGACCCCTTTAAGAACACACCCCCTAGATCCCCCTTAGAACAACACCCCCCTAGACCTTCCCTTAGAACACCCCCCCTAAGAACACACGCCCCTAGACACCCTTAGAACACACCCCCTAGACCCCTTTAGAACACATGACCCCCCTAGACCCACCCTTAGAACACACCCCCCCCCCTTAGACACACACCCCTAGGACCCGGTTTTAGAACACCCCCCCTAGACCCCCTTAGAACAACACACCCTATACCCCCGTTAGAACACACCGGCCCTAGAACCCCTTTAGAACACACCCCCTAGACCCCCTTTAAACACACCCCCTAGACCCCCCTTAGAACACACCCCCCTAACGAACACACCCCCTAGACCCCCTTAGAACACACCCCCCCTATACCCCTTTAGAACACAACCTATAGACCCCCATTAAGAACACCCCCCCTATACCCCCTTAGAAACACAGCCCCCTAGACCCCCCTTAGAAACATCCCCTAGACCCCCCTTAGAACACAACCCCTAGACCCCCTTAGAACACGACGCCCCTAGACCCCCGTCGAACACACCCCCTAGACCCGGCCGTTAGAACACACCCCCTAGACCCCTTTAGAACACCCCCCCTAGACCCCCCCTAGAACCACACGGTTGCCCTAGGAAACCCCCGCGACTTAGCACACACCCTCTCGATCCCCTTAACACCCCCCCTAACCCCTTAGCACACACGCCCCCCTAGACCCGTAGAACACCCCCCCTAGACCCACATAGAACACACCCCCTAGACTCCGCTTCAGAACACACATTCGCGCCTTAGAACCAAATCCCCCCCCTACACGGACCCCCCTTAGAAACAGCCCCCCCACATACCCTTTATAGCAACCCCCCCTAGACCCACAATAGAACACACAGGCACGACCCTAGACTCCCTTAATACACCCAGGCCCGCCTAGACCCCCTTAGAACACACCCCCTATACCCCCTTTAGAACACACTCCACCTAGAGCGTCCCGCTTAGAAACCCACACCCCCTTAGAACACACCCCCTAGACCCCCTTTCAACGAAAATGCGTGTACATTTGTCGGTAGTATAATGTCCTGGCCGAGGCAAAGCTCCTCCTAAATTTACAGGATCGTGCTATCTGCTTGCTTCAGGAGAAACAATCCCTCGACGGACGCAGACCTCACACAATCCTCGGCACGAAAGGTCCTATTGTGGTCGTTGACAAGATAGAAGCATTGGGGTCAACCAGTTCTTAAAAATCACCAAACTACACCCGTGGAATAAACTGCCTAAAATCCCACCAAAACTATTGGGGTTAAACATGATGGAGAAGGGGTTCCAGAGAAAGCAACTACC